>WOXC01000709.1:0-328470 GCA_011680675.1 Gymnobelideus leadbeateri | reverse complement strand
GGATAATAATAACATGAACAAAATGAGACAATTGTAAATTATTTAACGCAGTGCCTGGTACATAATAAACACCATGTAGTATGCTACTATGAGTAGCACTGACCTCCCAATCACAGGAAATCCTATTTGTAAAGCACTTAGCCAGGGGGCTGGTGCATAGTAGGTATATATTAATGCCTTTTCCCTTTCCTTCCCCTCATGCATTTAAGTGTGATTCTGAGAAGGGGCCTGTGGGCTCCATTAGACTGACTGCCAGAAGGATCCAGGACACGTCCCCCAAAGCTTCCATCTCCCTACACAGGACAAGAAGCACACTTTTGTTTTTATAGTCTTAGGGCCTGACACATAGTAGGAGCTTAATAAATATTTGTTCATTTTTAAAATTGAGCAATCCCCTCCTTTTAATCTTCTTTGGTTTTGTCTATGATTTATTAAAAATAAAGTGGTTTGACATCTCTTTTTCAAGGTTTCTGCATGGCATCAGGTACTGTGCTCTGGACTTTTGGCCCTGGGGACTGGGTTCCAGCCTTGGCTTAGCCTCTTCCTAGCAGGGTGACTGAGCAAGTTTTTTTTTCCTGGGTCCCAGTTTCTTCCAAACACAAAAGAGGGCTTAGATGTGGTGGTCTCTAGGCTTCTCTCTAGTTCCAGCTCCTGGCAGCCAGGGTCCTCCCATGCCATCAGTCCTCAGAGTCACCTCACTTGTCCATGGGCCCTTTTTTGGTGGCTGAAAGGTGGGGTCTCTGAGGAAATGAGGAATGTGGGGAGGGCTGAGTGTCTGTCAATGTCCTGGCTCTAAGTGTCTGTCAATGTCCTGGCTCTAAGTGCCCAGGGGAGAAGCCCTCTCCCTTCCTCATGGGGAAACTGGCAACTGGTCTAGATTTTATTTTATTTTTTTACCAAACCATCTGGCAGTCTCAGTAGTAATAGTTCTGCTACTTATTCTGTCTGTACTTAAAAGATAACTAGTCTTCACAAATGAAGTCCACTCCATCTGTTCCCCTGCCTTTTAAGTGAGGACCAGGGCTCCCTCACCCTGCCTGGAAGGGGGATCAGCCTCAGTGCACTTGGGTTTCTGGAGGAGGAGGCCGTCTCTTTTTCTGCCTCTTGGAAGAAAGGAAGTCAGGCTGGGGCTCTGATTCCAGTGAGAACAGCAGGTCTTCTGTGGGTGAATGGCTCCTCCTTTCAGGCAGCAGAGATGTCCTGGAATCCTCAGGCCAGAAAAGGCTTAGTCATCCAAAGGGAGAGGCTGGGGGCGGGCAGCCCTAAGACCTGAGCCACAGCCAAGGCCATCTGCATCTCTGAGGGGGGCAGAGGGTGGCCAGACCTTCCCGGGGGGCTGCAGCAGAGCATCATGGCCATCTGCTCAGAGGAACCCTGTCCATGCCCTTCCTGTTAATGGAAGGGTTTGGACTGAACGATGTTGGAAGAAAGGTCCCTGGGGGATGGAATTAGAGAGGAGCACCTGTGAGGCCTCCTTCTCTCTAGTGGCACCTGACTCCCATCTCTGCCTACACTCATGGAGCTCACACATACCAAGGCCACGCTAAGCACTTCCCAATTATTCTCTCCTCTGATCTTCACAGCACCCCTGGGAGGTAGGTGTATGATGGTACCCATTTTGCAGATGAGGAAAGTGAGTCAGGGCTCTGGGGCAGATTTAATACCTTGAAGAGAAGTGACTTTCCTGGAGTCAAACACATAGGAAGGGACTGAGGCCAGAATTGATCTCAGGGCTCTATCCACTGAGCCACCTCATGGATACAAAAACAGCAAGACCTACTATGTGCTAGACACTGACTAGGCATGGGGATTGTAAACACAAGCATGAAAGGGCTCCTTCCCTTGGGGACCTTGTCGTCTATGTCTTGTGGCAGATGATGTCCCACTAAAGAGTTCATGCAGCCTTTGCCAGTGCTTAGGTCACAGAGAGTAGGTCATGCAACACATGTAGGCTCAATGTTTGGGATCACACAGTGTGGCCACTGAATTGAGGGGCCTGAGCCTCTGCCGAGGTGGGTGGTGGACACTGGGTGGGCATTCACTTGCTTTGGCAGAAGGGGTACAGAGGAACTCTTTGCTTTTCGTCACACAGGGCAGAAGCATGTGTGCAAGAACTCTGTGTGCTATCTGCCTCCCGGCATAATGAGAGCTCCCTTCTCTACTGGATCCACTAATTTGGAATCCCCAATTCAAGATGAAGGGTATCCCCCCTCACAGGAGCCATTGCCTGGGGCTCTCTGCTGTAAAAAGAAGGGTGCAGGGCAGGGCACGAGATTACCATAACCATTTGGAAGGTGTGGTTTCCAATGGGATGGGACAGGCAGGAGGACACAGATACCAAGAGAGAACAACTGACTTTCCCAAAATGGCGTCCTACATAAGAGATGGCAAAGCTCCTGTGAGACACTTGCTGCTATTTCAGACATTCTGGATGATACCTTTGTTCCTAAGGGTATCTATGTAGAGACAAGGCAGCTACTCTTTGGGGGGTGGGCTTTATGCTTCAAGCAGGTATTGGATAATATGACTTCTAAGGCCATTGCTTAGTGGAAAGAACAGTGGCACTTGAGTCTGGGTTCAAATCCCATTTCTTCCATTTCCACCTCAGTTTCTTCCTCTGTAAAATAAGAGGCCTGAACTAGATGGCCTTGAGGTCTTTAGTTGCCATTTCTAGATCAATGATCCTAAGACCCCAAGATTCTTTGATTTCCATCGACCTATCTCAGGGGGGTAAGTAGATAAGACAGAAGGAATCTGAGGAGGGCAGTTTTGCGCTACAGCATTCGTCACTCAATGTTGGGCTGTCATCAGTAACCGCTCTTTTAAATAAGATGGAGAAAGAGTGTAGAAGATGAGGAAGCTAAAAGATGTTGCCTTCACCAGGGCCTCACCTTACTGGCTTCTAACTGTAAGAAGGTGGGGTTGGACCAGATGACTTACCTATTCCTTTTTAGCTCTAAACCTATGACTGCATAAGCCTCATCGGGAGAAAAGCTGGACCTCATGGTAGGCACAATAATAGCAACCATCCAGGGGAACTACATGAAAATAGGAGGGCCACCATTTTATCTACAATATTTTGTAATGGCACATACCTTTAATGTGAGGAAACAGCGGGCAGCATTTTTCTTTTTTAACATGGCAGGTGGAATGTGTTGACCTGGAAGGCTCAAAGTCTCTGGAAAACAGGACACTGTCGTTTTCAAATTCTAGGCAGTACATTTTCTGACTTTGCATAGGGTGCACAAATGCCTCCTCCTGGCTCTGATTGTGAAATTTTTAGAAGAAGAAATTGTCCTCTGACTATGTGTGACCCATGGACCACATCTCTCCTTACACTCCATGCTGGCAAACAATATTGGATTCAGCATCCCAGGTTTCCACTCTGTTTTTATCTCCATTGAGATCATCTCAGCTCCTCCGTCTTCTGCCAGCTCTTCTCCCCAGGTAGTGCAGCCAATGAAAAGAAGCCTGCTGAGCCAGGTTTGTCTAATTTACTTAAAGCATAATAATGATTCTATCCATCACTTACTTGTCCTCCTGGGTCAGACTTTATTCCGCATACAAGGCAAGCTATGTTTTCTCTGTGGAGATAGTATCAGTATTTTGAGGACTATCTCACTGACCCTCCCATTTGAGATGTTCGTCAGAATCAGTATTTTGAAGTTGTGCTATCTTATAATAATGTTGATGACTTTTACAGCTATTAATACATAGGACTTTGATTGGATTGTGCAAATTCTAACAATCTGTTATTATGTACCCCAGCAAATATGGCCTTCTTTTTGAGATTTTTTTGCAGTCCACAGATGGAAGTCATATAAAAATACTGTGGGGAAAAAACTGATCCCAACTGCTACCATCGTATTTCTTAAAAAAGGGTCTTCAAGAGTTTAGTGCGCCAAATCCAATGAATTTAACTTTCACTGAACAATTATAAAGATTGCATAAAATGAATCATATGAATGATGTCATTAAAATATGACCAGACAGAAAAAGATGATGTGACAACCAGTGAGAGTAAGGGATTACTGTGGATAAGCAGGCTCGCTCTCACTGGTCACCAAAGCATCTTTTGGTCAGTCCCCAGCACTTGGAGTATCCCCTCTGTTGAGGATTTACATAAGGGCAGAGATTAAGGTCACCCATGAGTGGGTTGAGATCTTCCATCTTTGGAGACTGGATTGAGAACTTGCCTCAAAGCCAGGAAAGCCTGGGTTCAAGTCTTTTCTCTGATACATCTTGGCCTGATCAGCCCCTGGGAAATTCACTTCATTTGCTCTAGGCAGTTTTCAAGACTGAAAGTTGTTGAAGGGATTCCCAGCATGTGAAGAAAGAGTTTCCTTGTCTGGGGAGTGCGTTAATACTAAGTATATTAATGACATCACAAGTCCAGAACTGGGACATGGAGCATTCCATTGGAACGTTGATGTGATTGACATGGATTCACATGGTGGGTTCTGTCTATTTAAAGTTAACTTTTACATGTAGGAAAGAGACCTTTGTGAAAAAAAAATCAAATGACTAATTCTGATGTTGGGAAAAGATTCCTTGCTGATAGCTGATGACTGCAGTGTGGGGAATGTGAGTCTGCTGAAGCCCCCGTCTCTCCCTACATAAGCTCTATGTGATCCTCTCCTTCCTCCAAGGGCCTCAGATGCTCTTTGTATCCATGTGGTCTCCTCTATTAGAATGTAAGCTCCCCTAGGGCAAGGGTTATTTGTTTCATTTTGTGTATTGATCCTTACTGCTTACAGCAGTGCCTGGCATATAATGTACATCTAGCTGATCCCTGTTGGTTGATAGATTGGTTATTTTCAGGAGATCTTAATTGCTAGTTCCCCTTGACCTTTGCCCCATGTCCCCTAGCCTTTCTGGATCTCTTCCCTTCTCTGCCAGTGTTCATTGTGTTCATGGCAGCCAGGGTGCTGCCACTTAGAAACCATCCAGTCCAATCCCCTCCTTTGGAAGGTGAATTGGATGGCCTTCATTTTCCCAGACAATGTTTTGTTGCCAAATTCTTCTTCCCCTGCTTGATTTCATCCAAGTTGATTTCTTTAGGATGAGTTGAAACACTCTAGTGATTTTCAAAAGGCCATCCAATTTAGCCCAAGTGCTTAGAAACCACAGCCCCAGTGCAGCCGAAATCTCCATGCCTCCTGGCTTGCTCTCTAGCAGGCTGCAGGGAGATCTCTAAGCCAGTGACTGCAGAAACTGGGGCTGGAGGAGGAGCTGTCGCCTTTCAGAGAGGTGGGTGATCCCCATCCACTCCTGTCTGACATGTGGGAAGCTCCAAGGCCCTTCTTAAAGATGTCTGGGGAATAGGGCTCAGAGAAGTTCTTCCACTGGCTTGGATATTCCAGCCCAAAGTAAAAGTCATCTTTGCTTCTTTCCAAAGCCCAACAAATTTGTCTGAGCCCAGTGAGAAGTCCTGTGGTGATATCTGAACTGGCCACTTCCTTATCAATCACTACAAGCTTAAAACTTTCATTCTAATCTGGACCTTGAAAGCACATAAAATCGTGGTATAGAAAAAAAAAAGTCTTTCCCTTAACAGAAAAATAAATTTTAAAAAAGTCACGCTTATGTAATAGTGCTGAACAGCAATGGGGCTGAAAGACAGCCCTTTCCCAGAGCTGCTAATCCCATTGCAGCCCACGCTTGAGACTTTGGAGGGTTTTTTGTGTGGTTCTTTCATCATCATCCTCCCACTTGAGCTCTACCCTGGTGCCTCATGATTAATCAATTGACAGTATTTATAAAGCACCTACTATGTACCAGGCACTGAAGAGGCAAGCCCCAAAACCGAAACATCCCTTACTTGCATCCTCACATGGGGGCGTGGTCACCTTAATTTTGTTTTTTAAATAATTACTTTACTTTAAGTTAAATCTATTTTTCCTCCCACCTTCTCCATCACTGAAAGAAAAATAAAGAAAAAGGAAGCCTTTGGAACATATATGTAGAGTCAAACAGAACAAAATCCTCACATCATCCCCTCTGGCTCAGGAGGTGGGCAACATGCCTTGGCACTGGCTCTCCGGGATCACAGCTTGGCCTTAAAGTTAGTAGTGCCCAAGCTCTGGCTGGTCCTGGAATGGTTCAGTTTGTTAATCATAGGACCACAGAGTCAGAGCCGATGGGGCCTTAGAGTGCAAGCCCTTCATGTTCTGGGTCAGAAAACTGGGAGCCAGAGATGTTAAATGCCCAGAACAGGGTGACAAAGCTAGTAAATGTCTGAACAGTCTCGGAAAGCAGCTCCTCCTCACTTCCAGGCTGGCATTCCCCTCGCTTTGCCATGTTACTGGATGCAAGAATTTGTGCCTCTCACCAGAAAACTTTGCTTTCTACTGAGAATTAACTTTCTCTAAAGGAGCATTTACTAATTTCCTAGAATGGGTCAGACACTGTGCCAGGTGCTGGAGACAAAAACGATGCAGCCCCTGCATTATGTTGAAGGAAGCACTGCCCAGCAAAGGTAGAGTGAATGCAAGAGAAGGAGGGGAGAGGGATGGCTAGCAAATGGGGGCAACCCAGGAAGGGCCCATGGAAGTAGGGTGGGGGGACTGGGCTAAGCTTTGAAGGAAGCTAGGGATTCCGAGAATCCAAGTGCAGGCATGGAGGGCAGGCAGCCTGGGCAAAAGCATGGAAATGGAACGTGGGTGAGGAGTAGCAAGCTTCATGGGATTGTGAGCAGGAAAAGAGCTCACAGGTCTCCAAGTTCAATTCCTTCATTTTACTAGTGAGGGGACTAAGGTCCAGAGGGGGGACATGACTTATCTAAGGTCATGTACATAGTAACTGACATTTAAAAATAGTCCTTTGCATAAAATAGAAGGAAATACAAAGCACAGCATCTTCAGAGCTAGAGATGGGAGTCAGCAAGATCCAAGTACCAATCCAGCCTCAAAACTTACAGTGTGACCTTGTGCAAGTCACTTCACCTTGGTTGGCCTCAGTTTCCTTGTCTGTGAAATGGAGAGGATAATAGCACCTGCCTCTCAGGTGAAATAATACTGTAAAGTGTTTAGGGCAGTGACTGGCACATAGTAGGGGCCCAATAAATTCTAGCTGCTTTTCCCCATTCACTCCTCACAGCCCTCTTAGTAGGGCATAGTCAAGAGCATACTTACTCCACCCTCAGAGGGACAGGGATAGGAACTGGGTACAGGGAGCTCTTTCCACATGGTGGCTTTCTTCTCTGTAACTCTGACAGTTTCCTGGATCACTGAGCACAGTGTCACACAGCCAGCGAATGTCAGAGGCAAGACTGGGAACTGGGTGCTCCTGACTCCCACATCTGTTGTGGGTTGTCTTTCCCTACTAGATTGTAAGCTCTTTGAGGGCAGGGACTGTCTTTTTCTTCTTTTTGTCCTCAGTACTTAGTGAAGTGCTTGGCATATAGTAGGACCCTAATAAATGTGAATTGATTTGAAATCCAATGCCTTGTTGTCTCAGGCAGAGAACTTTAGTTCCAGTTTTGTCTCTGAGGGTCACTGCCTGTGTGACTGGGGCAAGTCGCCACCATTTCCTCATCTGGAAGCAAGAGGGTCAGAGTGGATTTTGAGGTTCCTACCAAATCCAGATCTAGGATCCTATTATTTCCAATTTGCAAATGGATAACTGAGGCAGACTGAGGTTAAGTGAATAGCTGAAGTATCTGGTAAATAGGATTGGGAGGGGGGTGTAGCCCATGTATAGAACTGGAAAGCTTATAAAGAGCTTTACATATGTTATCTTTCAAAATGACACAGGGAAGTGTTATTATTTCCATTTTATAGATGGGGATATGGAGGCAGACAGGACAAATGGCTTGTCCAGGACCACACAGCTAAGCAGAGTCTGAGTCTAATTGGAAATTCAGGGCTTCCTGACCTGAGGACCAAAGCTCTACCTACTGGGCTACCTCATTGTCAAGGGAAGGATTCAGACTCTGTTATCTCCAGACTCCCCATCAAGCCCATATGTGAAAGAACGCCTCTCTCCCATTCTACTTAAGGACTGGCATAATTAGCAGGAACTTTCCCCCTTCAGAAGCCTTGATTTGCCTTTTTGCAGCTCCTCCCCATCACCCTTGGTTGTGTCCTCTGGCAGATTCTTTCTCCATGTGATAGCCCTTGAGGACCTAGAACATTCCCCTATCACACTTCTTAAGATCCTGAGCCACAGCCATATTGACTTCCATAAGATAAAGGAAACCCAAAGAAATGTCAACATCATAATTAAATGGAAGGAGGGAAGGCACTGCTTGAAAAGGAGAGTAAAGGACTTGTGAGGGTCATTTGATCACTTCATCAAGGCAAACAAACAAAACCACAACCCATCATTTCCGAGGCCCCTTGTTTATCTCACTTCGTGGCATTCACACACTTACATATTTTGAATTGAAAGAGCTCTCGGAGGCCTTCTCATCCAGTAACCTTAGCTTTACAAATGTGCTAATGGAGGTCTGAAGTCACTCATGTAACCAGTGGAAGAGGCAGGATTTGAGCCCAGGATCTTGAGACTTGAGAACCCCAGGTAGAAGGTGGACAGAATAAGAGAAGAGAGAAACATTATGTGGGGAGATTAGTTTCAGTATCAAGAAATTAAGGAGGCCCAAGGCTTGTTGACTGCTCAGAGAACACCCTCTACCTGTGAAGACTTTCTTGTAAGTCACACACACAATGAACACAAATGAGGGCAATATGCCAGAGTGGAGACAGCCCGGCATTTGGAGCTAGAGGAGTCTGGCTCAAATTGGATGGTCCTACTGACTTCTCATGTGACCGCTGTGCAAGCCCCTTGTCCACTCTATGTCTCCATCTTCTCCTTGGTTAAAGGAATGGAGCATAAGGGAGATTCCAGCTTAAAACCTGAGCCTATGATTGGTCTCTGACCCAATGTGACCCTAGAACCTAAAGAAGATGTTTCACCAGGGATTTAAATTCACTTGATGGTATGTGTAACACAGCACTGATTTAGCTGTTGTAGGAGGACCTTGCCTTCTTGATTGGTGCCAAAAATAAGTCAGAATTTAGACAAAAGAAAGCATGTGCAAAGAGCAGTCCAATACATTTTGATCATTCTTTGCATTTCCTTTTTTGTCCTTCCAGGCCATCATTCATAAACATTAATGGTACAGGAAGTAACCTACTTCATTTGGCCTAGGAAATGGGGGGAAAGCAGGAGCACCCCTTCAGGTCATGGTGATTCTGGTATCCCCAACCCTTGAGGAGGATGGCTGGCCTGGCTCTATTGATCCCAAGGACTTTGGTTGCCAGGCAACTTCCAGGGGATGGAATGATGACTTATAGTCTTCAAGAGCCAAAACAAAGATGATAACAGTATATTAGACCTGGTGCATTTTCTAGTATCACAAAAATCCTAAGTGTTTGGTAATTTGTGCATGAGTCACTATGTCTCTTCTATGTGATGTAGTGGGAAGAGATTGCTATTGTTTGTGCTTTGTTCTTAAAGAGGACTATGCCATCAGGGAGGTGATGCCAAGACATAAAAGTGAACTGAATTTAAGTGAAGCAGGGCTGTACAAAGTCACCAGCCTCACCTCCTCTGGAGCCATCTGGGTTCAGTGGGCAAATATCAGTCAGGAGGACTGGAGATGACCCCAGAATGCAGTGGGAGACATTGGCCTTTTTAAGCTAAGGTCTTTCCCAGGTCTCAGTCTCACTGAGGCAACACCCATTCAGTGATTAAAGCTGGGTAAGAAATTTGAAGAGGTATTGATTTGAATTCAGAGGACCTGGGCACAAGTTTGATCTCTGTCACTTACTACCTGTATGATTGGGAAAAGCACATTCCTTGGCTGGATCTTAGTTCCTCATCTGTGAAATGGGAGGCTGGACTAGAAGCTCTCAAAGATCTCCCCCTCTAAATCTAGGATATCATGACCACTCTACTGGATTAATAGTAATAATAATAATAATAATAAATAGTAGTAGTAGTAGTAAAAATAATAATGACTACTAGTCAAATCTATGATGCTTGAAAATGTTATTTTATCTTACAGAAGACCTAGGAGGTAGGTGCAATTATATCTATTTTTTACATATGAGGAAATTTGGGCAGGCAGAAGTTAAATGACTTGCCCAAGGTCACAAAGAATATAAGTGTCTTAGGCTGGACTTGAACTTGTCTTCCTGGTTCCAGGTCCAGTTCTCCCAGCGTGGCAGGCAGAGGAACCCTGTGATGGGTAACATTTGGGTTGGAATGCTGCCTCTGCCCATTTTCTCGGGATGACCTTGAGCAGGCTCCACCCTGTCTGGGGGGTCCTTAGTGTCTTCATCTGTAAAGTGAGGGGGCTCTTCCAGTTTTCAGTCTAGGATCCTTTCTGGGAAGAGACTGTGGCTCGTTTATCTTTGTGTCTGAGGTGCCCAGGACTGGGCTCTCCTGGGGCTAAATGCCTAATGAATGTCTGTTGTCACACGCGTGTAATGTCAAGTGTTGAAATTGTGTCTTCACTCCATTCCTTTTTCGGTGTTACTGCAGTTTTTCCGGGGACTGACTGGTCTCCAGATAGGAGCTAGCACAGGGGTGTGTGTGTGCCCGTGCATGTGGTATGTGGGTGTGTGTGCTTGTGTGTGCACGTACATGTGTGTGGTGGGGGAAGTTAATTGGTAGGAGTGCTTTGATTCTATTTTGTCTATGGAATACTAAGGGACGGGCTGCGACCTGCAGCACCTGGTGGAGGAGGAAGGAGAGGGCCCACCGTGGTGCTGAAGTGCACCCACTCACGTACATGCATGCACACGCCCACACACGCCCGCACACACACTCGCGCAGAGGCAGATGTGGCCTCCGCGTGTTTTCCGAGAACAACGCTTCCTTGCAGGGCCTCCCATGACATCACTGTCCCCACGGTGATTCACAGAGAGCTCCGGCTCTCCTCCCGCACGCTGAGCACCAGAGGCACCTCCGGAGCCCGGCCCCTCCGGGATGGAGCCAGTCCCCGCACAGCCTCTTTTCCTTTCCCACTTCCCTTCCGAGGCCATCCTTCACGTCTGGTCCGGGCTTCACAGTTTTGCCGCCGGGTTCTCTTTTCTGTAGAACCTGGCAGAATTCGGGGCATCTACTCAATGCCTGGCCTTTTTAAAGGGATGACTTTTGTTTTTCCATCACGTTCATTCCTAAATATCTTCGCCTTCTCTACCCAGAGAGCTCTTCCTTTGAAGCAAAGATAAGAGAGAGAGTGAGACACAGAGAGAGACAGAGAGAGAAAGAGAGAGAGAGAGAGAGAGAGAGAGAGAGAGAGAGAGAGAGACAGAGACAGAGACAGAGAGACAGAGAGAGACAGAGACAGAGAGAGAGAGACAGAGAGAGAGAGACAGGGAGACAGAGAGAGACAGAGAGAGAGACAGAGAGACAGACAGAGACAGAGACAGAGGGAGAGACAGAGACAGAGAGAGAGACAGAGAGACAGAGACAGAGAGACAGAGAGAGAGACAGAGAGAGAGAGAGAGAGACAGAGAGAGAGAGAGACAGAGAGACAGACAGAGACAGAGACAGAGGGAGAGAGAGGGAGACAGAGACAGAGAGAGACAGAGACAGAGAGACAGAGACAGAGAGAGACAGAGAGACAGAGACAGAGAGACAGAGACAGAGCGAGACAGAGACAGAGAGAGACAGAGAGACAGACAGGGAGACAGACAAAGAGAGAGAGAGAGAGAGAGAGAGAGAGAGAGAGAGAGAGAGAGAGAGAGAGAGAGAGAGAGAGAGAGGCAGAGAGAAGAAACCCAAACCAAGCCTACACCGACCACCGCGCCCGCATGATCTGACACTATGATCTGACACTATCTGTGCTGATCCTTCCCCTTCAGTAACTAATTAATTAGCGGGCAATTAGGAAATGGTTCCTCCGTGCCGGGCACTGAGTGTTCAGTTCAAAGACAGACCGTAGTGTAGTCCTTAACTTCCCCGAGTTAGCATCTTTCTCGAGTGGAAGGAAATAGCTCCAGCACAGATAAACAGAGAAGAGATCAAAGGGGACTGGAGGGTGGATGGAGCACTCCAAAGGGTGGGGGGGAGGCAGGAGGAATTCCCCTCCTGCCCTCTTCAGAGCATGCGTCCACTAGCGCCCACCCCCAATCTCTAGCCTTTCACTGTCTGCATGTTCCTTCTCTGACAGCTACAGATGCATCCCGAAAAACTCCCACTGACCTCCTCTCCCTCTCACCAAGTCCTAGGGGGGAAATTCGTCCACACCTCTTCCCTCCACTTCCTCTCAATCTTTTGCAGTTTGGCTTCTGACTTCACTTCATGGAAACTCCTCTCCTAAATTTACCAGCAGTCCCCTTCTTTTTACTTGCAAAGTGATTTTTATTGGCGTCTTTTGCTATCCCTTCATGCAGACTCCCTGCTCAGGGACCCATCTCTTATAACAAAGAATTTTTTTTAAAGAAGGAATATAATATTGAATAAATGTAAAAATATGGCATTGTATGCAGTGTTCCATACCTGTGGGCCACCACCTCTGCTAGGAAATGGGGAGGGAGGCGGGGAGCACTTCTTTCCGTGTTTCTTCTCTGGAGCCAAGCTTAGTCTGTAATTTTCCAAAATTCCTCTTCAGTTGCTTTGTCACTGCTATTTTTTCCATTGACATGGCTGTAGTTCTTGCATATGTTGCTTTCCTGGCTCTGATTACTTCAGTCTGAATCCGTTCATGTAAGTCTTTCTCTGAATTCATTATATACATCATTTCTTGCAGAACAACATATTTCCTTCTATAGAGTATTTTACAGATTAGGATCTGAGGCAAACAGGGGGAAACGGGTTGGCCAGGGTCACCCAGCTAATCTGAGGCCAGATTTGAACTCAGGAAGAGGAGTCTTCCTGATTCCAAAAGCAATGCTCCATCCACTGCCCTAGCTACCCCTCCCCCTTTTGGTTAGCCAGTTTTACAATTGTGGTCTGATCTTGATTCTCCACTTTCCCCCATCCCTGCATATTAAACCAGTAGGCAATATATCTGATGTATCTTCTGATCCAGTTAAGGATCTTGATTTAAACACTGATGAGTCAATATTTATTAAGAACCTACTATATGCCAAGCAACATGCTAAGCATGGGGATACAAAGGGAAACAAAAGACAGCCCCTGTCCTCAAGGAGCTTACAATTTAATAGGAAAAGCAACAAACATATATACAAAGCAGGATGCATAGGAATCAATTAACTAGGGAAGACCCTGGAATAAAAAGAGGGGCTGGGGAAGGCAGCAGGGCCTTCAGAGAAGCCAGGGAGGTCTGCAGTTGGAACAGAGGAGGGAAAGCATTCCCAGCATGGGGGATAGCCAGAGAAAATGCCCAAAGCCAAGAGATGGATGACCCTGTTTGTGAAGCAGCCAGGAGGCCAGGGTCACTGGATTGAAGAGTATGTGCTGGCATATTCACCCTCTAAATCAGTAACCCCTCCCTAGTTGCTATTGCCTTCTTAAACCCAAGAAATTCCCTTGAGATTTATTTTGAATGTATTTTGTATATATTTGAGAGGCAATATGGTGTAAAGGATAGAAATCTACCCTTGGAACTGGGATGACCTGGGTACTAAACTTTCCTCACCCATGGACAAAGGAGAGAGAGAGAGAGAGAGAGAGAGAGAGAGAGAGAGAGAGAGAGAGAGAGACAGAGAGAGAGAGACAGAGAGACAGAGAGACAGAGAGAGAGAGAGAGACAGAGAGAGAGAGACAGAGAGAGAGAGACAGAGAGAGAGAAGAAGAAGGAGGAGGAGGAGGAGGAGGAGGAGAAGAAGAAGAAGGAGAAGAAGGAGAAGAAAAAGGAGAAGAAGGAGAAGAAGGAGGAGGAGAAGAGGAAGGAAGATGAGGAGGAAGAAGAAGAAGAAAAGGAAGAAGATGATGGAGGAGGAAAACAATTGAATTACAGAAGTCACAGGAGAAGTAAGGAAGAATTCATTTTATCCAGAAAAATTCAAAACAAATATAATTCAGAACAGTCCTCATGGCCTGTGAACCACCAATACTAGGTATTAAGATACCTACTACAAG
Source organism: Gymnobelideus leadbeateri (assembly GCA_011680675.1). Classification (NCBI taxonomy): domain Eukaryota; kingdom Metazoa; phylum Chordata; class Mammalia; order Diprotodontia; family Petauridae; genus Gymnobelideus; species Gymnobelideus leadbeateri. The sequence goes on along the minus strand of WOXC01000709.1, from coordinate 314,472 downwards.
AATAAAGCTGGCAAACAATTTTTATAGCCATTGTTTCTGATAAATGCTTCATTTCTCAAACACACAGAAAACTAAATCAAATTTATAAGAATACAAGTCTTTCCCCAATGAAGAATATGAACTGGCAGTTTTCAGATGAAGAAATTAAAGCCATCTATAGTCTTATGAAACAATTCTCTAAATCACTATTGATTAAAGAAATGCTAATTAAAACAATTCTGAGGTACCATCTTACACCTGTCAAATTGGTCAATATGCCAGAAAAGGAAAATGATAAATGTTGGAGAGAGTGTGGGAAAATCGGGACACTGATGCATTGTTGGTGGAGTTGTGAATTGATCCAATCATTCTGAAGAGCAATTTGGAACTATGCCCATATAAAATGTGCATACCCTTTGACCCAGAAATACCACTACTAGGTCTTATACCAAAGAGGTCATAAAAAAGGAAAAAATGGCCTACATGTACACAAAATATTCATAGCAGCTCTTTTTGTGGTGACCAAGAACTGGAAATTGAAGGCATGCCCATCAATTGGGGAATGACTGAACATGTTGTGGTATATGAATCTAATGGAATACTATTGTGCTATAAGAAATGATGGGCAAAGGGTTCAGAAAAACCTGGAAAGACTTATACAAACTGTTGCTGAGTGAAATGAGCAAGAGAACATTGTACACAGTAAAAGCCACACTATGTAACGATCAACTGTGATAGACTTAACTCTTCGCATCAATGCAATGATCTAAGACAATTCCAAAGAATTCATGATGGAAAATGATATCCACATTCAGAGAAAGAACTATGGAGTCTGAATGCAGATCCAAAGATGCTATTTTTACTTTTTAATTTTTTCTTTTTGAAGTTTCTCCCTTTTGTTCTATTCTTCTTTCATAGCATGACTAATGTGGAAATATGTTTAACATGATTGTAAAGAGGTCTCTGAGTTATACTCCAGGACTGAAATGCTCTTCCTCCTCACCTCTGCCTCCTAGATCTCATAGCTTCCTTCAAGAGGCAGCTCCAATCCGAAATCCTACAGGAGGTTACCCCCATCTCCACCTCCTAATGCCTCCTCCTTTCAGATTACCATCTGTTTATACTTTATGAAACTTGAACACACGATTTTCTAGGTGATCTCCATCATTGGAATATGAGCTCTTTAAAGGCAAAGGGCATTTATTTTCCTGTTCTTGGTATCTGAAGGGATTAGAACATTACAGACACAGTTAATGTTTGTTAACTGACTAATGAGAAGATGAGGGCTCTTAGCCTATGCTAAGACCAAGCCAGGTGAAAGTCATCAGGAACGGGTGCTGAGGACCAGCAAGACACAATAACTACATACTGGAGATCTTTCTATTCACTAATGATAAGCCCAGAGAAAGTCATCCTCTGAAGGTCCCTGAGTAGGGGAACCAGCCAAAAAGAATGACTTATGGTGTGACTCCCAAACTGAATCTTGTTTGTGCAAACACAGAGTTGCTACTTTTACTACCACCATCACTACTGCTATTACTACCTCCACTGCCACCACACTACTGTTACTACTAATTTTATTACTACGACTGCAACTGCTACCCCTACCAACACCAGTACAATCACTACTATCACTTCTATCTCTACTATTACTATTGCTGCTGTTATTTACAAATAGGACTTTTTTATGTTTTCAAATGTTTCCTCATCACTGTCCCAGTAAGGCCTTTAGTCGTCAGAGCCCTCACCTCTTCAAGTTCTCTTGCATTTACTTATCTATTTGTATTTAGAGGTACGGTGGGCAAGGAACTGACTTTAGAATCTGAGAGACCTGGGTTCAGACCCTATCTCTGAGAAAAACTAGCTGTGTGGCCTGGGATAGGTCATTCAGCTCTTAAGGCCCTGGGCAATTGTCCCTTGACTATTAAGTTCCAGAACAGTTGCTCTCCTGATTTGTAAGAAGGAATTTTTTCCCTTCCACCAATGAAATAAGTCCAGAGAAAAGAGAAAACCAGTTTGTGTCTTCTCAGGAGAAGATTGTGAGCTCAGGGAGGATGTGAGGTCTCTTTGTATTCTCGGCACCTAGCGTGCACTGTGTATGCGGCAGCCACTGCTAAACCCTGCTAGATTAGAGCTGTGCACCCTCACACCAAGCCCATTTAGACTTGGGTTGGTTCTTTTGAATCCTTATGATGAGCCTTCACAGGGAGAAGTTCAGAAATCTGGACAGGGCTTCTGGAACACAGCAGGTTGTAACACACCTTGATATTATTTCCTAGTGTTTTATAGAGAGACAGGATAAGTAGAAAGGGCTTTTTGCAGGAGGTAAGGTATCATCAAGGTTAATTTCCTCATATCTAGGAACAAAGAAAATGGTCCACTTTGCCAGAAAGTGTAGGGGAGAATGTTTTGTTTTTTCTAGCTATCAATTTAATGTCACTCTGGGCTAGGTAAGTTCTAAATGCATTAGTCACTGAAAATCAATGGCTAAAGGAAAATTCTAGAAGAGAATATCATAGAATGCATCTACTTGATATATAAAGATATTTAATATTATGCAATATAATAAAATAAAATATAACACAAGAGCACACTATACCATACTGTACTTTAATGTAATTTATATATAATATGATGTGATATGCTATGCTATGCTATAATACAATAAATAGTCAGGTAGACAGAAAGATAGGTAGGTAGTTATTATTGCACTTGGCTGTTAATTCTATGTTATATAATATTTTAAACAGATTATAGAACTCCCAAATCCCAGGAGTACCTTGATAATATTAGGGGAGTGACTCAGAGAATTTATATGTCACACAAAGATTGCTCGAAGGAACTGAGCTATGTAGCCTGGTTAAAGGGGAATATTGAAAAGGTTGTCATGGGGGTGCAAGGGAGACTACCTTTGTTCCATTTGATCCCAGAGAGCAGACCCAGGAGGCAGGGCAGGAGTAACTGAGACCCCAATTTATGCCAGATGTCAGGGGAAAAAAGTTCCTGCTAATTAGAGCTATCCCAGAGGGACACTAACCTTTACATGTCGAAAGGACTTTCTGTTTATTATTGCATTTGATATTCACAAATAGTCATAGTTCTAGTCTTATTATCTTCATTTTGCTATATACTCATTACAGGGTAAATGAGGAAGCCAGAAGGTTCCGTGGGTAGAGTTTTAGACTGCAGTTGGGAGGAGCACGTAGGAACTTTATTTATGTTTTGTTGTATTCTTACTTATTTGTTAAATATTTCCCAATTATGTTTTTGTGCCTGATTTCTCTGGGTTGCAACAATAGGTGATATCAAATGTGATAAAATTTAATAGGGATAAATAAAATGCTTCATGAAGGTTAAAAATATGTTGTGATTAAGCCTAAGATGGGAGGCATATAGCCAGCCAGCATCCTAGCACATGGCCTGCTCCATACTAAGTAAGCACCTCATGATGTCTGTTGATTGCTCTAGGAATTTTAATAGATTGTAAGGTCCCTATGAGTGCACAGACAATGTGGCTGCTAGAGAACCTAATACAGTTTTAGGCTTTTTGAATCCAGTGTCCAGATTGGATGCATTGATGTACAAATGCATCTGGCCCCACTGACGCTATTTAATATCTTGGGTCCAGGACTGGGTACCACATTTTAGGAAATACTTGGTAAAATGAAGCATGCTTAGAGAAGGGTGACCAGGGTGTTGAGGGGACTAAGCACCTTCCCTGGAGGATATTAGTACAATAAATTGTACTAATACTGTATATCCAGGCCCCAAGTGCCTAGAAAAGATATTTCACTTATGGAAGGTAAAACTTACTGAACAACATGATAATTATCTTCAAATACTCAAAAGATGTGTGTGGGAGGAGAGATCAAGCTGAATTTGCTTGACTTTCCAAGGCAGAGAAGTAGGACAAATGGATGGAAGTTATAAGGAAGGAAGTCTCATTAATTTTCTGGAGCTGTTTTTTCATTTATAAAATATGAACAATATTGCTTTCATGAAATCATCTACTTAGGACTGGGTGAAACTTCACTCATCTCATCCAACCTCCTCATTTGACATAGGAGGAAATGGGTGAGTAGATAGATAGTAAAATGATGGTCCACTTGACTGAGAGATGATGGATCCAGGAAGAATGGGACATAGAGCTTTCACATATGGCCAATGAAGGAATATGTTTTGCTTGATTATGCATAATTGTTTTGAGAGTTTTCTTTTTTTTTTTATTTTCCTTCAAGTGAGATTAGAAGGAAAAAAGTTTGTTATTAATTTTTAAAAATAAATTCAGTTTGAATGAGAGGTTGAGTCCTGAATCAACTAATCTTTGAAAATACTTTCATCTTGGAGATTTATGATCCTCTTGGGTCATTGTTAATTTGAATGACAAGAGACACACTTGCTAAGGAGAATCTTGAGATATTAAACTGAGGAGCCTGTTATGGCCATTTGCAAGAGGAATATTCCTTGAGATACTCAGTGTATGCATTATTCACATGCAAGATTTGAAGGCTGCTAAATCTTTCCACTATCCCACTTCCTGCCATTGCATTTCCAGTCATCCAGATTTGCAACCTTGGGCTCATCCTTGACTCTTCCTCTCCCTCATTGCCCTCCAGGCCCACATGCAACTTGTTATAAAACATTAACAATTCTACCCCATTCTTTCTAGACCCTTCTCTGAACTCACAAACTTCCACCTTGGTCTACATCCTCCTTACCCTCTGTTTGAACTATTGCAATTGTCTTGGTCTCTGCCCTCTTGAATGCATCTTGCACATAGCTACCCAAAGCAAATTCCTAAAGCATGTGTCTGTTAGCCTTCCTCAGTTCTAAACTCTTCTGTGGCTCCCTATTGCCTCTAGAATGAGATGCAAACTCCTCAGCCTGATAGTTAAAGAGGCCGCTGTGTGCTGCAGTGGACAGAGTACTAGGCATGGAATGAGGAAGACTTGAGCTCAAATCCAGCCTCAGACACTTACTAGCTGTGTGACCCTGAGCAAGTCACTTCGCCTGTCTGCCTCAGTTTCCTTAATTATAAAATAGGGATAATAATGGCACCTACCTCCTGGGGTTGTTGTGAGGATCAAATGAGATGGTATTTGCAAAATGCCTGGCACATAGTAGGTACTTTAGAAGCTTTTGCTCCTTTCCCCTTAAAATCTCCAGGCTTCCTTAATACTACTCCCCTCCAGACACTTTATATTGCAGACAAACTGGGCTACTCGTTGTTCCCTAGCCCAGGAATCCATCTCCAACTCCCCATGCTTTTGCATAGGCAACTCTCACACTGAATTATACTCCTTCCTTTTTTTTTTTTAAAGCAATTGGGGTTAAGTAACTTGCTCAAGGTTACACGGCTAGTCATTATTTATGCGTGGGTGCTCATTTTCTGAGGCCGGATTTGATCTCGGGTCATCCCAACTCCGAGGCCAGCGCTCTTACTCACTGCGCCACCTAGCCGCACCTTTAGGGCAATTGGGGTTAAGTAACTTGCCCAAGGTCACACGGCTAGGTTTTTGTTTGTGTGGATTAAGTGTCTGAGGCCGCATCCGAACTCAGGTCCTTCTGACTCCAGGGCCGGCGCTCTACTCACTGCGCCACCTAGCCACCCCATATACTCCTTCCTCTTAAAATCTTTTTCTATTTTCAAGGCCTGGCATAGGTCTTACTGCCTATGGGAAGCCCTTTCCTTCCCTCCCAATTGTTACTCTCTCTTTCCTCCAGTTATCTGTTTTATTTACTTCTCTGTATATATGATGTCTCGCCCCTTTCTCCTTCCTCCACCCAAGATAAGCTCTTTGAAGGTAGGGATTGTACATCCAGGCCCCAAGTGTCTAGAGGAGTACTTTGTACATAGTGGGCCTACGTGAAGTTGATTCAAGTTTTCTCCTGGTTTGTTAATTCATACGTTAATATTTCTTTCAGCTCTATGGAACATTGCTACAAAGACTTTTGTTTTTATTGGCCATCTTTTCTAAAAATACAAGTTGCAGATTGCTGGGTGGGTGGTGGAAAGGGATAATTGACAAAGAACAAATCACTTTTCTAGAGTGATCATTAACAGCTCTCCTTAATAATTAAATCATTAGGGGAGAAGTGAATTTGTGAAGCAATGTTTTCTCAAGCTCTCTCTTTTTTTAAGGATGATAAACATCCACTCCTCGTTTTCATTGTAACTGATTCAGATTCTTTTCACCAACTATTCCATAAATAATTCAAGAGGAAAGCTCAGGCTAACTCATGCCACTTCCTTTCCCACATAATGTTTTCAAGCTATTAGACACTGTCTACACAGGCTTATGTGAACTGCAGATGTGGCAATGATCTAGTTAACTGAGTCCGTGAATAGTCACATTTAATATTGGAAATACAAAGAGGAATAGGAATCAGAGTACCTGGATTCTCCTTCCAGTTCAACTCTTTGTTTTATGACCGTGGGCAAGTTGTTCATCCTTTCTGATCCCCGGTTTAACAAGAGGGGATAACAGGATTTGCCCTGCCTCTCACTAATCTGCACCACCCCGTTGTCCAGGTTCGGGATGCCCACTGCCAGTTGGATGCTACCATACTTTCCCAATGAGTAAGAGGTGAACAACGACAATCCCAGCCCCCCATTCCCTTCCATTGGAGGTATCCTGATCACTCACCTTCTAACTCTTGACTCCACTGTCCTCCTGTTAGGGGATCATTTCTCTGCCAGGATCTTCTGAGCCTCACCATCTGCGTTACTCCATTCTCTGCATACCCCATCTAGCATCTCCATTTACCATGAACTGAAGAGAACCATGACCTCTTCTTTATGTGTTCTCTCTCCCAATTAGAAGATGAACTCCTTGAAAGAAGGGACTGTTTCCATTTTTTATTTGAACCCACAGTGCTTAGCACCGAGCTTATCACATAGGAAATGATTAAGATATAAACAGTTCTTATTCAATTCTATCCCATTCCATTCCATTTTGTCTTACTTCTAAGTTATGCTACCCCAAAGAAATTGTGGCTCATTGAACAACAACAATTCAAATCACTCGTATATTAGTGGTAAACTCAACGCTAGTACTTTCTTAGTTGAAGTTTGAGGAGCAAAGGAAACCCTTGAAAGTCGCCAGCCAGTTAATAAAAAGAGGTATACTTTGCCATAACAAAGCAAGGATATGCAACAAGGATACAACTATAGCTTCTTTGAATTACCCTTTCCCTCCAAGCCCCAGTCTCTATATGGAAAAAGTCAGGTCTTCAGGACAGGATGTGGTGACCTGATTGGCCTTTTGAAATGCACCAACTGAATATGGCTGTGATTTTGTCAATCTTTAGGTGATCAGAAAGCTGCATGGGATAAGCTGAAGGCAATCATGTCCAGGATAGCTTTGTTGCCCTTTTGTTGCCTTGCTGTGGGAAATGGCAGAATCTTGGTCCTACCACATCATCTTTCCACAGCACTATGAAGTTCCCCAACTGCAACTGGTTGATCTTGACATTATCTGAGCCTCAGATTCTGAAGGAATCCTCCTATCTGGGGAGGAATTGATTCAACTTAGTACCATAAATAAAACAAAACAGAAATACTCTTCAAAGGCCCCAAGCAAAGTTTAAGATCATAACATTTAAGACGTGAATATCAAACTTTGAACTGATTGTTTTTTTGTCTTTTTGGAGGGGGGAAGGCAGGGCAATTGCAGTTAGGTGACTTGCCCAAGGTAACACAGCTAGTAAGTGTTAAGTGTCTGAGGCTGGATTTGAACTCAAGGTCCTCTCGAGTCCAGGGTTGGTGTCTATTCACTGTGTCACCCAGCTGCCCCTGAACTAATATTTTTTAGCCCATCTGCCAATGTTAGCCAAGGATTTGGAAAGTTTCCCTGCCATTACCTCATCTATGAAGGAGTATGGAGGCAGGTTGCTTTTTTTTTTGCCCTTCAGAAGATTTGGGTGTGATAACCACCCAAGAACCCAGAAAGGATTTTGTTGTCAGAAGATGTCACTTCTTCAAGTGAGTGCAAGAGGCATCCTCTGCAGGTGGGTCATTGTTAGTATTCTAGGGGAAGGGACTGGCCTGGGAGCTTGAGAGCAGTCAGGTCCCAGACAGTGAAACCAGTAAGGTGGAATGCTCTTTCCTCTTCCACCCTGGCAAAGGCCCTGGATGGTTGGACTAGTCTAGGGAGCAGAGCCTGCCAGGCAGCCAGGTGATGAGCACCTATGGAGTGCTGTTTGCATGCCAGCCAGAGAGTCTGTGGAACAACTTTTGGCAAAGAAGCTCCCCTGAATAGTAGGATGGGGGAGGTGAACAGAGCCTTTGATTAGAGTCTGAGGACCCAGCCTTTAGAACGGGTGCTGGCTTGTTATCTCGGTGAAATGGGAAAGCCACAGTCAGGGTCCTCATCTGCAAAATGAAGAAATTGAACTGGATGACACCAAAGGTCCCTTACAATTCTGATGAATGTATGAAAAGACATTTGTTAAGTGGTTTTAATGTGGCAAATGCTGTAGTAAACCTAGGAGGATAAAAATGCAAAACCCATAGAAATACAAAGTAAGGACTTTATATTTTAATGATGAGAGACAACACATATAGAGAAGTGGTGCCTAGGGAGGGGAGGGGTACTTTGGTCTAGAAAGTTCCAGGGTGGTGATTGATGTGCTCTTTCTAGGAGTAGTGACAGTCTTATAATTGGCTGAATGGAGGGCAGCTCAGTGCCCCAGTAGATAGAGTGTCAGGCTTGGAGTCAGGAAGACCTGAGTTCATATCTGGTCTCAGACACTTACTAGCTGTGTGACCCTGGGCAAGTCACTAACCCCTGTTTGCCACACAGGAAGTCTTCCAGTAGGAGGTGAGATTTGAGGATAGTCAGAAGTTAAGAGTGGGGGAGAGATTCTTCTAGGCCTAGGGACAATTAGAGAATGCCTGGAGCAAGGAACGGAGGGCCTTGTTTGTGGAATAGCTAAGTGGCCAGTGTCACTGGATCTAAAATTATTTATTAGGGGGTGAGGGATGTCAGCCTTGGTGTTAGGAAAATTTTCCTGCTTTAAGTTAAGTGCTTCCTTCACACTGTTTGCCAATCCTATATCCTATTCCGTTAGGCTTAGGCTTTTTGTGCCTTTCCCATACACTGATGGAATGAATCAATTAGTTAACCTGATAAACTAGGCCCTGACAATGTGCCAATGGACAAGAAAGGAGGCTGTCTTTTCTTGTAGGAGCCCTCTGCTGCTAGCATTAGATGGTAATCTTCAAGTGAGGCTATATGGGAAAAATGCCTTTCCTTCATTGTCCAGCCCAGAGGAAGAATGCTCTCTGTGTGACCTTGTTCACATTAAATAGTCTCAGATTTAGAGTTGACGAGGATTGTAGAGGTGATCCTGCTTTATCCTCCTTATTTTGTGGATGAATAACTGAAGGCCCAGAGAAGTTAATTGCTTTACCCAAGGTCAAAGTAGTAAGTGGCAGAGATAAGATTTGGGTTCCCAATCCATCATCCTTTCTATTGGACCATCCTTCTTTCCACTCCAATATTGTTCAGTTGTTTCAACCACATTCAGCTCTCTGTGACCCCATTTGGGGTTTTTATGGCAAAGATACTGGAGCGGTTTGCCATTTCCCTCTCCAACTCACTTTACAGATGAGGAAACTGAGGCAGATAGGCTTAAGTAACTTGCCCAGGGTCACACAGCTCAGCTAGTAAGTGTTGGAGGGTGGCTTTGGACTCAGGTCTTCCTGACACTAGGCCCTGTTCTCTGTCCACTGCACCACCACTGCCCACCCTACCAGTCTTCTTTAATTTCCTCATCTATAAAATGGGAGTGATGATGATGTGAACGGCCTTTATAGTTTGAACATTTTTCCCAGTTGATGGTGGGCATTTCTGCCCAGATCATAAGGGAAGTTGAACTGTAGCAGGTCTCTCTAGGTGACCTTTGGGGCAAGTTGACTCATAGCACCCTTTAAATGATAGTAGTTAGATGGTAGAGGTAGTGAGCATTATCACTCTAATCTTCCCTACCTGAAAAGATAAAAAAGATTAGGTGCAATCATTCCCATTTGAAGGATTTTAAACAACCCACAGCTGCCTGAAAATGACATATTTGGTTGAAATTTTAGAACGAAGAAAATTATGTAGATTATTTGTTGACAACCTTGTAAAGCTCAATTGAAAATGTTCAAGTACATATGGCAGCAATTACAGTAGCAGGAGGAACAATTTGGATTGTTAGAAAAGGTCTTTTCTTCTTATAATTGTTCCATGGAAACCCACAAATGTAAAGAAAGCTCTTTGAGAAAAAAGGTGGGGTTTCAGTCTGAGGAATGAGCATAAAGCCGACATGCCTGTGCTGTCCAAGGGATTTGATGAGGTCCAGTGGAGGATGGTGTGCGTTTGAGGAGCTCAGTAGGATGGCATTGGTCACTGTGACTTCGTCTGGAACACAGCAGATTGAAGATCACGTTAGTGCGGCTGCCATTTTCTCCTCTATCTTTACTTACCTCCGGAAAGGTCAAGTGCCCAACAAGATGGAGAACGAGACACTTCCTCTGAGCCTTATGGTCTTCCAAACCTCCCCAAGAAGGAGCTGTGGGTAAGAGAAAAACCAATTTCAGCTGTATCCATGATTGAGGACCCCGAAAACTTGAATGGAGTAAAAATCTGATGAACTAAAGGAAGGCACCTCTCTAGCATCTAATGTGTGCTCCTGGCACCTCCACCCCCACTGTGCATGATGTTCTGTCAAGGCTGCCAGCCCTTGGGCTTGCACCAAAAACTCTCTCCTCCTCCTCCTCCTCCTTCTGGCAATTGGGGTTAAGTGACTTGCCCAAAGTCACACAGCTAGTAAGTGTGTCAAGTATCTGAGGCCAGATTTGGACTCAGGTCCTTCTGACTCCAGGGCCAGTGTTCTATTCACTGTGCCACCTAGCCACCCCCTCTCCTTTCTTCTTAATGCCATAGAAAATCAAGAGAGAAATGGGCTTTGGATGGAGCTGTTGCCCTCTGTGCTGCCACAACACTCAGCTGGAGAACTGAAATAAAAGGCCACTGTAGCCAGGTGCAAATGTGTAAGAAATCCGGGCCAGGCTGAGTCAAAGGGTCAGGCATCCAGCTGGGTCAGTTCTGTGAACCCAGGAGCGTGAGACAGCTCTAAGCAACAGCCTCCAGAGAAACCATGATCAGAGGGGGAGGAATCAGAAAGCAAGCAACAGGAGACTATGGGGAAAGTGATAAAAATTACCAGCAATCTCAGGAGAGAGAAAACTCAAACAGCATTAGCAGATAAAGCATGAGAAGGTGCTAATTGCAAAAGGGAGTCTGGCCTCTGGGTCAGTGAAGGAGTCCAGGCATCAAGGATCAGATATTGCTGCTTGTCCTTCATTTTTGAAGAAGACCAGTGACATCAGGAAGTGATGTCTTGACTTCCTTGTGAACTGGATTTCAATGAGGCAGAGTTGCACAAACTGCCCAACTTCACTCTGTCTTCCAGAGGCATTGACATCCAGTGTCAGGACAAAAAGTCAAGAAGCTGGCGATGGGCCAGGATGCAGTGGCTGACCTTGTGTCTTCAATGGCTGACCCAGCTCTAAACTCTCCACAGGGCCTGCATCAGTCACCTTCATGACTGCTGGAACAAACTTTTCTCATTCACTCATGCCCCTTACTCACTGAGGGGTTGAGGTTACCCTCAAACTGATTTAGTCCATCTGCCAAGACAGTTTTGTTGGATTGTGGTCATTGTACTCATTACAGCTTCTTGAGGCCAAAGGCCTCACCTGTGGATCATTGGTTACAAACAGGAAGAAGACCTACTTAACTCCAGGTATAGTCACTAGGGAGGACTTTTTGGGACCCATGAACAAGAGATAGGAGGATGGTATGTGACAGCCATTTTCAAAGATTTGAAGGATTGTCACATGAAAATGGGACTATACTCATTGTTAGATCCTAGAGGAATGGACCTAGAAGCAATAGGAGGTAATTGCAAAGAGATAAATTTAGGTTTGAGAAGAAGAATTTCCAAATAATTAGTTATCCATAAATGGAATGGCCTGCCTCTAACAGTAGTAGATTCCCTTTCATTGGAAGTGTTCAAGCAAAATTTGGTCAAAACAACATGACAAGAGAGAAGGCTGTAACTAGCAGAGTGAAATTGTTTTGTTTTGGTCAGTGAAGAGCTTTTATACAGGCAGGGTGAAAACCATTAACTATCCGAATGATCTTAAACTTTGTTGAAAGGACAACTTCGTAGCAGTAGTCAGTATGAAATATTTGTAGAGATGAGAAAAGGAGATCGTTTAAATTTCTTTATAGGTACTTAAAAAAGAGAGGGTGATCAGTGGAACAGATTAGGTTCACTACATACAGAAACAAATAAGCACAGCAATCTGGTTTGTGATATTTTCCCCAAACCAAGCTATTATGTAAGGACTCTCTCTTTGATAAATGTTGAGAGGAAAACTGGTGAATAGTTTAGCAAAAATTAGGTATGACCAACATTTCACATTGTATACCGAGATAGACTTCAAATGGGTCATAATTGGGACATAAAAGAAAGCATAAGAAATAAACTAGAAAAGCATGAAAGAAATTACCGTCAGATCTGTAGATAGCAGAAGCGTCCATGACGAAGGAGAGGTAGAGATGTTCACAGAATAAAGACGGACAATTTTAATTAGATAAATTAAAATGTTTTTGTACAAGCAAAATAATGACGTAAAAATGCAGGAACTTTAGAAAATATCTTTGTAGCAAGTTTCCCTGGTAAATATCTCTTTTCTAACACACATACAATTCTTGTGTGTTTGTGGGTGTATATATATATATATATATATATATATATATATATATATACATATATATATTATGTATATATATACACACATACGTGAATATATACATATGTGTGTGAATCAAATTTTTAAGAATAAGATCCATTCCCCAATTGATAAATGGTCAAAGGGTATGAATAGTCATTCTTCAGAGGAAGAATACTAATCTATCAATAACAATATGATAAGCTCTAAATAACTGATAATTAGAAAAATACAAAGGAAAACATCTTTGAATTATACCGCACACCTATGAGACTGGATAAATTAACAAAAAAAGGACAATTACAAATACTAGAGGGGCTGTGGGGAAAGAGGTACTTTAATATATTGGTGGAGCAGTGAGCTGATCCAATCATTCTGGAAAGCAATTTGGAATTATGCCTCCCAAACTATTAAACTACTACCCTTTGACCCAGTAATACTGGTAATAGGCCTATTCTCCAAAGAGATCAGATAAAGAGGAAAATGACTCATAACTACACAAATATTTAAAGTAGCTCTTAAGGTGTTAACAAAGAATTGGAAACTAAGGAGATGCCCATCAATTGGGGAATAACTTGAACAAATTATGGGATCTGAATATGATGGAATACTATGATGCTGTAAGAAATAATGAAGGGGATAGTTTCAGAAGAACTTGTGAAGAGGAGTATGAACTCATAGAAAGCAAAGGGAACAAAAACATTTATACGTATAAAATTTATATTTTGATATAAAATAATAGCAGGATTGTAAAAGATAATATTGAAAGATTTAGGAACTCTGGTTAACATAATGACCAACTACAATTCTGAAGGACTTATGATTCATGAAGGACTATTCACCTCCAGAGAGAGAGTTGATGTATTCAATGACAGATTAAAGTATATTTTCTTTTCTTTCTCTTTTTTTGCATGTGACATGGTTAATGTGAGAATTTGTTTTGTATGACTATGCATATTTGGAATCTTATTTTTTTCTTTTCTTTTCAGTGAGTGAGGGAGGGGGAGGAGAAAGGAAAATAATTCAGAACTGGAAATAGAAAAAAAGTTGAAGTAAAAATAATGAGTAGGTCAAGGAACAAATCATGGGAGTAATTAATAATTATGTGAAAGTAAATTATAATGATGAAACAGCATGCAAAATATCTGGGATGCAGCTAAAGCAGACCTCAGGGGGGAAAATCATGTCTCTACAAATATACATTAACAAAATAGAAAAAGACAGAATTAGTGAAATGAATATGAATTTAAAAATTAGAAAGTCAAATAAATAATCTAAAATAAGCACAGAGATATTAAAATTATAGTGCAAATAGAAAAATTAAAATGCATTAAAATTAGAAGGGTTAAAACCTATGAAAGTAATAAATAATATTATAAGCCGGCTATTTGAAAAGACTAATAAAATTGATAAGCCTTTGGCTAATATGATTAAGAAGACAAAATCAAAACCATAAAATAGCAATGCAGCAAGGTGAAATCACAGCAAAATCAGGAAAAAAAATTAAGAATTCTTACAGCCCACTATGCACAGTTATAAACTAACAAAACTAAGACCATAAAAGAAATTAGAAGTATTTTTAAAAATATAGAATGCTCAAATTAAGAGAAAAACAAATATGGATTTAAAATACTCCAGTCCCAGAAAAGTAAAAAGAATCAGGTGTAAAAGCAACAACGTGTTTGTGTGTGTGTGTGTGTGTGTGTGTGTGTGTGTGTGTGTGTGTGTGTGTGTGTGATTATGGTGTGTGGACTCCTGGTCCTGACTGATTCATTGGAGAATTATATCAGACTTTAAAAGCATAATTAGTACCAATTCAAGACTAATTATTCTCAAAAATTAAGAAAGAATGCATCCATCAAATTCCTTTATGAGACAAAGGTCACCCTAACACAGGGAAAGGGAAAGATGAAACACAGAACTATAGGCCAATATCCTTGATGAATACTGACCAACAAATTATTCCCTAAGCTGGATTTATACCAGGAATACAGGGATGATTTGATGTTAAGAAAATAATTAACAGAATTAATTATACTAAAACCTAAAACACATAAAGCTACATGATTAATTCAACTATTTGTGGAAAAAGTTTTTTTTTCACATAGTATACCCCTTATTTATGCTAAAACCCTACAAGGCATAGGTATAGAGGGACCTTTAATATCTTAAAAAAAAGTAACTATTGAAAACCACAAGCAAGTACCATGTGCCATGGCAATATACTGGAACTTTTTTGGGGGGAAGGGCAATTGGGGTTAAGTGACTTTCCCAAAGTCACACAGCTAGTAAGTGTGTCAAGTGTTTGAGGCTGGATTTGAACTCAGGTCTTCCTGACTCCAGGGCCAGTGCTCTATTCACTGCACCACCTAGCTGCCCTGAAGAGCTTTTTTTAATTAAAAAAAAGTATAGAAGCAAGGATATTCATTCTGTCTACCATTATTGAATATAATTCTAGAAATACTAGCAATAGCAATAAGACAAAAGAAAGTAATTAAAGTTGTAAAGATTGGTAAAGAAGAAATTAAATCATCCCTATTTGCAGATAACATGATGGTCTAGTTGGAAAATCCTAGAGAATCAGCAAAGATAGTAACTGAAACAATAGTTTCAGCAGCATTGCAGGCTATAAATATATCATCAAAAATGAACAGCATTTCTGTATTATAATAACAAAAATAATGCAAGAGGAAAAAATAGAGTAATTAAATTCTTAATAACTACAAGATCCATTAGTATCTACTAAAACACACAAAAACTTGTACAGATTAAATTATGAAGCATTTCTTAAAGAAATAAAGGCAACTTGAATACCTAAGGAATTATTCAGGGCTCATGGATGGAGCATGCCAATATAATATAAAAATGAGAATACTACCAAGATTTATTTGCTCTTTTAATTCTATCTGAATTTAATTATAGTTTAATCAGATTGTTAAATGAATGTTTTTTTCAGAACTCAATAAAATTGTAACAATATTCACTTTAAAAGATACATAATATCAGCAAAATAAAGAAAAGAAGTGAGAATGAAGGGTGAATAGCACCTCCAGATCTCAAACCACATTATATATTTTTTTCCCAAATGCTTTATTAACTTTTGGTTTACATCATTCATTTCAGCCAGATTTTGAGTCATAATTTCCCCCCATTTTTCCCCTACCCACCACCCCAGAATAGCAGTCCCACAGGATATCCTCTCAATCTGCTTGCTCCCATCGCTTCTCCCATACCTCCTTCACCTTTTCCAGTGGCACAAAGTGAATTCCCAAGCCCCATTGCCTGCACATCTTATCTCCCAGCTATATGCAAAATAGTATTAATCATAGTATTTATATATTTTTTAAAAAATATTGATTTTAAAAGGAAGATAAGCAACTCAGTATATGCTGTACATGTGTAGCTATGCAAAACATTACCATAGTAGATATATTGTAAAAGACTGACTATATTTCCCTCCCTCCCATCCCACCTTCCACCTGGTCCACTCCCCACCTTGATCCTGTCCCTTTTCAAAAGTGCGTGCTTCCAACTTCCCCCCCCCCCAGCCCACCCTCCCCTCCACCACCTTCCCCCATATCCCTCCCCCCCATGCTCCTGTAGGGTGGGGCACCCTATTGAGTATGCATATCATTCTTTCCCAGGTACAAATTCAATGAGAATAAGGTTTTGCCTTTTTGCCTTCCTGTTCCTCCCCTCCCCTGCAATCACCTTCCCCTGCCTCCTCTACAGGAGACAGCTCACCCCATTGTCTCTCCCCATTCCCCCTCACCAAATTACTCTCTCACCTCTTGACCTCACTTTTTAAGTATCATCCCTTCTTATTAAGTTCGATCTGTGCCCTCTGTGTATACCTGAAAACATATATACACACACATCCACATATGTATTCATATGCTCATATACCCTTCTTCAACTATTTTCATACTGAGGAAAGTTTCATCAATTACAGTTATTTTTTTCCCTGTAGGAATGTAAATAGATCAACTTTGGTAAGTTCATAGTGATTTCTTTTCCCTATTTACCTTCTCAAGCATCTCTTGCTTCTTGTATCTGAATATCAAATTTTCTATTCAACTCTGGTTTTTTCCTCAAGAATGCTTGAAAGTCCTCTATTACACCGAATGACTAAATTTTCCCCTGAAACATGATACTCAGTTTTGCTGGGTAGGTGATTCTTAGTTTCAATCCCAGTTCCTTTGATCTTTGGAATATAATATTCCAAGCCATTAGATCCCTCAGTGTAGAAGCTGCCAGATCCTGTGTTATCAGACTTTAAAAGCATAATTAGTACCAATTCAAGACTAATTATTCTCAAAAATTAAGAAAGAATGCATCCATCAAATTCCTTTATGAGACAAAGGTCAAATCAAATTGTGTTTCCACAATATTGAAATTGTTTCTTCTTGGCTGCTTGTAATATTCTCTCCTTGATCTGGGAATTCTGGAACCTGGCTACAATATTCCTAGGAGTTTTCTTTTGGGGATCTTTTTCAAGAGGTGATCAGTGGATTCTTTCAACCTCTATTTCCCCCTCTGGGTCTAAAACATCAGGGTAATTTTCCTTGAGAATTTCTTGAAGGATGGTTTCTAGGTTCTTTCTTTTTTTTTTTTAAACAAATGCTTTATTAAGTTCTGTTTTACATCATTCATTTCCGCCAGATTTTGAGTTACAATCATTTTCCCCCCATTATTCCCCTACCCAACCTCCCAGAATAGCAGTCCCACAAGATATCACTTCCTCCAATCTGCTCTCTCCCATACCTTCTCCCATACCCCCATCGGCTTTTCCATTAGAGGAAGGTGAATCTTTGTGTCCCAATGCCTGCACATCTTATCTCCCTATTACAAGCGAAAGAGTATTACTAATAGTATTTATATATATTTGAAACATTTAATGTTATGACCTCGAATTTCAGATCCATTTCCTTCCTCCCTTGTCACCCATTCCTTCTTGGGAGATAAGCAATATGTTGTACATGTCTAGCTATGCAAAACATTATCATAGTAGATATATTGTACAAGGCTGCTTATAATTCCCTCCCACTCATCCCACCCCCCACCTGGTCCATTCCCTACATAATCCTGTCCCTCTTCTATAGTGGGTACTTCCAACCTCCCCTCCCCCAAGGATGCCCTCCCATCCATCATCCCTCCTCTCATCCCCCTTCCCCCTATCCTGCTGCAGGTTAAGATATCCCATTTAGTATGTATGTCATTTTTTCCCTGAACCAAATTCAATGGGAATGTGGTTTTGTCTTTTTAGCCTTCCTTATTCTCCCCTTCCTTTGCCACCACTTCCCCTTGCTTCTTCTACATGGGATAGTTTACCCTACCCTGTCTCTCCCCATCTCCTCTTGCCACTTTCCTCTCTCACCTCATAATTCCATCCCTTGAGTATTCTCCCTTCCCAACAAATTCAACCTATGCCCTTTATCCATATATAACTGTAACCATATACACACACATTCACATATGTATTCATATGACCACACCCACTTCTTCCATTATTTTCATAGTGAGAAAGATATCATCAGTCACAATTATTGCTTTTCCATATAGGAATGTAAATAGTTCAACTTTGATAAGTTCCTTTTGATTTCTTTTCCCTGATTACCTTCTCAGACATCTCTTCCTTCTTGTGTCTGGATGTCAAATTTTCTATTCAACTCTGGTTTTTTCCTCAAGAATGCTTGAAAGTCCTCTATTCCACTGAATGACCATATTTTCCCCTGAAACAAAATACTCAGTTTTGCTGGGTAGGTGACCCTTAGGTTCAGTCCCAGCTCTTTTGCCCTCTGGAATATCATATTCCATGCCCTTTGATCCCTCAGTGTAGAAGCTGCCAGGTCCTGGGCTATTCTGATTGTGTTTCCACAATATTGAAATTGTTTCTTCCTGGCTGCTTGGAGTATTTTCTCCTTGATCTGGGGATTCTGGAACTTGGCTATAATATTTCTGGGAGTTTTCTTTTTGGGATCTTTTTCAGGAGGTGATCTGTGGATTCTTTCAACCTCTATTTTGCCCTCTGGATTTAAAACATCAGGGCAATTTTCCTTGAGAATTTCTTGAAGGGTGATTTCTAGGTTCTTTCTTTGATCATGGCTTTTGGGTAGTCCAATAATTTTTAAATTGTCTCTCCTGGGTCTATTTTCCAGGTCAGTGGTTTTTCCCATGAGATATTTCACATTGCCTTCTATTCTTTCATTTGTTTGGATCTGTTTAATAGTATCTTGATTTCTCATAATGTCACTAGCTTCCATTTGCTCCAGTCTAACTCTGAAGGAATGAATCTCCTCAGTGAGCTTTTGAGATTCTTTTTCCATCTGGCAAATTCGACTTTTAAAGGCATTCTTCTCCTCATTGCCTTTTTAAGACTCTTTAGCCATTTGAGTTAGTCTATTTTTTAAGGTGTTATTTTCCTCAGTCAGGCTGTTGACCCTCATTTCATACTTTTCTTGCATCTTTCTCATTTCTTTTACCAATTCCCCCCGCCACTTCTCTTATTTGCTTCTTAAGGTCTTCTATGGCCTGTAACACGCTCATATTTTCATTTGGGGCATTTGGTGCAGGAGTTCTGACCTTACAGTCCTCTTCCTGTTCCATGTTTCAATCCTCTTTGCCCCTAAAATAGGAGTCTAATGTTGCATTTTCTGTTTATTTTGTTTCCTTTGCCTAGGCATGTTGCCACTCAATTACTTGACTTTTGGGCTTGTTGCCACAGTAGGACTTTGCCACCAGCCAGGGGAACTTCCCTCTCAAACATTGGGGTTTTCCCAACTTCCGGAGGTATTAGTTGGGTGGCCTCTGTGAAGCCTCCACACACTCTGGCAAGCTGGTCACACACCCCAAGACCTCCTCCCCAGGCCGCAATCCAGATTTAGGGAGGTTAAAGCAAGAGCAATTACCTCCCAAGACTGATTGCTGGATCCCCCTACAGTTCGCAGGTCAAAAGCTGAAGCTGCAATGTGTCAACATGGTGCAAGCTGCAGCAGCTCCTCACTGGCTTCTAGCCCCCAGGGGAAGAAGCTGAGGCATTCTCCCAACCAGTCCCAAGTCCATAGGGCACTGACCTCTTACTTTGTCCCAGTCATCGGAAACACCACAGCTGCTGGTGTTCTGTGATCCATCCAGCTGGTTGCTAAAACAGAGACTCACATGGGCTGGGCTCGGCTCCCAGAGCCCTGCGCTGGCTACTCCCTGCCAGGCTGCTGGACTGTCCTCAGTGGGAGGTTAGCTTCTCTGTGTCATTTTGTGGGTTCTGGAGCTCCAGGTCATTCATAGTCCCCCTTTTACATGATTTTGAATTGGTGTGGGCTGGAGCTCCATGGAAGTGGTGTTTCTACTCTGCCATCTTGACTCCACCCACTCAAACCACATTATAAAGCTGTAGTCACTGAAAATATCTGGTTTTTGAAAATGGAGAGGTAGGGAAATGGAACGGACTAGACAAGTGAGGGTCAAAAAGAGTAAGACTCAGCAACCAATTGTTTGATGAAGCAGACAACATAATTTACTTTGTAAACAACTTCCCATTTGATAAAAATAACAGGGAAAACTTCAAAGCAGAATGTGGGCTTAGATTTACGTATTATTCCATGTTCCACAATGCATTCTAAATGTATATGTGACTTCAATACTAAAGATCAAACTATTAAAAAATAGCATAGAAGCATATTACATACCTTGCGAGCCTATTAGTAGGAGAGGTATTCTTACACAAATGAAAGATAGAGGCAATTACACAATATAAAATAGATAACTTTGATTACATAAAGTGAAAAGCTACTACACAAACAAAATTGCTGTACCAGGATGAGAATGGAAATGCTTTAATAAGAAAAAATCTTTCTATTAAATTTATTTGATAAGGGTTTGGAATCTGCTTTCTCTCTCATATACATACATACATACATACATACATACATACATACATATATATGTATATATATGCATATATATGATACACACAATTAAAAGATATATGAGTGCATTTGTCTATCAGTCAGTTAATAAAGACTTTTTAAAAGACCTATTATATGCCAGATACTATGCTAAACACTGAGGATAATTGGAAATAATTAATAGAGGGAAGGCACTAGGATTAAGGGGAGCAGGAAAGGCTTCCTGTAGAAGGCAGGATTTTAGCAGAGACCTAGAAGAAGTCAGGATACCAGGAGGAAGGGATGAAGAGAGAGAGAATTTCAGGCATGGAGAAAAGCCAGTGAAAATATCTTGAGTTGGGACCAAAAGCTATTCTCCAATAAATACGAAGTCAAAGTATAAGAATTATCCTCAGAAGAATTATAAACTATAGAAAACTATATGAAAATTCTTCAAATGACTACTAATAAAAATTCAAATAAAAAAATCCTGAGGTTTTAGGTCATCCCTGTAAATAGTTAAAGATGAGGAAAAAAATCAACATTAGAAGAGTTGTGGGAAGATGGACCCACTAGTGATTGCTTTGTGGAGTGGTGAATCAGTACAACTGTTTTGGAAAATAATTTGGAATGATGCAAATAATATTACTAAAATGTCCATGTGCTTTGACCGAGAAAATGTGTTACTAGACTTTTACTCCAAAGAGTACATTGATAAGGATATATATTGAAATATCAATAGCAACATTATTTGTAATAGCAGAAGATTAGAAATAAAGATGCTTATCATTTAGGGAATGACTATGCAAATTATGGTACATTAATGCAATGAAATATTACTGTGCCATAAGCAATGAAGAATATGATGGATTCAGAGATGTATGGAAAAAAATCTATGTGTAGTGATGCAGAGAAAATTAAACAGAACCAAGAAACATATACACAATGATTACAACAATGTAAAGAAAAAGAATGGCACAAAAAAATCCAAAGGGAATGTTGAAAAATTAAAAAGAACAAGCATGATGCAAAAAAGAAATATGAAAAGACATTCCCATCCCATTCCTATGCAGATGTATCAGGTTCACTAATGTTAAACATTGCATGTATTTTCAGACTTTTCTGATGTATTAATCAGGTATGTTTCCCCCACCACATACCTTTTCCCTTTTTTGTCTTTAAAAATACTATTTGTTATAAAGGATGATTCTCTGGAAGGTAGAGGAAAGCATGTGCTAGGGTAAATCATGATGAAATAAAAATAAAAAAGATATGCATGTAAACTTTTTTAAGAAATCTTTTTGGTTGATTGATTTAATCCTTATTTCTAACCTAAGAAACCACCCATTATTTAGTCCTTGCTGCTTTTCAAGTGGTCAAAATTAAAACACACTATAAACAATTCTTTAATTCTACTATTTGAGAAGGAAAATCCAAACACATTAAAGTCATCAACATGGGCTAGTCCATGAAATTTTTTCCAGACCAGACAACTTAAAGTCTTTTTTTTTGGTAGAAAAGCTAAAAATGAGATCTCAATTCCTAGTTGGAAACCATCCTGTGATTTTACACCTTATAGCAAAACCTTCTTAAGGGTTGGAGTGCATGCAGAGGAGGTGACTCCTAGAAGTTCAGAAGTCCTAACTGTTCTCAGGGCAATAAGGTCTTGAAAAGGAAGGGTAACAGAGGGGAGACTCCATTGGTGGCACCATCTCCATCCTTGTTCTACCCTGAATTTTGTATGTATCCTTTTACTGACATCTTTTCCATCCCACCCCTTCACATCAAACAGTGTGAAGTCAACAATTCAACAAACACTTACTGGGTATCTGCTTTGCTAAGCTCTGGGGATATATATATATATATATATATATATATATATATATATATATATATATATATATATATATATATATATATATATGCAAGAAAACAATCCTTGCTCTGAGTAGCTTATGATCTAATGGAGGATGACAACAACTCACAAAAGGGAGCTCAAAAGCTGAGTGCTGGTGGTGGTGGTGATGGTGGTGGTGATGATGGTGGTGGTACTGATGCAGGGCATTATTTCAAAGCCCAGAAAGCCAGAAGTATAGCTAGAAGAGGAATGAAGAATGGTTGGCCTGGGACTTTTGTTGAATAGGAAGAACACAGAAGTGAATGAGAGAAAGGTTTCAAAGAGCTTAAGGGATCTTCCAGTGCGAGAAGGCCACTGAGGAGGAAATGGTAGGATCTCTGTAGAGCGTAAAAGGCTTTAATTTCTCAGTCTTCAAGGACCCTAGAGAGGGACAAACAGGCACCCTTTGTCAGCCTGTCCTTTCCTTGTAATTGGCCCTCCTTTCAGTACAAATGCTCCTTTGTATATGCTCATCCTATTATATATTTAAAAGGGATAGCAAGCTGTACCTAATAGATTTGCAGTTTCGTGTAAAATCATTTTTTCCTATTGTACTATGGAAAGGCTTGTTTTATTTCTTACATTCAGTATAAAAAAATAAAAATGCTCATTCTTTGTCTTTTTCCTTTATTATCTTGATCTGCAGTTTTGTTAGCAGGCCTTACAGGTTTGTTCATGTTCTAGGACTTGCTTGTGGCACTGACAAATATTGGTTGGATATCTGGGTTTTTAAAAAATTATATTTTAAATGAAGTAAAATAATTAGTATTGGATGTTATAATTCCTTGCTTAGCCAGCCTCATTAGTAAACCCTGACCAGAACTCTGTAGAGGAAAGCTGTGAGGAATCACAAATGATTTGACTTGGAAGGAACCTTAGTGGCTGCCATCTTATTCAACCCAACCTTGAACAAGATTTCCCTTTAGAGCATCCCTAATCAGTGGTCCTCCAGGCTCCACTATGAGACTTCCAGTAAGATGGGGCCCATCACCTTCTGAGCCTGACCATTCCACTTTCTCAGTATATTTTCCCTTATGTGAAGCCTAATTCTTTCTCTTTGCAGCTTCCACCCCCAAGTCCCAAATGACTCTCTTCACAGTTTACAAATACTTTAGGTCCTTATGTCCCCACTCTACCTTCTCTTCTATTGGCTTCAATTTCTTTCTATTTGACAGAGTCTCTTTTTTTCCAAATGCTTTATTAACTTCGGGTTTAAATCATTCATTTCTGCCAGATTTTGAATTACAAATTTTCCCCCCATTTTTCCCTTAACCACCACACCAAAATAGTGGTCCCACATGATGTCCCCTCCTCCAATCTTCTCTCTCCCATATCTTCTCCCATAGCCCCTTCAACTTTCTCAGTAGGGCATGGTGGATCTCTATGCCCCAATGCCTGTATATTTTATTTCCCATACACATGTAAAACAGTATTAATAATAGTATTTATATATTTTTAAACATTTGATTTTAGAACTTTGAATTCCAGGTTCATTCCCTTCTTCCCTTGTCACTCACCCTTACTGGGGAGATAAGCAATTCAGTATAGGTTGTATGTGTGTAGCTATGCAAAACATTACCATAGTAGATATATTGTAAAAGACTGACAATATTTCCCTCCCTTCTATGCAAACTCCCACTTGTTCTATTCTCTACATTGATCCCATCCCTTTTCAAAAGTAGGTGCTTCCAACTTCCCTCTTCCTAGCCTGACCTCCCTTCCATCATCCCCCCTGTCATCCCATTCCTGTCTACTCTCTTGTAGGGTGAGATACCCTATTGAGTGTGTATGTCATTGCCTCCCTGAGTCAAATTCAATGAGAATAAGGTTTTACCTTTTTGCCTTCCTATTCTTCCCCTCCATTGTAACCATTTCCCCTTGCCTCTTCTATATGAGATAGTTTACCCTATTCTGTCTCTCTTCATCTCCTCTCATTATATTCCTCTTTGACCTCTTAATTTCACCTTTTAAGTATCATCCCTTCATATTAAATTGGTCCTGTGCCTTGTATCTATGTATATCTGTGAACATATATACACACATTCACATATGTATTCATAGGCACATATACCCTCCTATATAGACATATGTGTGTGTGTGTGTATTTCTATTACCTTCAACCATTTTCATACTTAGAAAAAGTTTCATCAGTTACAGTTATCATTTTTCCATGTAGGAATGTAAATAGTTTATCTTTGATAAGTTCCTTATGATTTCTTTTCCCTGTTTACCTTCTCATGCTTCTCTGGCTACTTGTATCTGAATGTCAAAATTTCTATTCAACTCTGTTTTTTTTCATCAAGAATGCTTGAAAGTGGGGGCGGAGCCAAGATGGCGGAGTAGAAACAGCTCCTCCAAGCCACTCTGCCCCCAGATTTCCCCCAAACTATGTAAAAGGGGACTCTGAACAGCTGCTGGAGCCCCAGCACCCACAGAACGACACAGAGAAGCTAACCTCCCGCTGAGGACAGCCCAGCAGCCCTGCAGGAAGGACCAGTGCAGTGCTCTGGGAGCTGGCAGCGCGCAGAGTGCGGGGAGCCGAGCAGAGCCCAGGTCCGCATGACCTGAGGTTTTAGCCCCAGGGCAGCAGGGCCAGCAGCCGGCTGGAGGAACCCCCAGAAAACCAGCAGCTGTGGCGACTCCAGAATTATCAACATAGACATGGCTAGGACAAAGTAAGAGGTTAGTGTCCTATGGACTTGGGACCAGTATTTGGGGAATGCGTCAGCTCTCTCCCCTGGGGGCTGGAAGCCACTGAGGAGACATGCAATTTTGTAGTTTTCAGAGGCAGCTCCAGCTCCTGGCCTGCGAATTAATTGTAGGGAGATCCAGCGATCAGTCTTGGGGGGTAATCGCTCTTGCTTTAACCTCCCTGCATCTGGATTGTGATCTAGGGTGGAAGTCATGGGTGGGTTTACAGCTCGCCAGAAACAGAAGTTGCCCCCCACACCTTCGGGACGAAAATTCCTCTATCTGGCCTTAAAGCCATAGTGTGGCAACAAGCCCAAAAGTCAAGCAATTAAGTGGCAACATGCCAAGGCAAAGGAAACAGAAAAATGCAACCCTAGACTCCTATTTTGGGGGCATAGAGCAGGAAAAGGACTGTGAGGTCAGAAGTCCTGCTCCAAAAGCCCCAGGGGAAAACATGAGCGGGTTGCAGGCCATAGAGGACCTTAAGAAGGACTTTAAAAATCAAATAAGAGAAGTGGAGGAAAAATTGGAAAGAGAAATGAGAAGGATGCAGGAAAAGTATGAAATGAGGGTCAACAGCCTGACTGAGGAAAACAACACCTTAAAAAATAGACTAACTCAAATGGCAAAGGAGGCCCAAAAGGGCAATGAGGAGAAGAATGCCTTAAAAAGTCGAATTTGCCAGATGGAAAAAGAATCTCAAAAGCTCACTGAGGAGTTTCATTCCTTCAGAGTTAGACTGGAGCAAATGGAAGCTAGTGACTTTATTAGAAATCAAAATGCTGTTAAGCAGATCCAAACAAATCAAAAATTAGAAGGCAATGTGAAATATCTCATGGGAAAAACCACTGACCTGGAAAAGAGATCCAGGAGAGACAATTTAAAAATTATTGGACTACCTGAAAACCATGATCAAAGAAAGAACCTAGAAATCACGCTTCAAGAAATTCTCAAGGAAAATTGCCCTGATGTTTTAGATCCAGAGGGCAAAATAGAGGTTGAAACAATCCACCTATCACCTCCCGAAAAAGACCCCATAAAGAAAACTCCCAGGAATATTATAGCCAGGTTCCAGAATCCCCAGATCAAGGAGAAAATACTTCAAGCAGCCAGGAAGAAACAATTTCAATATTGTGGAAACACAATCAGAATAGCCCAGGACCTGGCAGCTTCTACACTGAGGGATTGAAGGGCATGGAATATGATATTCCAGAGGGCAAAAGAACTGGGAATGAACCCAAGAGTCACCTACCCAGCAAAACTGAGTATTTTGTTTCAGGGGAAAATATGGTCATTCAGTGGAATAGAGGACTTTCAAGCATTCTTGAGGAAAAAACCAGAGTTGAATAGAAAATTTGACATCCAGACACAAGAAGGAAGAGATGCCTGAGAAGGTAATCAGGAAAAGAAATCAAAAGGAACTTATCAAAGTTGAACTATTTACATTCCTATATGGAAAAGCAATAACTGTGACTGATGATATCTTTCTCACTATGAAAATAATGGAAGAAGGGGGTATGGTCATATGAATACATATGTGAATGTGTGTGTATATGGTTACAGTTATATATGGATAGAGGGCATAGGTTGAATTTGTTGGGAAGGGAGAATACTCAAGGGATGAAATTATGAAGTGAGAGAGGAAAGTGGCAAGAGGAGATGGGGAGAGACAGGGTAGGGTAAACTATCTCATGTAGAAGAAGCAAGGGGAAGTGGTTGCAAGGGAGGGGGAGAATAGGAAGGCAAAAAAGGCAAAACCACATTCTCATTGAATTTGGTTCAGGGAGAGAATGACATACATACTAAATGGGATATCTCAACCTGCAGCAGGATAGGGGGAAGGGGGATGAGAGGAGGGATGATGGATGGGAGGGCATCCTTGGGGGAGGGGAGGTTGGAAGTACCCACTATAGAAGAGGGACAGGATCAAGTAGGGAATGGACCAGGTGGGGGGTGGGATGAGTAGGAGGGAATTATAAAGAGCCTTGTACAATATATCTACTGTGATAATGTTTTGCATAGCTAGACATGTACAACATATACTGAATTACTTATGTCCCAAGAGGGAATGGGTGACAAGGGAGGAAGGAAATAGATCTGAAATTCGAGGTCTTAACATTAAATGTTTCAAATATATAAATATACTATTATTAATACTCTTTTGCTTGTAATAGGGAGATAGGATGTGCAGGCATTGGGACACAAAGATTCATCTTCCTCCAGTGGAAAAGTTGAAGGGGGTATGGGAGAAGGTATGGGAGAGAGCAGATTGGAGGAAGCGATATCTTGTGGGACTGCTATTCTGGGAGAGTGGGTAGGGGAATAACAGGGGGAAAATGATTGTAACTCAAAATCTGGCAGAAATGAATGATGTAAAACAGAAGTTAATAAAGCATTTGTTTAAAAAAAAAGAATGCTTGAAAGTCCTCTATACCACCGAATGGCCATATTTTCCCCTAAAACATGATACTCAGTTTTGTTGGGTAGGTGATTCTTGGTTTTAATCCCAGCTCCTTTGCCCTCCAGAATATCATATTCTAAGCCCTTAGATCCCTCATTGTAGAAGATGCCATATCCTGTGTTATACTGATTGTGTTTCCACAATATCCAAATTGTTTCTTCCTGGCTATTTATAATATTCTCTTCGTGATCTGGGAATTTCAGAACCTGGGTATAATATTCCTAGGAGTTTTCTTTTTGGGATCTGTTTCAGGAGGTGATTGGTGGATTCTTTCAACCTCTATTTTGCCCTCTGGTTCTAAAACATCAGGGCAATTTTCCTTGAGAATTTCTTGATGGATGATTTCTAGGTTCTTCTTTAGTCATTGTTTTCAGGTAGTTCAATAATTTTTAGATTGTCTCTCCTGGGTCTATTTTCCAGGTCCATGGTTTTTGCCGTGAGATATTTCACATTGCCTTCTATTCTTTCATTTGTTTGGATCTGCTTAATGGCATCTTGATTTCTTATCAAGTCAGTAGCTTCCATTTGCTCCAGTCTAATTCTGAAGGAATGATTCTCCTCAGTGACCTTTTGATATTGTTTTTCCATCTGGAAAATTTGGCTTCTTAAGGCATTCTTCTCCTCACTGGTTTTTGAGCCTCTTTGCCATTTGAGTTAGTCTATTTTTTAAAAATTATTTTATTATTTTACTTTCAGTTAACAAGATTCGATTCCATAGTTCCTTGATTTTCACATTTCCTTTACTTCCCTCCCCCTTCCCCCACGACAGCATATAGTCCAGTATAGGTTCTGCAAATACATTCATATTAGACATTATTCCAATTACAAAGGCGTATTAGGTGGGATGAAAGATGGTAAAGAAGAAATAAAATCAAACAATGAAAAGAAAAAGATCATTTAGTTTGCTTCCATCAGGATTCAGGCTCAGTTCTTTCTAGTTATATCTCTGGATGGCACATTTCTCTCTTTCTTGAGTCTTTCAGGATTGACTTATATCACTGCGTTGCTGAAGAGAGTCCAGTCTGTCATAATTGGACATCACAGATATGGTATGTCTGTGATCGTATACAAATTTCTTCTGATTCTACTCTTCTCGCTCAGCATCAATTTGTATAAGTCTCTCCAGGTAATTGTGAAATCCATCACCTCCTCGTTTCTTATTGCACAATAATATTCCATTACATTCATATACCACAACTTGTTTAGCCATTCCCCAATTGATGGGCACCCCTTTAGTTTCCAATTCTTTGCAACCACAAAAAGGGCTGCTATAAATATTTTTGTTCATATGGGTTTTTCTCCCACTTCTGTGATCTCTTTGGGATATAACCCTAGAAGTGGTATGGCTGGGTCAAAGGGTATGAACTTATTTATAATCCTTTGGGCATAATTCCAGATTGCTCTCCAGAATGGTTGGATAAGTTCACAACTCCACCAGCAATGTATTAGTGTTCCAATTTGTTCACATCCTCTCCAGCATTTGTCACTTTCTTGTTTTTTCATCTTAGCCAATCTGACTGGTGAGATGTGGTATCTCAGAGTTGTTTTGATTTGCATTTATTTAACCAATAGTGATTTAGAGCATTTCTTCATATGCTTATAGATATCTTTAATTTCTTTCTCTGAAAACTTCCTGTTCATATCCTTTGACCATTTATCAATTGGGGAATGACTTGTATTCATATAGATTTGGCTCAGTTCTCTATACATTTTAGAAATGAGTCCTTTATCAGAGACACAAGTTGTAAAAATTCTTTCCCAATTTCCCACCTCCCTCTTGATCTTGGTTACATTGGCTTTGTTTGTACAGAAGCTTTTCAATTTAATGTAATCAAAATTATCCATTTTGCATTTTATAATGCTCTCTAATTTTTGTTTGGTCCTAAAGTCTCCCCCTCTCCACAAATCTGTCAGGTAAACTATTCCTTGCTTTCCCAAATTGCTTACAGTATCATCCTTTACACCTAGATCATGCACCCATTTAGACTTGATTTTGGTATATGGTGTTAGATAATGGTCTATGCCCAGTTTCTGCCATACTGTATTCCAGTTTTCCCAGCAGTTTTTGTCAAATAATGCATTCTTATCCCCAAAACTGGGGTCTTTGGGTTTATTGAACCATATTACTATTATTATTAATTTAGTCATTAATAATTAATTATTAATTACTATTACTATAGTAATAATAATATTACTATATTCATTAACTCCTGGGTCTCCTGCACCTAATCTATTCCACTGATCCACTACTCTGCACCTCTGCCAGTACCAAGTATTTTTGATGGCTGCTGCTGTATAATACAGATTAAGATCTGGCATAGCTAGTCCACCTTCCCTAGTGTTTCTTTTCATTAATTCCCTTGATATTCTAGGCCGATTGTTTTTCCAAATAAATTTTGTTATTATTTTGTCTAACACTAGAAAGTAGTTTTTTGGTAAATTGATTGGTATGGCACTAAATATATAGTTTAGTTTGGGTAAAATTGTACCTTTACCCTGTGGGTATCCCGTTGTTTCAAATGTGTTTCTTGTAGACAGCATATTGTAGGATTATGGTTTTTAATCCATTCTGCTATCTGCCTCTGTTTTATGGGAGAGTTCATCCCATTCACATTCACAGTAATGATGACTATCTGTCTCTTCCCCTCCATCCTATTCCCTCCCCTGTTTATGTTTTTATTTCTTCCTTCTCCCTTCCCCTCCTTGAAGTTTTCCCTTTTGACCCCCCCCTCCCTCAGTGTTCCCACCCAGTGATCCCCCTTCTTAACCTACCCTCTCCCCTTACTACTGTTTCCCTCCCTTCTAATCCCCCTTTTAGTCTCCTCCTTTTCACCCCCCCCTTACCCTTCCACTATCTATAGGTCACAATAAGTTTTTATACTTATCAGAGTAAATTACTCCCTGTTTGATTCCAAACCAACGAGAGTAAATTTCAAACAGTGCTCCTCTCCCTCCCTCCTTTTCCTCTATTTAATGAATTTATGTGTCTATTCACATTAGAATCTTAAACTTCACTGATTAAGTTGATCCCTCTTTGAACCAGAACCAGTGAGAATAGTGTTTAAATGATGTCCCTCTCCATCTTTCTTTCCTCTCTTCTATAGTGTGTATTAATGCCTCTTTTGATGGCATATTTTACCTTTTCCTGTCTCATCCTTTCTTTTTTCCCATTACAGTCCCTTTGATCCCCTTAATAGTTTTTGGTTTTTTTTTTAGACTTCAGGTTAGTGCATTCATACCCACACCCTCTATCTAAGTATAATCCTTTTGAAGGTCATGATAATCATAAAGATTTCGAATATTGACAGTTATCAGCTCCATATATAGGGATGTGAACATTTTGCTATTGTTGCATCCCAAGTAATGAGTGTGTGTTTGTGGGTGTGGGTGTGTGCACTTATGCATGTGTGAGTCTATGTTTCTCTTGTTTACCTTTTTATGTCTTTCTTGAGTCTTGTAATTGGAGATCAGATTTTCTATTGAACTCTGGCTTTTTCATCAGGAAAGTCTGGAAGTCTCTTATTTCATTAAACAACCATTTCCTTGCCTGAAAGATTATGCTCAGTTTTGCTGGGTAGTTAATCCTTGGTTGTAATCCTAGCTCTCTTGCCCTATGAAATATCAAATTCCAGTCCCTCTGCTCTTTTAATGTAGAAGCTGCTAGGTCCTGTGTGATCCTAACTGTAGTTCCTCGATATTTTGAATTGTTTCTTTCTGGCTGCTTGTAGAATTTTTTCTTTAATCTTGTAATTCTGGAATTTGGCTACTATATTTCTTGGAGTTTTCAGTTTGGGATCTCTCTCAGGAGGAGTCTGGTGAATTCTATCGATAGCTATTTTATCTTCTGATTCCACGACCTCAGGACAGTTTTCTTTGACCATCTCTTGGAGGATGTTGTCTAGGCTGCTTTTTTCATCATGGCTTTCTGGTAGACCAATAATTCTTAGGTTGTCTCTCCTGGATCTGTTCTCCAGGTCAGTTATTTTTCCAGTGAGATGTTTTACATTTTCTTCCAATTTTTCGATCGTCTTGTTTTTTTTTGATTGACTCTTGCTGCATCATAGAGTTCTGAGTTTCAGTTTGATTGTTTCTAATTTTTATCGAATTATGATCTTCAGTTAGTTTTTGAAGTTCCTTTTTTAGGGAGGTATTTTCTCCAGTTATTTCACTGAGACTTTTTTCCAAGTTGGTCACTGCCTCCCTGATTTGGTCTTTAAAATTTTTCTTAAGCTTCTCCAGGAATGTTATTTGGGCTTGAGACCAGATCATGTTTCCTTCTGTGGTCTCAGGTGTGGGTAGAGAGTCTATATTGTCCTGTGTATTTGGTTGTTCTTGCCCTGCATAGTATGCTCAAATAGACTTTCTTGCCTTCCCCTTCTCCTTCTCAGCTTCCTTCTTTCCCATTGTGACTTCCTGTTTCTTAGTTTCTCAGGCTATGAGTTTATGGCCTGATTCTTGACTTTGAATACATCTGGGTGGCTAGTTTATGGCTAAGTCAGGGAAGTCAGTGAGGAATGTAGATTTGTAGGTGGGGGTGCATCTGACCACTTCAGATTTCTGCCTCTATACCCCTGGGTTATAAGTAGGCTTTTGTTGGTGAGGTGAGGTGGGGCTTATTGGGACCCCTCCCTCTCTTCTCTTCAGACTCCTGGCTGTCTCAGTTACACCCCTTCTTGGAGACTCTCAAGCCTGGGGCTATTTCCATTAACTTGGGATTTCAATCTGGGTGGGAGACTTATCTTTGGGTTTTCTGCTTCATGAAGGAGTGATGGGAGGATCAGAGCAGCTAGAATTTACTTTGCCATTCCAGCCCCTGTATTATACAGGCAGGCAGTCTCCAACCTTCCAGGCTGGGGGCTGCATGCAGCTGGAGAAGCTGCTCTCTCCCCTGGGGGCCCGACTGTCCTACCTGGCTCCAATGACCTCTCCTGTCCCTTCGTGAGATGAAGGGGAGATGACTGTGATTCGTCCTTGGTAAGTCTGCAGGCTGGGGCTTTTTCTCTCTCTGGTGTAGTCTGCTTGTCTGCTCTTAGGTCTGAGCTGTGCAGACCCCACGCCGAGTTAATCTATTTTTAAGGTGTTATTTTCCTCAGTCAGGCTATTGAGTTTCATTTCATAATTTTCTTGCATCTTTCTCATTTCTTTTCCCAATTTTTCTTCCACTTCTCTTATTTGCTCCTTAAGGTCCTCTATGGCTTGTCTCCAGCTTGTATCTTTCTTTGAAGCTTTTGGTGCAGGAGTTCTGACTTCACTATCTTTCTCCTGTTCCATGCTTTTATCATTTTTGTCACCAAAATAGGAGTGTAAAGTTGGGGTACTCTGTTTATTTTCCTTCCTTTGCCTGCTCATGTCACCACTCAGTCACTTGAGCCCTGGACTTTTTGCCACAATAGGACTCTGCCATCAGACAGAGGAGCTTTGTACCAAACTCTGGGGTTTTCTCGGCTGCTGAAGGTATTAGTTGGGTGCCCTCTCTGAAGCCTCCACATGCTCTGGCAAGCTGGTCGCACACTCAAGGACCTCCACCCTAGACCACAATCAAGATCCAAGCAGGTCAAAGCAAGAGCGATTACCCCTCAGACTGGTCACTTGGTCCCCCTATATTCTGCAGGCCAGGTGCTTAAGCTGCCTTGTGGTGGTATCTGTAGGGCCCCTGGCTCCTCAGTGGCTTCTTGCCCCAGGGAAAGAAGCTGATGCACTTCCACCTACTGGATCCGAAAGTCCACACTGCACTGACCTCTCACTTTGTTCTTTGCAACTATGTGTTGATAATTCTGGAATTATCAGCTGCTGGTGATGTGAAGTCCCTAGAGCCAGTAGTTGGTCAGGCCCATGCTGGGGCTAAAACCTCCGGCTCATGTGGGGTTTGGGTCGGCTCCCAGAGTACTTCGCTGGCTGATTCCTGTTGGCGGGAGGTTCGCTTCTCTGTGTCATTTTTGTGTTCTGTACCTCCAAAGTTTGTTCAGAGTCTCCTTTTCCATGAATTGGAGGTTGTGGGAGCCGCAGATGCATGGAAATCCTGTTTCTACTCCACCATCTTGACCTACTTGGCAGATTCTCAAGGTCTATCTTCACCCAGGTTGTCCTGCTCTGGATTTTCTTCAACTTATTCATGTCCTTCCTAAAAATTCCATATTATTCTTGTTGTCCTGAATTTTCTTCAACAACTTCAACTCATCCTGAGTTGTAACTTCTCTCACAACATACTTGCAGAATGGGGGCATGCTTGTCTTAAAAAAAAGGTCACCTTTTGTTACTTGACTTTTTTTCTATTTCTCACACTTGTTATTTTAAAATAATGTTTATGAGTCCCCAGACAATCCATATTTCTCTGTCTGTCTGTCTGTCTCTTATTCAAATCTTGTCTCAAACAGTTACTATCTCTGTGACCCTGGAAAAGTTACTTAACCTCTATTGCCTCAGTTTCCTCAGCAGTAAAATAAGGATAAAATAGCACCTATCACACAGGGTTGTTGTAAGAACCAAATAAGATAGTAATTGTGAAGCACTTAGAACAGTGCCTGGCACATAGTAGGCTTTACAAATGCTTATCTATCTCCCCTGTATGTGTATGTACATATGTATGTGTATATGCATGTGTATATATTTCCCTTCCCGAATCATTTCCCTGCCATGGTGGAAAGGCTTGTGTAACTCAATGAAACTCTGAGCTATGCCATGCAGGGTCACCAAAGATGAATAGGTCATAGTGGAGAGTTCTGACAAAATGTGATCTACTGGGGGAGGAAATTCCAAACCACTTCAGTATCTTTGCCAAGGAAACCCTATGGACAATGAGCTTGAACAGACTTCAGTAGAAAGTGGAGGACAGAAGGGCTGAAGTGCTGTGGTCTGCAGTGTCAGGAAGAGTTGAACACAACTGAAAGACTGACCAACAACAATGTGCATATATATGTGTACGCATGTGCAGGTGTAGGCATCTCTATATGCATGAATTTGTCATCAGAGAGTCAGCAGGGGGCTCAGTGGTCAGTATAGCCTGTTCCCCAAACCAATTCCAATTATAGCATTTCTGACAAGATTCTGTGCTCCACTATACTCCAGATAGGAATCGATTATGACCAAGTAGACATCTTAACCTGTATCTCCTTGAGGCATATTAAGGTCAAGATATCACAGTGGCAACTCTTGGCTTCCTAATCATGTTTCCTCTTCACGTCTTCAGAATTTAGCCTTTGAGTGCTTCTTGAGCTCTCAAAGTGGTGTCTTCATTTGCAGAATTTTTTATCCACAGGATCTCTTTCATCACTTCCCTGAGTCTAGTAACCAGTTTATCCTTATTGGTAAGAATCAGATCCATCTTCATATGTGTTCCCAGCTCTATACCATAACTGAAGATTATTGGAAGTACTGTTCCTTTAGAGTTCAAGTCATTTTTGAAATAAAGAGGCTGTTCCCTATGCATGTAAACTCACCACCTCAGCTTTGTCATACAACTTACTGGAGTCCACTTCTCCTGAAATCCCTTGTTATAGTTAGGCCCAAATTGGGGGTGGCAGTTTGGATCATTATATTTCAATTATAACATCTGGAAGGTGTCAAGCATCAGTTGATCCCTGATATTTCCAAAGATGGATAAGCAGGCAAGTCCTTCCCGATGGATGGTAAGTGTCATTGGCAAAAAATTGTTTAAAAAGGAGCTGCTTTGTCTGAAAAGGTGACAAATTCTATTTTGGTGTACATCATTTGGGGCAAATTATAGTCCAAATGAGTGACTGCTAAGTCACTGTGAGCACCGATAATAAGTATATGCTATCACTGCCTGTATAGGAGATTTTAAATAGTTTAAAATGCTTCTATTACATAGAACACATATTGTAATACCTTATTATTTTTTGGACTATGGGCTTTGAAACTTTCAGTTGTGTAGGGATCTTGGGATGAGTAAACTGCCTCTATTAAAGCAATTGATTTACAAATTAGAGGGTTTTCTGGGCAATGAAAAATGAAGGTACTTCCCCAGGATTAGAGTTCATCTGTCTCAGAGGTGGGACCTCCTACCTCTGAGGCTAGCTCTCCAGCAGCTAGACCAGACCATCTCTCACCACAAGGCCTACTTATTACCTGCCTCAAGTTTCCAGGGCATCTCTTTGTATAAGACACTAGTATTAGAGCTCTGGGTATATATAAGGCAATGCCGTGTTCCAAGACATGGAACTAATCCCCTTACTTATGTTCTGGATTTGAGCTTTCAAGGATAATCATGAATCAGATGAGCTCCTCAAAAAGCACTATATCTAGAATATAGTAAATACTTAATACATTCTCTAGCTGTCTTCCTATCATCTGTCTATCTGTCTATGATGTCCAGTGTCCCCAGCTGGAATATCCAGAAGTAGAGATAAGAGTATCACCTGTTTCCTCATCAATTCCTAATTCTGGGGAGCCAAAAGAGTATACTGAAAAGCAGGGGCCATGGACAGCAGCTGAGTAGTGAGATTCCCAGAGTAGACAGTTACAAAGATTGAGCCATGACTCATGCAACATGTCATGACTATACAACTCTAGAAATGACCCTCCTCCTCATGAGGTGCGGAAAAGCATGTGGATGAGATAGTCTTATCCTTAAGACTGTCTAATTGTGGAGTATGCAGCTGAATAAAACCAAATGAAGGGCATGTAGTGTGTGTGTGTGTGTGTGTGTGTGTGTGTGTGTGTGTGTGTGTGTTGATTTGGTTCCATGTTAAAGGAATACCATATGTTTCACTGTGGAGTTGGGAGGATGGGACATCCTACTTACCTTGGCAAAAGTCCAATCTGGTTCCTTCTCACTCCCATGAATGCAATGGTGTCAGTCCACTCCCATGAATGTAGTAGCCTCTTGCCAACCAAAGTCATTGAGACATCCTTAGTTTGATATGCTTCAGGGTGATCCAGGTAAAGACATCCAGTTGGTCATTACAGATTCCTATCTGGAGCATGTGTAATGGTAATGGGATATAAGATTCCCCCCCCCTTCCCCCCTTCACCCCCTTCCCCCCCTCCCCCCCCCAGCTTTAACAGGTCTCACGTGGAGCCCATTAAAGAAAGTTTGCTTAGGGGAGATTTGCTTGTAGGAAGGCTTTCATACCTTTTGTTAATTTGTAATTAGGCACTGAGTTATGAGGGTTATGATGCCCTCTGACTCAAAAGGCTATGTATACTCTGAAGTTAGCATTTTCCTGTGGGGCTCACTCATTGGAAGTGTGAGATGAGACTCTGGGTACATGTTAAGGAGTCCCCTGGCTTTGAAAAACCCAGATGTTGGTGCTTTGCTCTCTGGTAACTATGTATGTATTGCCTTGGTCAGACAGTTGAATCTGTCTATTGATATGTGCTAATTTCTCAGATAGAAGCCCGATGTGTTGACCTTTCTTTTTCTGCTTATATTTTCTCTGAAGTTCAGGGTACTGACTTTTCCCCTGAACTAGTGAATGTGATGAAAAAAGATTGTTGACCCATTAAGCAGCTATCTTTCCTAGTAAAGCAGATTTCAGAACCTGTGCTAGCAGCCATCTTGGGGATGCCGGTGTGGTTTCTGCTACTGTGTAGTAGAGCATAGAGGCTGGATGAACACTTATCAGAAATGCTGTAGATGGAATTAATTTCAGGAACAGGCTGTATTAGCTGACCACTGAGCCCTCTTTTATCCCTCAAATTTGGTGCTTTTAAAAAGAAGTGAAGGGGTCCAGATTTGGCAGGAATCTGAAGCAGCTGTCAATCTGATTACAATTCACCATGTTCAAAACTAAGGACAACCAAGAGAGTTAAGGGTCTTGAGGCCAGTGTATATGAAAATTAGATGAAGGAACTGGAGATACAGACTGTGGAGAACAGAAGACTCGGGGGAGGAATGATTGTTGTCTTTGAGTATCCAAAATGCTCTCATGGGAAGAAGGATTTAACTTGTTTTGTTTGGCCCCAGAAGATAGAAGCAGTAGAAATATTTGGAAGATACTAAGAGATAGATTTCAGCTTCATGTAAGGAGCACCCTTCCTAATATGGTTGCACAAAATGAGCATGGCTTCCTTGAGAAGTGGAGCATTGTAAGTTTTCACACCATTGCTGGATGATTTCTTGTTAGATAGGTTATAATGAGTATTCCTGTTGGTCTGAGTTGTAATAGTTGGCCATGAGGTGCCTTCTAACTTTCATGCTTGGTGTCCTATGATCTATTGTCTTTCCACACAAACTGGCTTTCCTCCATCCCAATCTTCCCATTCTATCTCTTCCCTCTAGGTTTTATCAACTTGGGTGTATCACTATGGAAACTGAGCAACAAAATACTTTTATATTTGATGACGTGAACATTTGGTACCATTTTATTTGTCCCCTTGTTTCGCAGTCTACCAAGGATAATAGGATCATAGATTTAGAGTTTAAAGAGACCATAGCATTCACTTAACCGAATCTCGTCTTATAAATGAGACACCTCAACCCAGAGAAGTGAATGACTTTACCAAGGTGATCATGAGCAGAGCTGGGCTTCTCTGCTCCTCCGACTCTTACTCCAGTCCTCTTCCCATTGTCCTCTGAGAAGGGTCTGAGCACAGCTTTGTTTCCTATTGGAGGGCCCACCAAAAACATGCACAATGACCCCTTCCATCTTCTTTTCTGCCCTATCCCCCTTGTCTTAGTTAACCTACTGCCTCCTCTGCTTCTCCTTGCAGAAATCTTAGGGCTGATTCCCTTTGCAAAGGCACTGGCTTTAGGCCATAACTGTGTTTAGAATTCTCTGTGCTCTCCAAGATCCTCAGTTGTGGAGAAGATGCTAACCTGCATTGATTGGCAAAGGAAGTTGCCTCACCCAGGAATATCTTATTCTAATGAAATCATAGTTGTAGCCTTATTCACTGTCTAAATACACAATATTATTTCAGTTGGGTGTTCTTAAGATGTTCTTTCTTCCATGAAAATATGTAATTCTTATCCAATTAGTAATATTCCTTCTCTCTTTACTCGATTGGTAGAGGGAGTTAGGTGCTGCAGTGCACGGTGTTGGGTCTGGATTTAAGAAGAACTGAGTTCAAAACAAGCCTTAAAACTTATCAGCTCTGTGACCCTGACTGAATCATTCCACTGTGTTCTGCCTCAGTTTCCTCAATTATGAAATAGGGATACTAACAGCACTGCCTCCCAGGCTTGTTGTGAAGACCAAATGCCATATTTACACAGCACTTAGTACATGGTAGATTCTTAATAAAAGCTTATTTTTTTCCTTTCCTTATTCTTAAAATCTCCCTGTGTGCACAAAAGGATGCAAGTTCCCTTTGCACCTCAGAACTTTGAATAGCACCATCATTCCTCCAGGTTTAGATCATTGTACTCATCTTTTTTTCTCTTCCTTTGCTACTGCTGTTTAATTTCCACCAAGTCCTCCCTGTTTGTCCTTGGAACTTTTTCTCCTGTCTCTCAGACCTCTTTGTCTTTATGGAATCCACCCCCCATTTCAAAAAGCATCAGGGCACAGGTGCTTTCTCTGCTCCAGGAAGTGCCCCCTTGTCCATATTCTTTCACAGATTCCAGGCAGATGACATAATTATATCTGCCGGTTACTTCAAGTACGTTAGGATGTGGTTCATTTGGACATGCTTCACCTTGATCTTGTCAAGAGCAGCCACGCACTCTTCCTTCACCTTAGCTATCCTGGATGTTGTTGTCCAGACACCAGAGCTCACTTTCATCTCCTTTCCCTTCATTCAGTCCCTCGTACCTGTGGCCCCCGTGTCCCCATGCATTGTTTACTGACATTTCTTCCTAGATTGTCAGTCTGCTTCCAGTCTTTTCCCCAATCTAATTCATCTACTGTACCGGTGCCAGACTAATCTTTTTAAAAGCTGCTTTCATCATGTCATTCCCATGTTCAAGAACCAAAGGAGGTCTGCAGAATGCAATTTTGCTTCCCTTCCAATCAATTTTATTCTCTTTGGAGTGGCATTCAAGACCCTTCATAATTTAGGAGTGCTCTATCCGGCACCATTATTTCCCTCTGGGGTTCAACATGTTCTCTTTGAGTTATTCTCTTCATTTGATCTCCACCCCCACCTGCCACCCCCCACTTCTCACTCCCTCACTTCCTTGAAGATTCAGTTCACGTCCTACCTTGTACTGGAGGCCTTGCCTAGTCCTCTCAGCTATAAACGCCTTTCCCTCTAAGCTTGTAACCTTATATCTACTGCATGTGCTAAACACAGGAACAATGAACACAAGGAAGTACAAAGTCAGGCAAAACCATAGATGTTATACTAGATAACATCCCATCAGTCAGATGGCTTAAAATAAAAGGACATAGGAATGGGTAATTTTTGCACCCATCTAGGTGCACCCATCTAAAGTTGGGGGCAGCTAGGTGGTACAGTGGATAGAACACTGGGCCTGGAGTCAGGAAGACCTGAGTTCAAATCCATCTCAGATATTTACTAGCTGTGTGATCCTGAGTAAGTCACTTAACTCTGCCTTAGTTTACTCATCTGTAAAATTAGCTAGAGAAGGAAATGGCAAATGATTTCAGTATCTTTGCCAAGAAAACTCCAGATGGGAGTCAGACATAACTGAAACAACTAAATAACAGGAGCAAATTGGAGGGCAGGTAAGCATCTTTTTAAGGATGGCTAGTTCTTTTGTCCATTGTTTCAGCCCTCCAGGTGGAGTAAGTACTTGCTAAAGCAAAACAGAACAAACAAAATTATGAACAGGATTCTAACTCTTGTTTGTCTTTAACTCACCTTGTGCAGTTGGTCTCTCATGGAAGTTTTAATTTTGAGTAAAGGAACTACAGACATTGTTACCACCAGACACTGTGGTTAAGACAAGGTGCCACATGTCAGAGGTGACCTTGCCACCTCCCTCTCCCTCTCCTTTTCTCTGTCTCTCTCCTTCTACCTCTCCCTTTCCTTTTCCCTGTCCCTCTCCCCATCTCTCTCCTTCTCTCTCTCTCTTTCTGTCTCTCTCCTTCTACCTCTCCCTCTCCTTCTACCTCTCCCTCTCCTTATCCTTCTCCCTCTTTCTGTCCTCTTCCCCTCTCCTCTCCTCCCCTCCCCTCTCAAGAAATCATCAAACATCCTACTGTGGGGTGGAGAGGGGGCCCAGCCCTCAAGTCTCCATCTTGCATTAGGAGGAAAGAATTCCAGTAGCTGACCTAGGCCTTACCTGAAGGCTGTTACAACCTAATTGCTCATATTTAGTTATAATGACAAAGACTAAGGAGAAGGAGGGGGGCTTGGAAGAGGCTCCTGCAAAAAAGTGGGGTTTGAGCTGTCTTGAAGGAAACCAGAGACATTAAAAGGCAGAGCTGAGGGGACCGAGTTATTTTAAGCATGGGAGATATCCAGGCTCAAACACTGCAAAAACAGCCAGGTAGTGAATGGAGTATCTTGTTTGAGGAACTGCAGTTAAGTCAGTGTAGCTGATGGCAGATGATGGAAGGCAGTTACATGTAAGAAGACTACAAGGGTCAGAATTTATGTGTTTAAGATAGGACTTGCTATTGATAGGGGTAGTAAGGAGTCAGCCCCTGGGGCTCATGGAGCAGGGTCATACCAAGCTTTAGAGAAGTCGCTTTGGCAGCAGAGCGGATGATGTATTGGAGAGGGCAGAGACTTGAGATGAGGAGAACAATTAGAAGAAGGTTGTTGCAATAGTCTGTGTGAAAGATGAGGGCCTGAGCTAGGCTGTGGCTGCATGAGTGGAGAGTAAGGGGGGAAAAGGGGAGAAGTTTTAAAGGTAGCAATGACAGAATTTGGCAATAGGTGCCATTATGGGGTAAATGAGAGAAAGGAAGAGAGACTGGCTCCAACCTTGCAAGCCTGAGTGACTGGGAGGACCATGCCACTTTAGACAATAATGAGGAAGGTGGAAAGAGAGGAAGGTCTTTAAGGGAAAATAATGACTGTTATTTTGGATGTGGAATTTACAACGTCCAAAAGGCAATTGTTGTGAGACTGGGGCTCAGGAGACAGATTTGTGCTGGATATATGGATCTGGGTATTATCTTCACAGAGCGGATAGCTGAACTGATGGTGGGAGCTGATGAGATAGCCAAAATGGTTAATAGAGAATGGAAAAGGAAAGAGCTTTGGGGTACTCCCATAGTATGTGTGATGTGAACAAAGAACTAGCAAATGAGACTAAGAAGGAGTAGTCACACAGGTATGAGGATAACCAAGAGACAATTGTGTTAATAGAAACCTAGAGAGTAGAATGACCAG
The DNA here is from genome assembly GCA_011680675.1 of Gymnobelideus leadbeateri. NCBI lineage: Eukaryota > Metazoa > Chordata > Mammalia > Diprotodontia > Petauridae > Gymnobelideus > Gymnobelideus leadbeateri. Next base: position 272,566 of record WOXC01000709.1, on the reverse strand, counting down.
AAGGAGGTGATCAACAGTATCAAGTACTGTATCAAGTAGATCCCTAAGAACCATGATAATGGAAAGGTCCTTAGGTTTAGTAATGAAGACATCTCCCTTGCTGGAGATTTCCAAGCAATGGCAGCATGTTCATATGGTAATGCTATTGTACAGGAGATTCCAACTTTGGTATGGGTTAAGCTACAGGATTTCTTCCAATGCTAAGATTCTGTGAATCTATGATTATAGGATAATAGAATCTAGAGCTGGAAGGCAGCTGAGAGTCCATCTATTCTAACCCCCTCATCTGACTGTTGAGGAAACTGAGTTGGATTTGAACCCTGGTTTGACAGTACTTTTCCTACAGTACCATTATAGCATATGAGAGAATAAACAGACACTTCCTTAATGTGAACTATCTGGATTACAAGTTTTTGTTTTATCCTTGAGATCATAGGGAACCACTGAGAATTTTTGAGCAGGAGCATGGCGTGGCTAGACCTAGGTCAGCTATGAGTCCCCTCCTCATCTTTCTCCACACTCTTCCCTTTGACAATCTCATTCACTTCCATGGTTTTAACTACCAGTACTATGCAGATGACTTGTGAAGTTCTAAATTCAATCCCAACTTTGTTTTGGGGCTCTAGATCCATTTCTCCAACAATTTAAAAACTATATCCACTTGGAGGTCCCATCTTAAGCAAGATCCTATTTTTCTCCCTAAGCTTACATTGTTAGCATTTTTATCTCTGGTATAACTATCAACCATGTCTTTTCCATTATTAAGTTTGGGTAACTCTTTGATTCTTTCTCTCCTTTATCTTTCATATCAATCAGTTACCAGACTTTATATGAGTTTTCTAAAAAAAAAACAACAAACCTCTCAAATATGTTTTTGCCTTTTTATTTCCATTCCCATTTCCCTAGTAAAAGATGCTAACTGCTGCCTAGGATAGGGGTTGAAACTGGCTTTGTGATTTCATTGACACAGGGACTTCCCTCTTGATGAGAAAACTTTAGCAAGTGGCTTGTCTGTGATCATACAGTGTTTATCAGAGGCAGGACACAGGCTCCAAGAACAGATTTCTATCCACCACACTACAGTTGTTTCTCTGTTTTTCTTCTTTCTATATTATTAATGCCTGACTTATTTTAATAACCTTTTAGGCCCTTGCCTCTCTTCCCTCCTTCTTCTAATTCATGCTAGATGCCACTGCCATAACAATCCTTAGACACTGGTTTGGCTTTGTCCTTCTTCCACTTCAGACTCATCAGTGACTCCCAACTTTCTATAGTGGAATGTACGCCCCCTTTTTGGTCTTGGAAGCCCTCCCCAATCTTTTCTGGCTCTCCCCTTCCAGCCACAGCTCACTTTGCTCCCTGTACTCATTAGGGGCTCTGGCCACCCTGGGATAATCTTTGTCCTGATAGACACACACTCAACCATCAAGTTTCTAGGTCTATGCTAAAGCTGCTTTCTAGACTGACAGTGATGTTCTGCCCACTCTTCACCTGTTGAATTCTCATACTTTTTCTGAAGTCCAATTAAAATATAACCACCTCCAGGCAGCCCTCCTTCATAGTCTTACCTGCAACACCCATCTTCCTCTCCAGATTCTTTACTGATTTTATTTATGCCTTTCTAATCACTTATCACCTTATGCAATATACTATAGGTATACTGTAGTTACCTATGAATGTGCCTTATCCTAATATTTTTATATTGGGGATGGAAGTTGGGTTTTAGCTCCCCTTGGTATTTTCTCCAGCAGTTAGCACAGGGCTCAACATTTGTTGTTGTCCAGTCATTTTTCAGTCATGTCAGACTGTTCATCACCCCATTTGAGATTTTCTTCTCATAGATACTGGAGTGGTTTGCCATTTCCTTTTCCAACTCATTTTACAGCTGAGGAAACTGAGGCAAACAGGGTTCAGTGATTTGCCCAGGGTCACACATCTAATAAGTGTCTGAGGCTGGATTTGAACTCAGGAATAGGAGTTTTTCTAAAACCAGGCCTAATGTTCTATCCACTGTACTACCTAGTTGCCTTTGTGCTAAAAATAGGAATACTTATTGTTGTTGTAACTACATATCATAAAGCCCATATGCTAGTATTAGATATTTTACTCATTATTCTGTGATATTGGAAGGCTGTTTAATTTTTGTGACCCTTGAGTTTCTTATCTATAAAATAAGGAGGATTGTATTACATTAATTCTAACCCTATAACAATCTATGGACATGACTATTCATTTCATGGCTTATTCACAAAGGCTAATTTTTCTTTTTTCACAATGTGATTGACATATGAGTAGACTATAAGCTCCATGTGGGTAGGGAGCTATAGAGTAATTAGCTTTTAATTTCCTCCAGCACCAAGATCTTTGTTTTGCCCATAATAGACACTTAATAACAGACTGTTAAATGGATACATCAATGGATGACTTGAATATAAGATGATATTTCATAGGAATGAAGGGAAATGTATTTAAATTATTAAATTAAAATTAATTAAGGTCACAACATTTTTACTAGTTCTGAATACTACAATTTAAGAACATGTTGATAGATTGGATGGCATGTGGGAACAACCAAGTGATGGTAGGTCTTGAATCCAGTCATTTGAGGATTTATTGATGAGAACAAGGCTATTTATCCTAGAGAACAGATGCCTCCAGAGAAGCCTGGGAGAAGTCTTCATGTGTTTGAAGGCTTCCCATGTAGATGAGCAATTAATAAATTTGTTCTTTGGGACTACAGAGGGCAGGACTAATGGGCTGATTTGGTAATGACAGATGGCATTCTATCTCCTGACTTTGGGTAATTTCAGTGACTGTTCCAAGCTATGGGGATAGAAAGAAGAGAAAAAAATCTGTTCCTGCTCTCAGTGAATTCATTGTATCAGAGGGCACTATGGGAAAGATAGATACCTGTAAGATGGATATGGAATGGCTTGGAAATAAGACCCAAGGGGAAAGTGCTATCAGATGGGGGCAGTGGAAGGGATGGATGGATAAGGAAAACCTTCAAAGGGTAGGATTTTAGCTGCCTTGAAAGAAGCAAGGGAAGCTAAGACATAGAGGTAAGGAGGGACAGTCATCCAGGCATGTGAGACAGTCAGAGTAAAGGCACAGTTGGGAGATGTGAATGTATTGTTCGAGGGTACAGTGAGTGGGCCAGTGGGGCTGGGAGGCAGTATGTGGAAGGGAGAATAGTAAATGCCCAGAAAAATATGAGAAGGGAGTGATACCTTCTACTGAGTCCTTTGACAAAATCATTCCTGATGCCTTTTACTCATGTGATGGAGAAATATTAGCTCAATAATGGTAGTTATTTCATAGTTGGTTAGATAAGCATACCAAAAGAATAGTCATTAATGGATTGATGTTAGCTTGCAGGAAGCATGTAACAGAGTGCCACAGGAGGTCTGTCCTTTTTAAACATCTTTATTAATGATTTTGATGAGCATATGGGAGGCATAGTAATCAAATTGGTTGTTGACACAAAGCTGAGATGACTGGCTAATATGTTGAAAGACAGAATCATGGTTTTATATATATATATATATATATATGTGTGTGTGTGTGTGTGTGTGTGTGTGTGTGTGTGTGTGTGTGTGTGTGTGTGTGTGTGTTGAAATGGCAGGATAAACCTAAGAGGATGAAAATTAACGGAGATGAATGGAAGCCCCTGTCTTTAGAGACATCAGTTGTACAAATACAGGGTGCAGAAAAACGGGCATAGCAGATATTGCTGTAAAATGACCTAAATTCTCTGGTCGATTCACGGAAAGCCAGTATTGTTAGTTATCTCCTAAAAGGGCCTATGGGATACTAGACTGAAGGATTAGAAATATGCTGGCCAGGAGAACTTCTGAATACTAAGGTGAGTTCTGAGCCCTATAGTTTAAGGGTGATATTGAAAACTTAGACATTTATCAAAAGACAGTGTTTGTGGGGATCCAACTGGACTCAGTGTCAAAACAAAAGCATCTGAGGGGAATGGAAGTGTTTTCTGGAGGAGTGTGACTTACAGTGGTCGTGTTGGGTAGAAATAAGATTAAAAGAAAGAATTTAAAGGGGACAGCATTATGGTGTTTTAAAACTAGAAGGGACAGTCTGATAAGATGGATACAGTACTGAATGTGAGATCAGCAAGACCTAAACTTGAATCCTGTCTCAGACATTGTGATTCATGTCACTGTGTGACCCTGGCTGAGCTCCTTTACCATCGTGAGCCTCAGTTTCCTTACCTGTAAAAGAAGGGGATTAGACTTGATGGGTCCCTTCTAGCTCTAAAGTGAAGACCCTATGATTCAGCTGTTTTAACTCATACCTGAAAGAAATCCCCTTCATGATAGACCTGACAAAGAGCTGCTGTCCAGCCTGGACTTTAAGACCTCAGAGGAGGAGGGCCACGTTACCCACGTCACTTTTAGAGGCAGCTTGGTCAGCTTTCAGGAGGGGCTCACTCATAGGAAGATTGCTTTCCAGAAAGCCTGAATTTGCTACCTTGTAACCTCTGCCATTTGCTCTTAGTTATGCCCTCTGGTGCCTGATAGAAAAAGCGATTCCTTCTTCGATGTGTCAGTTTCTTAAATACCTGAAGACAAACAACTGTCATCCTCTTCTCCCTCACGCTCTCTTCTCTGGGCTCCTTGAACCTATCTTCACATAGCATGACCTCTAGGTCTTTAACTTTCTAGTTGCCTTTCTTTGGATACTCTCTGGCTTTTCCAAGTCTTTCTTAAAAGGTGGCACCTTAGATGGAACCCAAACCCCAGATAACGTTTGACAAGGACAGAGGAGGTAGTAAAGAGAGTTTAAAGGATTCTGGCTTTGGGATTTTGGCTTCTTAAGCCTATATGTGATTAGTACCCATAATGACTCTGCTGAGGTGGCTGCATTCATTTGGATCTGAAGTCATGTTTATAAAATGTGGTCTCTGGTTCCAGCTCAGTGCAACATACAGTGCAAATTCTAATAATGTGACTACTTCATGGGCTTCATTATTTGCACTAATTGGGGCCTAGTGGTACTATGTGCCAGGTGCTGTGCTAAGTGCCAGAGATACAGATAAGAGCAGAAACAAGGAAAGGCTGTCTTCATGGAGCTTATGTTCTAATGAAGGAAGATGATATACAAAAGTGGACTGAAAATGGGGGTACTGTGATAAAAAAGTAGGGTGGTGAGGTTTAGAGTGTAAGAAAAAAAGAGATGGGAGGGGAATGAATGGTGGCCGGGGTAGATCTCTACTGAAAACGAAGGCACTGACACATTGACACTGTGAATAGATAGAAAGAAAGGTAAGTGATAGATAGAGGCTAGAGAGGAAGATAGATAGATAGAGAGGAAGATAGGTACCTAGAAAGATAGGGGAAGTGTTTATTAAGCACTTACCTCCTGCTAAATACTGGGGATACAAGTACAAACAAACCCGTATCCTCACCAATGGAAGACGAGGGCTGGAGGGGCCCATGAAATGACTCCAGGTTTTGAAGGAGGTTGGATGCTTTTCCTTATGGCCTTTCACAAGCCATTGAAGTTCTCTGGACCTCAGATTCTTATCTGTAAAATGAGATTTGGGGGCAAGATGATCTCTGAGGTCCCACCAAGCTCTTTCCATGGCTACAAATCTCAATGATTATGAATTGTAATCTGAGTCAGTGCTTCAGAAAACAAACTCACAGGTGTGTACTTAGCCCGGACAATCTGGGACAAGGCATAATTAAAAACCAATATCTCTTGTCATCTGATCAACAGATCTTCTTCCCCGTTCAGTACTTATATCTACAATCAAAGAAGATCTACATCTTTCCTCAGAAATCTCCACTCTTCCATAGACATGGAGATAGAAATGGCTTTCTGATGTCCAAGTGTTATGAAAGGAAATCCTAGGGAATCTCATAAACTCACACATGAAGAAAGGAATGCCCCAGGACCTGTGAGTACACAGATGCTTGGCTACATGCCCATCTCAATCTATTGTCATTGAAAAGGACTCCAATGGTATATTCTTTCCTTTTCTTTTCTCCCTCAATGGAGAGCTTCACCTTAAACTTAACTGAGAGAAGAGGGACTGTCCATTACGTGTGACCTCTTTTCCGTAATTCTATGCCTCAAATCACCTCATTTCAAATTTGCCATCTGTTCTGTGCTCCTTTTTTCTAGTGCCCCAGTAAGAGGAAACCCTTCTCCTTGCCTGGTCCAACCCTTCTGTTTTATGCCTTTGAGTCTATTTGTGCCCATGTCCCAGAGCTGCAGATCCAGTACTCAAATCCTGAGCTCTTGACTGACATCACTAACCTCCTACTTGACATTTCCACCTGGATGCTCCCAACGACTTTTGACATTCAATATGTCCCAAATGGAACTGATTACCTCTCCCCCTAAGCCCACTTTTCATGCTGGATTCATAGTTTCTACTGAAGATATCACCACCCTTCCAGTTATACAGCATCCTCAGAATCCTCCTGGACTTCTCATTCCTCCTCCCATTCCCCAGCAGAGCCAACCAGCTGTCATGTCATATACTTGCCATGACATAGACTTGTCAAGTGTATGTTCACAACATCTATTGTGTCTCTCTCTTTTTGTCCACTGTTCTGGCCAGTGCTCTAGATCAGACTCACATTACTTCTCACCTGTACTATTGAAATAGTCTCTGGGGATCTTTACTTCCAGTTTCTCCCCTCTCTAATACATCTTTTACATAGCTGCCAAATGAAGATTACTAAGGTGCAAACGTAACCATGCCTCTCTCCTGCTTGGCATGTCAGTAGCTCTCTATTGCCTCTCAAATAAGATATAATCTCTCCTGTTCAGCATTTAGCACCTTTCACAGTGGAGAGCCAATCTATCTTTCCAGGATCATTGCATGTTATTCGTTCCTCACATGCTCTAAATTCTGGCCTAATGGGACCATTTTTGGTTCTGCATAGATGAGGCTCCTTTTCATAGATTTTTCCCTATGCCTGGAATACCCTCCCTTATCCCTTCTACCTCTTAGAATATATTGTTCCCCTTAGGTGCTACCTTCTGTCAATCTATAGTTATGACTTCAAAAGATTTGAGTAACAATCTATTTTACTACAAGAGAAACCAGAAAGACATGCTTGCTAGATTCTCTCTATACAAAGGAGCCCAACAGTGCAGGCAAAGCCTTATGTATTTATGTTTTAGAGTAAAAATGAGAGGTTATAGGGGAGGAGAAGGGACAGGGACTGCTAGACCATGGTGGCAGGATGTCCTTACTTATCTGAAAAGTCCCAGCTGCTCAAACACTTTATCAGTCTAGTGTAGACTGGCTGGAGCCTGTCTTATAACTGACTCAACCTCAGGGGCACTGAGAGTTCAGTGAGAGTTCAGTTGCAAAGGATCAGTGTTATGTCAGCTCATGGGACTTTCATTGGCTTGTTCCAGGAGGTCCCTTCCAATTCATGGAAGATCCAGAGCAGCAATGAAAGCCTGGCCCTGCCTCACACACCCTGCTCTGACTTCCCTGAAGCTATGTAGTTGAGGTCAGCAAGCCCCAGTGCTGCTGCTCTGAGCTGCCCCCCCCTCCCCCCGCCTCCTCCTACCCCTGCCGCCACCTTTCCACTAATTTTTCAGGCTTGTAGATGCCATACAGTCATAAAAGGACATTTTGTCTTTGAATTCACCCAGTTCTGTTTACACAATTTACCAGCATTTTAATTGTAAGATTAACCCCTTTCTCAATGAAAATCCCTTTGGTAGATGTAAGACATGAAACCGTCATCAGTCATCTATATTTTAATGAGATTGATTTCACTAAGGACAGGTTTTGACTAAGAGGGTGAAGACACTGGGAGATGAGGAAGTGGGGGAGAAGGCAATAGATACAAGACTATGAAATTCCAAAATTCCAGATTTCACCTAGTCCATGCTATTGCCTAGGGCTATCACTGAAGGTAGCACATCATTTTGAGTGCATTACTCAGAAAACTAAATTGATAAGTTAGTTTAAGGCAGTCTGTTAGTTTGTTGGAAAATGACTTGATAAATTTCACTTGCTTGTTTCAGAAGAAGCACCGGAGAAACATCTTTTCCTTCAGCAGTGACAATAGCTTCTTAAAATCTTGTGTAATCTATTGTCCAGTATATTCGGATCTGGATCTACATAGGTTAGGTCAAACCTAGCCCCAGAAATAACTTTCTCTTTGGTTTATATTGATCTTATTAGGTTGCCTTTGGAAGACAGGTGATGTGGTAGATAGCATATAGGACGTGGAGTCATGGGACCTAAGTTTGAATTGAATACAAACACTTTATTTCTGTGACCCTGGGCAAGTCACAAAACTTTAGATCCCCCATCTGTAAAATAAGGATAATGATATCACTTACCTTACACCATTGTTTGTTCTTAGAATCAAATATAATGACATGTGTAAAGCGCCTTTTAAACCTTAAAATGCCATGTAAATTGTAATGATTTTTGTTGCTACTCAAATACTATGTATGTCTAGGAATCCACACACGTGAATAAAAGAGTACTCGATTCCTATACAAGTAAGGTGACAAGGCATATTGGCATAGCCAGTCTTTTTTCCACACTGCAGGAAATGTAACTATAACATTAAGAATTCCTAGTAGTCCATTGATAATCTCACCTTCCATCTCCAGTGAGTTCCAGCTTCTTCCTCTGAGCCCTCTTCAGTCCTCTGAACTCATAGTGTTCAGACCTTGAAAGAGAAAGGAATTTCTGGTTTCTAGGGATGTATCTCTCTGGCATCACCCAAGGCAGCTTTTCAATAAAGTCCCTTCCAACTCTCAGATATGATGAGTCTTAATTTTGCTGATTTTAGGTCTATTCTCCCAAAAAAAGAAAAAGGCAAAAAAATCCCATCACCCAAAATGAGTGAAAAGTAAGAAAGGGAAAATGCATGAAAGTCCAATTTTACAACTGTCCTCCTTTAATAAATTTGAAGAGAGTTATGACTAAACCCTACAATAGTCTCAGTAAAATAATCCTCAAATCATGTAGATAAATCCTCTGTGAATCATCGATGGACAGGTTGACACCCTCCACCAGGTGACAGCCCCAACAATTAGCATTTAGTGCTTAGGAGATTACATAATTTGTAGGACTGGTAGGGAATAAACTATTTGAATTTAAACTCCCTGAAAGCATGGCTTATTTGAGTTTTGTCTTCATATCCCCCACACCAAGTAAAGCACCTGGCACCTGGTAGTCCTTAAGAAATGTTTGCTAAACTAAATTGAATTGAGAAACTGCTTCATCAATCCCTAAATACATACTGCTCATTTGAAAAATTATATTTTTAATAATATGGAGTCATTACGTTGGCATTAACTCAGAGAACACTACTCCAATGGACCAAATAGCATTGGTTCCCAAAACATTTAAACCTTTCATTATTATGGGATCTTAGATATAGAAAGGGGAAAGAATCTAAGAGTTTTAAAGATAAGGAAACCAAGGCCAGAGATGTTGAGAAACTTGCCCAAGGACACATTGGTGGTGAGAGCCAATATTTAATGCTCTGCCACGAAATCCAATGTTTTTTCCATGTACCCTGATGCATCTCAATTACAAGTATCTTAAGAAAAAATTGACAGAGGCTATGCCCAAGGGACAAAGGAACTAAAGGTACTTGAAATGATCTGTGCTAGAATAAGATTATGAATCATCCCTTGACCTTTATAAAACTGAAGGATCAGAGGAGCATGGGATCTTAGATCTGGAGCTAGAAGGGAGATCAGAGTTCACTGAGGCCAAACCCCCTGTTCAAACCAGAGTCTACTCAATTAAGGTGTGGAGAGGAATAAATATCAAGCCTAACTTAAATTGCAGAAGAAATTAAAGAGCTTAGACTGAAGAAGAGAAGATGTGGGGAGTGGGGGATTTGATAGTCTTCCTTGAGTATTTGAAGAGCTCCATCCTGGATTCCTTACTTTGGATAACTCTAATTTATTAGTTTCTTCAAAATGGGACTCTCAGAATTCAACACAACACCAATATTGCACCTGAGGTCTGTCCAGGCAGACTTCTGCAGCAACATGATCATCTTTCTTCTCATAATATTATGCCACTCTCAATGATTTTCCTAATGAAGCCTAAGACCACAATGCTCTATTTGTCTACCAAATAGTATCCTTGACCCATATTGAGTTTACAATACACAAAAGTCTATACATCTTTTCCAGGAAAATGGCGACCTTGTCATACTTTCCCAGCTTGTACTTGTGAAATTGATTTTTTGAATCTAAGTGTAAAACTTTGCATTTATCCCTATCAAATAATATCTTGTTAAATATGTTACAAATTTCTAGACTGTGAGATCTTTTTGCATTCTTACTTTGACTCCCCAAGTGTTAGCTCTCCCTTACAACTTTTTGACAGCTGCCTTTTTGTCAATATTTAGTTTTCTTTCTTCCTTTTTTCCCCCAGATGAGAGCTAACTTAACACCACACTGCATTTTATAGTGCCCTTCTCCAGGCCAGGTGCCAAGAGGCTGCAGTTCTCATCATTCATCCCTGAGACTACACAGGAATCTTAAGTTAATACTTGCCAGTGGTTCCTTTCATCTGCAAGTTGATCAATGCAGCAGGGGACTAGCAAGCTGACTAATTGAAGTGGCATGATCAGTGGCTGCTTCAAAAACCCCCTACTTTTCCCAAGCGATGTTCATGCAAATGTTTTGATTTCCATTGATGAAGTGTGCTTTCCTCTGAAAACTTCATTCAACCTTCTTTGAAGAATTTGGTTTTGTCAAGGCCACAATACACTCAGTTCTCAGTGAGATAAAGGAAAGAGCTCTAGGTGTCATCATCAATGTGTATTTATATATGTAGAATCTCTGCCATAAATAGCATGTATATTAGAGCAGAACATGACTTGTCTCTTTTCTTCTCTCATGTGGTAATTGCCTGCAAAATATTTCAACACAAAAAACCTGCGTCAGTCCTGGCAATGCCATTTAGACATAAAGTCAAACTTTTTGACAGAAATTCCTAATCCTGTTCCTCACACTAGACACTCCGTCTCCTGACTTCATTCTTTTCCCTGACAGGTTCTGCCTCCTCCCCCCTCTTCCTGGCTTTTTTGTGTCCTTTCACACTCAGTTCAGATCCTTCCTTCCATGGGAGGCCTTTCCCAGCCTCTCACACTGTTAGATTACACTGTAATTTACACTGTACACACTTTGTCTGTTCAATTTTTGCATGTTGCCTCTTCCATTAGAACATGATCCATGAGGGCAGGGATAAATAAACACAGTCATATATGTTTATCCCCACTTACGTGATGAATTATTTATTATTGTTTTCAGTTTGCTTTTATTTCTTGTTATCATTCATTGTGGTACACACAAAAATGGTCTTGGGACAAGAAATTAGCTTATGACTGTCCTTTTACATTTGAGGCTAAAGTGGACTATTGGGTTAATATATAAAATGATTGCTTTTTGTTATTAATGAAAGTATTGCAAAGTAAGTTCAGCCTCAATAAAATCACTGAGAACTACTTTATTGTTATTGTTTTCCTCCACTTGTTCAGTTGTGTTCAGATAGTAACTACCCCGGGACAAGTCATTTTCCCACTATTATTCCTTTATATTTAGGAGCTTACGAAATATTTCACAGATTTTTTTTTTTTTGCAATTGAGACAACATATTGGAATCTAATATTATCAAAGTAGTTTAGGGACAAATCCAGTAGTAGAGAGGATGGTGGGGAAGAAATATATTTCTTCCTTTTTTCACATTGTTTTCATTTCTTCGGCTACTTGCCTGTTTTTGGAGAACTCCACAGAACTTGTAAGTTATAAGTTATGAGGTATGGTGCCAATTATTAAAAATGTTGTTTTTGTGGAAACAAAGACAGTGTTCATCAATTAGGGGAATGGTTAAACAATTTGTGGCATGTGGATTTAATAAAAAATTACTTGTTCTGTAAGAAATGTAAAAAAAAATTACAAACATGATGAATACAGAGAAACAAAGAAGAACTATATGAACTGAAGCAAGTAAAGTAAACAGAGCCAGGAGAACAATAAACACAAAGATTGCAACAATGTAAATAGAAAGAACAATCACAAAACAATGGAAATGCCTGTTGCAAAATGATAAATATTAGCTTGGCCTTAAAGAAGAGATAAGAAAAAATACGTCCCCTCTCTCCTTTTTAGGGATTGGAAGAGGAGGATTCATGGTTGTGCATTTAATGTCAGATTTTTTTTAATGTATTGATCATTTTTGTTGAAATCTGTCCTCTTCTGCCTTTTTTTCCTCAAAAACAAATCTTTGTTGTAAGGAATGACTTTCTAGGATGAGGAGAGGGTAGGATACAGAAGAAATTACTTTTTTTTTCTTTTTGGAGGGCAATTGGGATTAAGTAACTTGCCCAAGGTTACATGGGTAGGCCTTTGTTTGTGTGTGTGTTAAGTGTCTGAAGCTGGATCTGAACTCAGGTCCTTCTGACTCCAGGGCTGGTGCTCTACTCACTGTACCACCTAGCCACCCCTGAAGGAAATACTTTTAAAAGAAAAATGTAAGCACATAGAAGGAAGAACTATTTCATTTTTTCTTTGTTTTCAGCACCTAGAGTAGTGCCTACTACATTACAGGCACTTAATAAATACTGTTGAATTTTTTTAAGTTATTCTGAAATTTTAATGATTAATGTTTTGTTCAGGTGATGGTATGCAATGGATTCATCATTGATGGGTTCTTTCCAGTTTCCTTGAAGTTTATTTATTGAATTCTCTAGTATGTTTTGGAGTTTATGTTAAAAGCTTGCAGATCCATTTGTTCATGAAGAATAGAAAGCATCTCGTGTGTCATTCTAGCTGCTTGATTATGGCTTACTAGGCTTTCAGGAGTTATTACTAATATGCACATATACACATATATGTGCATATGTAAATGTATATGTATGCATATATGTAAATGTATATGTATGCATATATGTATATGTATGTGTATGTGTATATATCTATATCTATGTCTATATCTATCTCTTTATCTATGAAAATCTGCATTGGTCAATAACTTTTTTCTCTTTTTTCCATCTCTAATTTATGGTAGCAGTGATCTGATCTTGTATTGCTATAAAGTCCTCCATCTATATAAGTAGACATATTTGCCAATGCAGCCTTTCCTTGTTGACATTTTGTTTTGAGTTCATGAGGATGTCACTTATGGAGGACCTCTGTATTACATTCTTGGATCTTAACGATTTCATGAGTTCCATTTAGAGGGAAATCAATATCAGTCACATCTGATAAACACAGACGACATGTATCTATTACCAGTCTTTACTTTTGTTCTCTTAAATGGCACCTATTTGTGAAGAATTTCTATAAGATTTAATCTTGCTTATCTTGCAATCTGAGAACATTTATCAGTCTGCTTCCTCCTTCTTGACAAGAAAGGGTCAGTCTTTCTACAATTCTCTATATAGGTGGTGAACACTGGATTTTGTTTGAGTTTTAGATGACTTTAAATCCAACGGAGAATATCTGTTAAATTATTTCAAGGTATCCATTAAGACTGGTATTGCAAAAATGGTTATTTTGTGGGAATTTTTTGGATGCTTCTTAGATTTATTTTACTGTTCAAGGAGAATAATGAGAGCAAGTATTTGTTGGCATCAGCTTTGTTCATTGATTCTATTTGACCTTTGGATTCAAGCCCCAAACTGTCACAAATCTCTTGTTGTCTTTGGCTTTGCACAGGAGTATATAACTTTGATTATTCATGTAAGGTACTTTACAAATCCTAGGGAATGATAAAAGCTAACACAGTGGATAGAATGTTGTACTTGGAGATAGTAAGATGAGTTCAAATTCTGCCTCAGCCCCTAGGCTGCTAGTATGACCCTGAGTGAGTCACTAAGACTCTCACATTCAGTTCCCTCATTTATTATAAAGGAGTAATAATAGTACCTGCCTCTTAGGATTGTTTTGAGGATAAAATGAGTTACTATTTGTAAAATATTGTGCAAACTTCTAAGTACTATAAGAATCATAGTTGTTATTATTATATTGTACCCCAAAGTAAATGTTTGTGTTTATGGATGGAAGAGGAGCTCTGGATTGTGATAGGACTTTTTAAACAAAGAAGAAAGAAGGTCCTAATCATGCCTCTGTTACTAATGTTGGGCATGCTCAATGAATGGATGGCTTGAAACAACATTAAAAAACCCAAACAACAATAACCACAACAACAATAAACTAAGATCTTGGAAACTGGTCCCATCACTTCCTGGAAAATAGAGGGAGAAAAAAATTGAAGCAGTGTCAGATTTTATGTTCTTGGGTTCAAAGATCACTACAGATAGTAACTGCAGCCATGGAATAAAAAGATGCTTGCCCCTTGGCAGAAAAACTATGACAAATCTGGATCCCATACTAAAAGAAGTAAAGACATCACCTTGATGACAAAAGTCCATATAGTTAAACCTGTGGTTTTTCCAGTAGTAATGTATGACTGTGAGTTGGATTATAAGGAAAGTTGGACTATAAGGAAAATGGAATGCCACAAAATTGAAACTTTCAAATTGTGGTGCTGGAGAAGACTTTTGATAGTCTGTGGACTCTCTTTGGAGATCAAATCAGTCAATATTTAAAGAAAATTAATTCAGACTATTCACTGCAAGGTCAAATGCTGAAGCAGAAATTTAAATACTTTGGTTTAACCATATATTGAAAATATGAGAGTCATTGGAAGAAATCCTGATGTTGGGAAGTGTTGAAGGCAGAAGGAAAAGGGGACAATAGAAGATGAGATTGATAAATCATTTTATGGAAACAATGAATGTGAACTTAGACTTTGAGAGCTAGTAGAGGATAGAAGGACTTTGAGTGTTATTGTTCATGGTGTCATGAGTCAGATGTGACTGAACAACTGAACAATGACAACTCTCAATGAACAGCTGTGACCTCAAACAATTTACCTTTTCCTAGAAAAGAAATTATCCCCAGAATAACAATTCTTATACTCATATAGTGTTTTAAAGTTGGCAAAGTGGACTTGGGTCATCTGATCAATAAGATGGAGGATTAGATTGTTTCTCCAATCCCCTCAACTTCTTTAACCTCTCCAGAACAGAAATTATGTGCTGAAAGTAAAGCAATTATAGCTGTTTCCACGATTTAGGACACCTTGAATCCAAAAGAAGGTTAAAACCAACCAACCAGGTAGAAACAGCTCATCCAAGCCACTCTGCCCCCAGATTCCCCCAAACTATGTAAAAGGGGACTCTGAACAACTTCTGGAGCCCCAGCACCCACAGAACGACACAGAGAAGCTAACCTTCCACTGAGGACAGCCCAGCAGCCCTGCAGGAAGGACCAGTGCAGCACTCTGGGAGACGGCAGCACACAACACGCAGAGCGCAGGAAGCTGAGCTGAACAGAGCCCAGGTCCGAGTGAGCCGAGGTCTTAGCCCCAGGGTGGCAGGGCCAGCAGCCGGCTGGAGGAACCCCAGAACATCAGCAGCCATGGCGACTCCAGAATTATCAACATAGACATGCCTAGGACAAAGTAAGAGGTTAGTGTCCTATGGACTTTGGGACCTGTATTTGGGGGAATGCGTTGGCTCCCTCCCCTGGGGGCTAGAAGCCGCTGAGGAGACACGCCATTTTGTAGTTTTCAGAGGCAGCTCCAGCTCCTGGCCTGCAATTAATTGTAGGGAGATCCAGCGATCAGTCTTGGGGGGGTAATCGCTCTTTCTTTAACCTCCCTGGATCTGGATTGTGATCTAGGGTGGAAATCATGGGTGGGTTTACAGCTTGCCAGAAACGGAAGTTGCCCCCCACATGTTCGGGACGAAAATTCCTCTATCTGGCCTTAAAGCCATAGTGTGGCAACAAGCCCAAAAGTCAGGAAATCAAGTGGCAACATGCCAAGGCAAAGGAAACAGAAAAATGCAACCCTAGACTCCTATTTTGGGGGCATAGAGCTGGAAAAGGACTGTGAGGTCAGAAGTCCTGCTCCAAAAGCCCCAGGGAAAACATGAACGGGTTGCAGGCCATAGAGGACCTTAAGAAGGACTTTAAAAATCAAATAAGAGAAGTGGAGGAAAAATTGGGAAGATAAATGAGAAGGATGCAGGAAAAGTATGAAATGAGGGTCAACAGCCTGACTGAGGAAAACAACACCTTAAAAAATAGACTAACTCAAATGGCAAAGGAGGCCCAAAGGGCAATGAGGAGAAGAATGCCTTAAAAAGTCGAATTTGCCAGATGGAAAAAGAATCTCAAAAGCTCACTGAGGAGATTCATTCCTTCAGAGTTAGACTGGAGCAAATGGAAGCTAATGACTTTATGAGAAATCAAGATGCTGTTAAGCAGATCCAAACAAATGAAAGATTAGAAGGCAATGTGAAATATCTCATGGAAAAACCACTGACCTGGAAAATAGATCCAGGAGAGACAATTTAAAAATTATTGGACTACCTGAAAGCCATGATCAAAGAAAGAACCTAGAAATCACCCTTCAAGAAATTCTCAAGGAAAATTGCCCTGATGTTTTAGATCCAGAGGGCAAAATAGAGGTTGAAAGAATCCACCGATCACCTCCTGAAAAAGATCCCAAAAAGAAAACTCCCAGGAATATTATAGCCAGGTTCCAGAATTCCCAGATCAAGGAGAAAATACTACAAGCAGCCAGGAAGAAACAATTTCAATATTGTGGAAACACAATCAGAATAGCCCAGGACCTGGCAGCTTCTACACTGAGGGATCGAAGGGCATGGAATATCATATTCCAGAGGGCAAAAGAACTGGGAATGAACCCAAGGGTCACCTACCCAGCAAAACTGAGTATTTTGTTTCAGGGGAAAATATGGTCATTCAGTGGAATAGAGGACTTTCAAGCATTCTTGAGGAAAAAACCAGAATTGAATAGAAAATTTGACATCCAGACACAAGAAGGAAGAGATGCCTGAGAAGGTAATCAGGGAAAAGAAATCAAAAGGAACTTATCAAAGTTGAACTATTTACATTCCTATATGGAAAAGCAATAACTGTGACTGATGATATCTTTCTCACTATGAAAATAATGGAAGAAGGGTGTGTGGTCATATGAATACATATGTGAATGTGTGTTTATATGGATAGAGGGCATAGGTTGAATTTGTTGGGAAGGGAGAATACTCAAGGGATGAAATTATGAGGTGAGAGAGGAAAGTGGCAAGAGGAGATGGGGAGAGACAGGGTAGGGTAAACTATCTCATGTAGAAGAAGCAAGGGGAAGTGGTTGCAAGGGAGGGGGAGAATAGGAAGGGAAAAAGGCAAAACCACATTCTCATTGAATTTGGTTCAGGGAGAGAATGACATACATACTAAATGGGATATCTCAACCTGCAGCAGAATAGGGGGAAGGGGGATGAGAGGAGGGATGATGGATGGGAGGGCATCCTTGGGGGGAGGGGAGGTTGGAAGTACCCACTATAGAAGAGGGACAGGATCATGTAGGGAATGGACCAGGTGGGGGGTGGAATGAGTGGGAGGGAATTATAAGCAGCCTTGTACAATATATCTACTATGATAATGTTTTGCATAGCTAGACATGTACAACATATACTGAATTACTTATCTCCCCAGAGGGAATGGGTGACAAGGGAGGAAGGAAATGGATCTGAAATTCGAGGTCTTAACATTAAATGTTTCAAATATATATAAATACTATTATTAATACTCTTTTGCTTATAATTGGGAGATAAGATGTGCAGGCATTGGGACACAAAGATTCACCTTCCTCTAATGGAAAAGTCGAAGGGGGTATGGGAGAAGGTATGGGAGAGAGCAGATTGGAGGAAGCGATATCTTGTGGGACTGCTATTCTGGGAGGTTGGGTAGGGGTATAACAGGGGGAAAATGATTGTAACTCAAAATCTGGCAGAAATGAATGATGTAAAACAGCAGTTAAGAAAGCATTTGTTTAAAAAAAAATAAATTTGCTTATAAAAAAAAAACAACCAACCAACAGACAAAAAATCTCGGATCATGAGCTGTTGTCTACACTGAGCTTACTTAATACTACTTTTTCATACCCCCTGCACCTGGCAAGGAGGCTGCCCTAGATAACCCACACAGGCTTGCAACAAAGCCTAATGCCACACCCTGTCTTTTCTCCCTCTTGCCAGTGCCATGGAGATCCCCAGCTCCAGGCTCTGCATATAGCCAGTCAGTGTGCCCCATTTCAAACTATAGAAGCTTTCTGGGCCACACAGCCAGCACCACAGTGGGCAGCATTCTGTGATGAAAATATTGTATCACAGCTCCACTTCTTCTCCTAGGGCCTCAGAACCTCAAACTTCAAAAATCAACCCGGTAGCGGCAGTTGAACCACAGATTTGAGGAGGAGAGGTAGTAAGACAGGATACCAGGCAGGACACAGTGTGTGTGTGTGTGTGTGTGTGTGTGTGTGTGTGTGTGTGTGTGTGTGCTTGGGTGGTAGATAGGTAGGGGGAGACTGTGCAGTACTCTCCCAAGCCTGTGGGAAAGTACTCAGCATCCTGCTGGGCCCAGTTCTGTCCATTCAAAAGTCCCATGTCCCGCTGGTGAGCTGTGATTTACCTAGCATGGGAGGATGCTGAGATGATTTGAGATCTAGTCCTTAAAGAAAGCATCATCATAGGGAAGGGAGTCAGAAAGTGATCTACAAGGGAACATAAATGTGGTGGGGGAGGAAGACACATTATTGAATATCTTAGAAAGAAGAAAACTCAGACGTTGAATATAAACAGCTAAAGCTGGAAAACCCCATTGATTATAATAGTTCATTTTAATCTTTACAATAACCTTGGGAGCCAAATGTTACTATCTCCATTTTACAGAGGAGGAACTTAAGTCTCTGAGAAGGTAAGGGGCTAGCCCAGGCTCAGGTATGGGCTTTGGACTCAGGTTTATCAGGGCTTTGATCCTGTTAATAAAATCCTGGATCTAAGGCTGGAGGCGATGACTTGATAATTGAGGTCAATAGGACACAAGTCTTTGGACTCTAAATTAAGTGATTTTCCCATAGTATCATTCAATGCCTGTGTGACCTTCAGCAAGTCCCAAACTCTGGGCCAAAATTTCCTCATATATAAAAAAATGGGGGGCTTGGTTAGATCTTGAGCCCCAGCCCCCATCCCATTCCTGACCCTGATAGTAGAGGATATTGCTATTTGTAAATGTTTCTTCCCATCCCATTAGAGTTTTTGTTTGTCATTTGCTCCGGATCTGTGACTTTATTGGTCCAGGTGACTCCTGATATGGAATCTCCCTTCACTGATTCTGGTAGGGGTCATGTGGAGTCTTAGAAAGTTTCATGGGACAGTGTAAGGTTATGGGACATGTCTGTGGTCATACGCTCACTGCATGTCAGAGGCAGGACTAGGATCCTCATTCCTCTTGCTCTAAAGCAGACTTTCCATCCGCTAGGCCACATTCACTTCTCCTTAGCTGACCGCGTAGGGAAACCCTGACCCTTATGACCCAGGACTGTCCAATAAGGACGAGGTGCGACATATTCAGTGCTTTTCCTTTTCTCACAGGCTTACTAGGCTGCTAGAACAGGGGGTGACAGACACTCATCACCCGGAATTCTTTAATTTGTTTATTTGCTTCTAGTTTACAACATTCAGCTCCACAGTTCCTTGAGTTTCAGATTTTCTCCCTCTCTCTCCCTTCCCCCCCTCCATCATGGTGGCATAAAATCAAATATGGTATTTACCAATATCTTCACACTACTCATTAGACAGGTGTAAAGAAGGATTGTAATCTATGGAATGATCAGTGGGAAAGAGGAAACAGAACAAAACAAGAAAAAGACACAGAGCAAGTGGTTTGCTTCAATCTTCATTCAGACTCCACAACTCTCTTTGTATGTGGATATCCCTTTCCATCATGAGTCTTTTGGAGTTGTCTTATAGCCTTACATTGATGAGAGGAGCCCAGTCTATCAAAGTTAGTCATCACAATACGTTGTGTCTGTGACTGAGTACAATGTTCTCCTGGTTCTGCTCTTCTCGCTCAGCATCAGTTTACGTAAGTTTCTCCAGGTTATTATAAAGTCCATCCGATTCTCATGTCTTATAGCACAGTAGTGTTCCATCACATTCATATAACAGAACTTGTTCAGCCATTCCCCAATGGATGGGCATTCCCTTGATTTCCAATTCTTTGCCACCACAAAAAAAAACTTTTATAAATATTTTTGTACATACGGGTCCTCCTCCCACTTCTATGATCTCTTTGGGATACAGCCCTAGAAGTGGTATTGTTGGGGCAAAGGATAGGCACTTATTTATAGCCCTTTGGGCATAGTTCCAGATTGCTCTCCAGAATGGTTGGATCAGTTCACAACTCCACCAACAATGCATTAGTGTGCCAATTTTTCCACATCCTCTCCAGCATTTATCATGTTCCTGTTTTATCACCTTAACCAATCTGGCTGGTGAGAAGTGGTACCTCAGAGTTGTTTTAATTTGCATTTTTCTAATCAATAGTATCACCCAGAATTTGGTGAAACATTTGCAAGCATCTCAGAGTGTCTTTATGGATAGCTTGGAGGCATTTGGCTTGCATCCATCCAGCTGGATGGTCAACTTAATCTTTTCCCCCTCTAGAAGGGGGCCCTAAAGGTGTCCCAGGGATTTCTCCTTAGTCTCTTCCAGGATTCTTGTCAATGACATCAAAAATTCAGATTTAACCCAAAATAGAAACAATGACCAAAATATTAGGTGATGGAGTTGAGATACAAAAAGATCTCCACAAACTGGGGCCACCGGCTAAATTTAAGAACAGAATTTTGCTAGGGACAAATGTAAAGTTTCACTGAATGTCAGCATTGGAAGGAACCTCAGTGGCCTTTTAGGCCAACCTGTACCTGAAGAAGAATTCCTCCTACAACTTATTGATCGAAGAATCCTCCAGTATGGCTTAAAGACTTTGATTCAGGTAAAATGCTATTGTAGATAAAATGGTGGATTTGGAGCCAGAAGTTCTAGTTTCCTATTGGAATTTGCCAGCCTTGACAAGTCACTTAACTCTCTGATGATCTTCAGCTTCTTCATCTTTAAAATGGGAATAGTAATAGTTACATAGTCTTTGGAATGTTAACGGAGAGGATCAATTATATGTAATGGAAATGCAAATTTAAAGATCTTCCCTGCCCCTAGCTTAAGTGCACCTGGAGCCTGTGGTGGGAGGCTTATTTTTCAGGAAAGCCCATACCTTGATACTTTGTGATTGGCCAGTGGGTCCAGAAGGTTGTTACATTCTCTGAGCCAGGAGAAGGCTATATAAACCCTGAGGAGAGGCTTTGCTTTGGGGCTCACTTTGAGAAGTGTTATGTGGTTTGACCAGATGAGACTCTGGGAAGCCGTTGTTGAGAGCCCCCCGGCTTTGAAAACCCAGATGTTGATGCTTCCCTCTCTGGTAACTGTGATTTGGTATTGATATAATGGTTGGACAGTTTGGAAGCCTGTCTGTTTGATCTGTAAGTTCTGTAACTCTGAAGTTCGGGGTGCTGACCTTTTTTCCCCTGAACTAGGTAATGTATGTTTGTTTGATTAAAGTAAGCTTGTTAACCCATTTTGAGTTGCTTTCCTTTTGAAAAGCAGATCTAAGAACCTATATTGGCAGCTACCCTGGGGATATTGGGGTGCTTGCTGCTACAAGATAGCATCTCTAAACCATTTTGGTTGGTAGATGGAGGATTTTAGCTGTTTCTAAATATTTGATGGACTGTAATGTGGAAGAATTGTTTTTTCTTCTTTTTATTTGGCCCTTGGGGACAATACTAAGAATAATTGTTGGAAATTGTAGAAAGTAGGATTTGGTTCAATTCAACAAACATTTATTAATTATTAATATTTATTTAGGAAGGAAAGAAAAAGCTTCTCAACAATCAGAACTAAACAAAAGTGTGTGGGCTCCCTTAGAAGAGAGAGTGTGGCCTCCCCAGACTTATGGGTGACAACTGGTGTGTCTTGCTTTATGTTCTGTTTAGTAAATATTTAATGACTATGAGTTGGTATCATTTTGACTGATTTATTTAAATGGTAAGCACTGAGTTAGGGACTTGGTAGCTGCATTTCCATTAGAAATGTAGCTCCCCAGCATCAGAGAACATTGTGTCAGAATGGTCAAATGGGAGGACCCCTGTCCTGCCAGCCTGAGTGAAGATTAGGAGAGGGAACCAGTCTCTGCCCAGAGAAACACTCAGGAAAGAGAAGAGCTCATGGGTCATGGCACACTTGGGAGGAAGCTAAAGGTCATAGCTAGCTCTAGAGAAGTGATTTTTCCAGGTGTAATAAGATCATAGGCACAGAGAGAGCATTGACCTCAGAGGACATCCAAACCTTTGCCAAATTAATATCTGACTGATGCTTTTCTGAAATCATAGTTATTTCCACATATACTCCCAAGACCCCATATGTTCAGCAAGGGTTTCTTTGTAACAAGTAATAATGATAATAGCTAATATTTCCATAGTGTTTTAAGGTGTGCTAAGTGATTTACAAAGAGTATCTCATTGGAGCCTCATGATAGGCAGATGCAATTATTATCCTCATTTTATAGAGAAGGAAATTAAGTCAGACAGAGGTCAAGAGACTTATTCAGGGTCACACAGATAGTAAGAGTCTGAGGTCGAATTTGCACACAGGTCCTCCTGACTTCATGTCTAGTATCTGCCACTGTCATCCCGAGCTGCCTAGAGAAAGCTAAACAGAAACAGTTGTTCTGTGGCCACTTCTGTGCCACGTGTCACCCGTGGTTCCTTCTGTGCTCACTCTTTTACACCTTGAGAGAAATGCAGTGGAACAGATCTGGTAGGAATTGAAGCCAGGGAGACCCGGTTCACATCTCAGCTCATCCACTTACTGGATGTGTGACCCTGAAGCAATTCACATAGCCTCTTTGGGCTTCAGAGTCCAGGTCTGTGAAATCGAGGGGCGGCCCCTTCCAGCTAGTGAATGGGACTATTTCTTCATCTTCTCCAGGGCTTGTCATCACAATCACACAGTGTTCATCTTCTTTTGATTTTATTTTCCCACCTGCTTCATTTATTGAAGATAAGGAGGCCTCATTCCAGAGGTTACTCAGGGTCATATGGGAGCAAATGGAAGGGCCACACTTTGGGCCCATATCTTTGGACACCAAATCTGATGCTCTTTCCATTGCACTGACTGCCTTCTGCCGCATAACAATTCAATACTCAGTGAACATTTATGAAGTACCTATTATGTTCCAGGCATTCTGCTGAGCCCTGGGGAAACAAAAAAGGATAGAAAGACTGTTCTTGCCCTCAAGAGGCTTACAATCTAATGGGGAGACAAGGTAAAGAGAGACAAGCTATATACAGGATAAATAGGAAGCAATTAACAGTGAGAAGGCACTGGAATCTTATAAAAGGGGTTGGGAAAGCTTTCCTGCAAGAAGGGATTTTAGTTAGGACTTAAAGGAAACCAAGGAGGGGAAGAGAGATTATTCCAGCATGGGGGACAGTCAGAGAAAATGCATGGAAGTGAGAGATGGAGTGTTTTGTTTGTGGAACTGTCAAGAAACCTATGTCATTGAATCAGAGTACACAATAGAGAGTAATGAGGAAGAAGACTGGGAAGGCAGAGGGTATGAGGCTATGGAGAGCTTAGGATTCACCAGGAAGAATATTTGGAAACACAGGGCCACATTTTCAGTTCATTCTTTGTTTCCAATTGCAGTCAAATGTCAAAGGGTGTGTGTGTGTGTGTGTGTGTGTGTGTGTGTGTGTGTGTGTGTGTGTGCGTGTGTGTGTGTGTGTGGGTGTTGGTGATGATGGTGAGGATTTCCCTTAAAGAAAGCCCCAGTATTGTCTGACTTAAGGAAAGTTCTGGATTCTCCCATGCTCAGTTTCTAGAAGCCATGAGGAGTGGAGGCTTGGAGTTGGTGAAAGAAGAAATAGTCAATCAGCTTCATTGTCAGGGTGACAGGAGCTGTGATCCCTCATCACACTTTATGGACTTTTCTGGGAAGAGCTGCTGATGCTTCTCAGGAGGCTGAGACAAACCCTAGCTGGGCTTCCTAGGCAAACATGATGTGCATCCACCCTGTGCTCTTCCTGCCCTCAGCAGTCTATATAAACAAGGCAATCCTGAGAGCCCTCAGCCCCTGTGATGCCTCAGCCCCAGTGTTATAATGCTTTAGGGCACGATGCACTGGAAGAAAATGTAGGAAGGGATGAATTCTCCAGGTAAATGACAATTTCCTACTGCCTCTGTCAAACCACATATGCTTTTGGCTTCCCTTTAAATTGTTTTATATATTTACTTCTGCTGTGCTCCCAACTCCCTCTTTCTCTTTTATTTCTTAACATGACTTTCTGGTTTAAGCTACTACCAAAGAAACAATGACTTGAAATGCTTTTTTTGGTGACTTTGCTGCTGTTTTAGAGATTATTAATCTGGAAATTCAATACAAAAGCAGGTTGATTCAACACATATTTATCGAGGTTAGGCTGTGCCAAGCTTTGTGCTAGGGCCTGGAGACACAAAGAGACAATGTGCTCTAGTCTCTGCCCTCAAATACTTTCTATGCTTCTTAGGCGGCGAGGACATGTGTGAAGACTCCTGTGGTCTGAACTATAGATCAGTCCATCAACAAGTATTTATTAAGTGCCCACAGTGAGACAGGTACCATACTAAGCACCAGGAATACAAAACCAAGCTGGAGGGCAAAGGGGATAGTCAGTCCTTCCCAAGCAATTATTAAACACCTATCATGTGTCAGGTACTGTGCTAAACTAGGGATACAAAAACAGAAGTTTGGAAGTCTCTGCCTCAAGGCACTTAGGAGACTGGGGGTGGTTGGCACAGGGACATATGTACATGATGGAAGGTAACATTTCTGGCATGTAGTAGTAACCTGTTGATCGGCTGAATGAATGACTGATGGGGATGAAAGCAAAAGAAAGAGGCAGATCAAGGGTTCCAGGATGATTAGAGGAGGCAGAGCACACTTCTGAAGGATGGAATGAATCTGGCAAGGTGGCACCTGAGCTGAGCCAAGGAGGAAGGGATTGGTGACCCTGAAAGTTGGAGAAGAGATAGAATGTTTGTTTAGGGAATAGCTTCCAGGTCTGAAGATTCAGTACAAGAAGTGACTTATGGTAAAATAAGGCTGAAAAGGTATGGGGGAAGTAACTTGTGGTGGCCCTTACATGCTAGGTTAACAGGTTTTATTTTATTTATTTTATTTGTATTTTATCCTAGAAGCAATGGGGAGCAACTGAAGGTTCATGAGCAAGGGAAAGATGTCATTGGTTGCATAGGCTGCTTTATGAAGGTTAGATTCAAAAGGGGAGACAAGAGAAGGGAGAGAGGAGTTAGGAATCCATTATAACAGTTTAGGCAAGAAGGATTGAAGGCCTATATTTGACTTATGATTATGTGGGGAGTGGATGGGGGTGGACAGATACAGGAAATGTGCAGCTAGACAGGACTTAGTAATTGATTGCTTGTAGGGTCTGAAATAGAGAAGACTCAGCCATTACTCTTATTCTTCGGATATACGTGATTAAGATGAGACCATCTCACTCAACAGAAATAGGCAAGTTGGGAATGAGGGGCAAGATTTGTGGGGGAGATAATGAGTTCCATTTTGGACAAATGGAGATTGTGATGATCATTGGTCACTCAGGTGGAAGTTTCTAGCAGGCATGGTATGTAAGGCCAGTGCTCAGGAGGGTAGATGAAGGCTGAATATGCAAACAAGAGCTAGCATCTATACAGTCTTTCATGGCTTGCAAAGTACCTTATCTATAGAATCTCTGGGCTCAGGTCAATCTTGTGAGATAGGTGATAATCCTGTAGAACAGGTACTATCATGAAGCTAAGAGAAATGAGTGCTTGGCCTAGGACACCACAACTAGCAATGGTCTGAGCCAAGATTAAAACTAAAGTCTTCCTAACTCTGCAACCCCTGTACCTACCCTATTTTCAAGTCATCAGATAGATTTAGGAGTTATCTTAGTAGAGGTGATTACTAAGGGATTGGATGAGGTTATCAAGGGAGAGGCTGTAGCATGAGAAGAAATTATGGCCAAGGAGACAATTTTGGGGATATTCATGTCTGGGGGGTTAGTGGAGGATTGTGAACCAGATAATGATATTGACCAGGTATATGGAAAGAGATCCAAGAAAGAGCAGTGCTATGGAAGACCATGGAGAGAAGGGAGAGCATGGTCAGTGGTGTTAATATGGTAGAGGATGGGGGCAGCTAGGTGGTTCAGTGAATAGAGCACTGGCCATGGAGTCAGGAGGACCTGAGTTCAAATCTGGACTCAGACACTTGATACTAGTTGTGTGACCTTGAGCAAGTCACTTAACCCCCATTGCCTTGCCTTGCCTCTTCCAAAAAATGTAGTAAAGGATGAGAAGGACTAAGAAAAGAGACTGAACATTTGAGAGGTCATTGGTGACCTTTGAGATAACAGTTTCAGTAGACTAGAGTAGTCAGAAGTCAGGCTCTGAAGGGTTGAGAAGTGATTGCTTGGTTAGGATAGAGACAGCTAGTACCATAAAATTCTTCTAAGAATTTAATGAACTTGAGGAAAGTTCATGATGACAACTTACCTTTTTATAGTACATTAATCACATTACATGCATTATCTCATTTTGTGCTCATATCCACCCTGAAGAAGAGGTACTGAAGCTATGATTACTCCCCTTTTACAGATGAAGAAACCACTTCTCCAAGAAGTCAGGGGACCCCCTTATAGTTACCCAGCTTGTAAGCATCAGAAGCAGGATTCCAACCCAGGCCTTTCTGACTCAAAATCAAACATGGTCACTCTTTATGGCTACCACTGGAGAGCACGGCAGGCTGAAAGGAGCTTTTCTAGAAGAGGTGGAAAGAGTAGAGGAGGTTTGTAGGCAGCAGTGAAGGAGGCAGTAGATATGGAGAGATGGAAGATGAGAGGAGAGAGAGGGAGTGATTGATGGGACAAGCTTCTGTAGGTGACATGAGTGGAGGGGATCAAATCAAGTTTTGGAGGACTGACAAGGGAAAATTTTTTTTACTTCCTTAAAAAAATCAATGGTGAAGGGAGATGCAGTAATACATAGCTATTCCTAAAGGAAATACAAAGGGTCTAAGGCCAAGCTGGGAAAAGTGGTGAAGTGAGATTAATTTCTAATTCTTTAATAGTGTCCATGAATGGGTGTATACTAGACTGGCTCATCTATGGAGTTATCCTTTTTTCCCCTATATATTTGATCTCAGGAGAGACAGAGAGAGGAAAGACAGAGAGAGGAGAGACAGAGAGTCAGAGAGAGACAGAGACAGAGACAGAGACAGAGAGACAGAGAGGGGAGGGAGGGAGGGAGGGAGAGAGAGAGAGAGAGAGAGAGAGAGAGAGAGAGAGAGAGAGAGAGAGAGAGAGAGAGAGAGAATTAGGTGGTAGGTGGCAGGGAATCTCCTTTTGCTTGGCCCAAAGAAAAGTTTCAATGGAAAGCAAGTCTCACAATTCATTCCTTCTTGATGTGGTGTAATAGGAAGCACCTTAGCATACCCAGGGTGGCTACCAGCACAAGTTCTTCAATCTGGTTTTCTAAAGGAAAGCAACTCAGAAAGGGTTTACAGCCTTACTTTAATCAAACATATATCATTCACTTAGCTCAGGGGAAAAAGTCAGCACCCTGAACTTCAGAAGATACAAACTTAAATTACAAGCAGACAAAAAGTACAGACAGAAAATAACACAATTCAACAGACCCACAGACAAGGCTTCTAGCTGTCTGACCATTACATGCATACATAGTTACCAGAGAGAGAAGCACCAACATCTGGGTTTTCAAAACCAGGGGGATCAATGGCTACACAGAGTTTCTTTTGGCCAAATCATACAACTCTTCCCATAAGTGAGCCCTAAAGCCAAAACCTCACCTTAGAGTATGTAAACCCTTCTTCAGGGTCAGAGGACATCACAACCTTCATGACCCACTGCCTAGTTACAAAGTAACAAAAGGTGCGGGCCTTCCTGAAAAATAAGCCTCCCCCAATCAAGCCCCTCCTTTTGGGTTCCACTTGAGATCCATTAAGGGCAGGGAAGATCTTAAGATTCCCTAGGCCCATTAAGGGGCAGGGAAGACCTTTAAATTTCCTTACCATTACACTTGGCAAGTGATATGTGTCAAAATGTGTCCAATTCTGTGGCCCACCCACATAAGAAAATTATCTAGTCTCCCATTCCACTCCATCATGCCTATTGAAGCATCCCTAGGAAATGTCAAATGTATGGGAGAGAGAGTTGGGAGGAATGATCAGCCTCCAGGAGGGGTGGGAGACTTAGAAGAGAAAGAGGGGCCAGGGGAAGAAGACTGAGAAAGAAGGAAAAGGTGAGCTAGTGTCTATCACTGGGTCTGAGAAAGAGAGAGGGCTGGATTATCCTTTATTAATAAATTCTTTCTGAAAATCAATTAACTGAAGGAAACAGCCCAATAAAGGACCTTGGTTACTATGGAGACTGAAGTGGGAGCTAGGGGAAATGTGAAATTTTATTTGAAAAAAGTTGACATTACACTTCCTCTTTTGGATTTTTTCTTTTGGAAATTCCTTAAACAGCTTTAATTATAAATGTTTAGCACCTGCTGTGAAATGAGTTTGATTACTGTCTAGACAGAAGAGAATTTCTATCCCTTCAGCCCTTTGTTATCCCCACAGATGTATCTATTTACCCACTTTGAGATGACAAGAATCATAAAAGCACTCCATCCCTTTCCCAACAGACTGACAGGGTACAGAACATTCACTCATGTCTGAAAAGACCTATTTTCCTGGGGCTTATATAAGCAAATAGTAAGGTTAAGTGATAAGAGAAGTGGGAGGGGATGGAGGCTGAGGAAATGAGGCAATGGACTTGGCGTTTCTGTGATGTGTTGGTGACTTGCAGTATTTTACTACACAATTTCTTAGATTAGGTAATAGAAAAGAAAACAGTGAAATAATTCACAAGGGTATACCTTCATGTCGTGAAAAGAACACGGTAGCTTAGTTCTAATCCTTGTCCTTCTTGGCTGTTCAAATATGGACAAATCAAGTTATCAGCATAGTTAACCTAGTATAGATTGGATATGAGAGGCAGGTGGGGTGGATGGAGAGATGACTTGGCTTCCAATTCTGCTTCTGACACACACTGGCCATGTGACTCTGGACAAGTCCTTATCCTCTCAGTTCTCCTTAGAAAGTCTCTAAGACAGTTTGTTGAACATATGCCAGATTTATATTGGCAGACGTAATTTCCATACGGGGAGATCTCTAGGAGACAGTGTGGGTACAATGAAAGAAATGCCTGCTAAGGAGTCAAGGACCTTTATTTAAATCTTATGTCTCATCCTTGCTACCTTTGTGGGCTTGGGTCAGTCCCTGAACCTCCCTGGACCTCAGTTTCCTAATCTGCAAAATGAGGGAGTTGGACAAGACAGACTTGAATACATTTCAACTCCAAATCCACAGTATCTGTAACCTTCTCATTACTTCATCATAGGTCTAGTCCCCCCCCCCCAAACATCTCAAGGTGTGAGGAAGCTTGGCATGGTTGGTAGAGAGACAAACTGTAGCAGCAAGCACCCCAATATCCTCAGGGTAGCTGCCAATATAGGTTCTTAGATCTGCTTTTCAAAAGGAAAGCAACTCAAAATGGGTTAACAAGCTTACTTTAATCAAACAAACATACATTACCTAGTTCAGGGGGAGAAGGTCAGCACCCTGAACTTCAGAGTTACAGAACTTACAGATCAAACAGACAGGCTTCCAAATTGTCCTACCATTATATCAATACCAAATCACAGTTACCAGAGAGGGAAGCATCAACATCTGGGTTTTCAAAGCCGGGGGGGCTCTCAACAACGGCTTCCCAGAGTCTCATCTGGTCAAATCACACAACACTTCTCAAAGTGAGCCCCAAAGCAAAGCCTCTCCTCAGGGCTTATATAGCCTTCTCTTGGCTTAGAGAATGTAACAACCTTCTGGACCCACTGCCCAATCACAAAGTATCAAGGTTGGGCTTCCCTGAAAAACAAGCCTCCCACCACAGGCTCCAGGTGCACTTAAACTAGGGGCAGGGAAGATCTTTAAATCTGCATTTCCATTACATTCGGCCCCAAGATCTTTCTTGCCCATAGCATACACAATTTACATTTGAATTAGCACTAAAACATCTCTTAGGTCATATTTTCCAGGTACATAAGAAAATCACAATATAATCTCAAAATACAATAGTCCAAGTCTTCCACTCATGGGGCAAATGTTAGTCCACTTATCAGTAAAATCAAAAAATAGTCACTCTAGTTTTCAAAGTACAAGTCTTCCACTTCATGGGACAAAGTCTTGATTAGCTCAATTAGTCTCTTATCTGTAACAATATCTCAAAGTACAATTTGTCACTTATTCAGTAAAGTCTTACTAAGTATGCCCATAGCATAGACAATTTACATTTCAATCAGCACTAACCATCTCTTAAGTCATATTTTCAAGATACATTTAAAGTTACCAAAGTGGCCACTGGGCCTTAAACACAAAATACAAAGCATTATCACATCAATTCACAAAATACAAAGTATTATCACATAAAGTTCTCTTGGGAGGAGGGGGGGGTGTCCTTCCCCTCACACTGCTCCAGCCCCTGCTTCCAAGTCCAGAGAGGGGGCTGGGCAACAAAACCAAAGTGGGGTCCTTGGGGTCTATGGCACTTCACCCCACCCACCAGTCACAAGTCCATCCTCCCCCTGGGTCCCAAACTGTGGGATGCAGCAAGGAAACACAATCAGTGCCCCTGCTTTGCCACACAGTCCTTATCTTGTCCTGTGGCTGAATTCCAAACTCCTGGGTTCCTTCTCCTCCAGCAGAAGGCAGCGGCTCCAGGCTTCTCCACAGATCTCCATGCAGGCAGCTCACCATTCCTGCTCTCAGCTCAGTGAAGTCAGCATGCAGGCCGTTCCTCTCTCCTGCTCCATGGCTCCACAGAATCACAGCTACCACAACTGGGAAACAAACAATTATCCCAGCCCCCATACTTTCCTTTTACTCAGCAGATCCCATCCCTCGTCACCATTTTGTAGCAGCAAGCACCCCAATATCCCCAGGGTGACTGCCAACACAGGTTCTTAGATCTGCTTTTCAAAAGGAAAGCAACTCAAAATGGGTTAACAAGCTTACTTTAATCAAACAAACATACATTACCTAGTTCAGGGGGAGAAGGTCAGCACCCTGAACTTCAGAGTTACAGAACTTACAGATCAAACAGACAGGCTTCCAAATTGTCCTACCATTATATCAATACCAAATCACAGTTACCAGAGAGGGAAGCATCAACATCTGGGTTTTCAAAGCCGGGGGGCTCTCAACAACGGCTTCCCAGAGTCTCATCTGGTCAAATCACACAACACTTCTCAAAGTGAGCCCCAAAGCAAAGCCTCTCCTCAGGGCTTATATAGCCTTCTCTTGGCTTAGAGAATGTAACAACCTTCTGGACCCACTGCCCAATCACAAAAGTATCAAGGTTGGGCTTCCCTGAAAAACAAGCCTCCCACCACAGGCTCCAGGTGCACTTAAGCTAGGGGCAGGGAAGATCTTTAAATCTGCATTTCCATTACACAAACTCAGTCAAGAAGACTTGTGTTCAAATACTTCCCCTAAAATGCACAAGTGTTGTGGCCATGTCACTGGCAACTTTCTAAGGCAAAGTTATAGAAGAGGTGAGATCTTCATTAAAGGAGGGGGTTATACACAGCTTCCCATACTGATGAAATCACAGTCCAGATCTTTTAAAAGATGTTTAAGGCACTGTGAAAGAGGCTGGGGATGCATAGATGAACACTGTGGGATCATGGTTAATGGCAAAATAAGGACTGTGAACTAGCCAGCCCCTGCTAGGATGCCCGATCTGCAAGTAAGCCCTGCCCTCCACGAGTTTATGGTTGATGAAGGAAGACACAATGTGCACACATATAAGCAGATCTACTTTCACTTCTTTCTGCTGCTCCCCCCGCCCAAGTTCCAGATGCCAAGTCCCTCATTTCTGGCATACTTGACACAATAAGAATCCGGTATAAAGAACTGAGAATCTTTGGAAGCTCCTTTGATAGGTGTATGACCTGTTGTAAAAGACAGGCGTGGCTTTCTCATTTGCCGTGTAATATAGGTTGAATGAGTTTAGCGCTTCACAAGGTGATGGGCGCGTTACCTCTCCAAAGTAAGGTCGCTTTCTCCTGGTCAATGTTACCTAGTGCTTTCTTGCCAACCATTAACCTGCTTAGCACAGGTTAGCACGATCAAGCCGCACTTGGAAGATGCTGTCTCGTTTCCCACATAGGAATGCTTTGTTTTCACAAGGGCCCTAATGGGGGAAGCCATATTACCTGGAATTCATGATATTGGGCATTTGGGTGGGAGATAGGGACAAGGGAGCCAGAGCCAGAGGAGGAGAGGAGAGGCAGAGCAATAGAGAGACAGAGGCAGAGAAGGAGACAGACTAAAACAGGCAGGCAGCCAGCCAGATAAGCAGGCAACAGGGAGGAGGGGCATCCAGACATTCTGATCCAGGATGGCTTGGGAGCCAGTATGCCTGTGTTCTATTCCTGACTCAGAGGGTGATTCTAGCCAGAGTCCCACGCCTCAATGCTGTCCTTGCCTGGATCTTTCCCCAGGAGTTTGGCAGGAGTGATTAATTAGGTAATTCCTCCCAAGTGCTCCAAGCAACTTAGAGAAAGGAAGGATTAAAAATCGACCAAACACCCTCTTCCATCCCAATGTTGGCCATCCCTCCCCTCCACCCCCAAGAATTATCAACCTCTATGCTCTGTGTAGGCTTGTGGTCCAATGCGCTTTTGCATGCAGTTAGACCTGTGTTTAGCTGTTTGTATAACTTCTATCATATCTGAATAAGGGGAAGAAAACCTGACAAACACAAATAAATTGACTCATGACTGCATTTTCCAAAACAAAGATCATGAGGGAAAAAAGAAAGAAAGGAAGAAAATCCCCTAATGAATCAGAAGAGTAGGTCAGTCCCAGCCAGGAGGCTGGCAGTCCTGCCTTTGAAGGAATGGGGCCCCAGCCAAAGCTGTGCCCTCCCATCTTTCTGAGGGTAGCAACACGGGAATGCTCTGTAATCAGTGTAGGTGAAGGATGAGGTAAATGAAGGCTTCCGATGGGCTAATATCCTGGGAATAACACATCTCAATCACTCAGTGATGAGATGCACAGATTCCCAGCTCTGCTTGTAACAATATGCTTCCCTCTCATTTTAGCACGGGGACATCAGGACATCTGGGGGCAATGAAGAATTAGTCTGGACGAAAGCCATGGGCCCATCCTGCCCATTTGGCTCAGCTAAGCCAATGATTTCCATAAAATTCCTCTGTAGCATTAAAGAATTGCTCCTGCGCCATGGTACTACAACCAAGGGGCTCTTCCCTAAGGTACTCCTCTTCTTGGTACCCATTTACTTGGTCCAAGTGGGTTCTATCCTGAGTCAGCCTAGCCTTTAAAGAGTCTAGCCTCTCCTTTCTTGAACTCTTCAGCATATTAACCATCACTTCCACCCTACCCCCTCAAACCTTGGCTCTACTGGGATAAGTTGCTTATAACTTATTAAGTTCATGTCTATATCTTCCCTAAAGAAGGGCCTAAAAAGCACTCAGTGCAGAATATAAATCAGGTATTGGACAGATATTTAATTCTTCTACACAAAGAATGGATAGTATGCATTGATAGAACAACTTAAAGATGGAATTTGGTCATTGAATTTATAAGCATTCTGACACTCGCAGGAGGCTGGTATTTAAAGCTCTTAGGAACACAAAGGAGATTTCAGTACTCCTGATTAGGTACATTTCATTCCATCTTGGCTCTGCACTGCCCAATAACTCCTAGTCTATGTCTTCTGGTACAATAACCAGCTTTGAGATAATCCTTTTGGTGGTGGCCATCTTCCTCAAAGTCACCAGAGTCATTGCCAGGGAATCCTCCTATGGTCACCAGTCAATTGTGACTGTATGAAATTTTCAGGCCTCTCAAACTGACAGTATCACCTCTATGTATGTATGGTCCTTCTTGGAATAGGTCTTGGGTTTGCCTGAACTCAGGGAAGAACCAACTCAAAAGATAGAAATTAAACCCAGGCTCAGGCTTGCCCATGTAGGGCATGCATTTTAGATGTCATGTGCTGATGGTTGAATATGTTGAATATCAGCTTTTTACCTAAGTGGTTCCCCCTAGGGAGCTCTACCCTAAGGCATAGCTGGACCTAGATACACTATTCCTCTGCCACTTTGGGGGGAAGGGGTGAAAAGAATTCTGAAATGATTTGAATTCAAAAGTATTCTTCAGTCATCAGCTTTTCTGGCTCAACGTCCAATAAAGAGACTTTTAGTCATTTCAAGTCCTTCAGTCCTTCCATGGTCCTATATTGCTGAAAGCAGGCCCCAGAGCTCTCCACATGGTTAACAGGATATGAAGGGCAATTTTGAACCTTCTCTGTAGCATGGCCATCATTATGCCTCAAACCATTGTCCTACTGGTCGAACAATTGTGACGTGCATTTCTGTAACATCTTCATTTCACAGAGTATTTCACAAGTCTCTGGAGGGAGAGATTTCCTACAATCTTTCACCATGGACAATAGCCTTTTTGATTCAGCTGGCTCAATAAAGGGGAGGTCCAATGCCACCCACACATGAAAGCTGAAGAAACTTGAAACATAATGAGGAGGATATGGGCGGGGTGGGGGTGGGGGGTGGGGGGTGGGGTGGGGGGGTGGGGGGTGGGGGGTAGGGGTGGGGGGTGGCTGCTGGGTTATCTAGAGCCGTGGTTTCCAAACTTTTTGATTGTTCACCCTATCAGAGAATTAAAAAAGCAAATGTTTGAACATGTGCTCCGATCTATACAAATATACTTATGTTAAAAAGTAAATCTGTAAATCTCTGGATATGTATATACATGCATATGTATACACACATACATGTTCATCCATCCATATGAATTCAATTGTTTTCATACAAACTCAATATTAATAATTGTTCATGTTAAAAAAGGACAGGGTTAGGGGTTAAGCCTGATACTTTACTGGTACATGGAATTCCCTGGTGAGGAAATCCCTCTGCTATTACCTTATAAAACACAGATAAAAATAAACATTAAGAAAGAATGAGATAAATATGAAATAATATTTAATCCCATAAGCAATAAGTTGTCACTGGAATTTATTGAGTGAGAGGGTGGGTCATGACATGGTCAGACCTGCGTTTTTAGGGAGACCCCTTTGAAGACTGGAGTAGGGAGAGTTGAATCAGGAAGACCAGTTTGTAGGCTGGTTCAAAGGAGTGAAGGGCTGAAACTAGAGCAGTGACTGTGTGAGTGAAGAGAAGGGGACAGAGGAGGGTAGATGCTATGGAGGCAGAAATAACAAGATTGGTCAATGGCTTGGCCAAGTAGGGTGAGTAAAAGTGAGTAATGAAAGCCGTGATTTTAGGGTATGGGAGGGGCAGGGGCTGGGAGAGAGACTTGACCCATTTAGCCCCTGTAGGTGCCTAGCTTATGTATGAGCTGAAGGTTGGTCCCAGGTCACCCACAGGCACAGATTCAGGATTGAAGGGGTTGAAGGAGATGAGTGTGGCTGTGTAGGAGACAAGGCCATGGTTGGCTGTTTTGGGTGATCTCTGATTGGCTGTTTACATACCTATTAAAGTCCCTGGGGGTATAGAACTATGCCTTTGGGAAGTACTGGTCTAGGCCAGCACCTCTAATTGTGTTTTGTTTTGTTTTGTTTTGTTTTGTTTTTTAGAATAAATGACTTTATTTTTTATTTTATTTTATTTTTTGCTTTTTTTGAGGGGAAGGCAGGGAAATTGGGGTTAAGTGATTTGCCCAAGGTCCCTCAGCTAGTAAGTATTAAGTGTCTGGAGCTGGATGAACTCAGGTCCTCCTGACTCCAGGGCTTATGATTCACTGCACCCCCTAGCTGCCCCAAGAAATGATTGTAGAGGTCACTGGAGAGAAGGTGGGTATGCAGGGGTGAATTCAGCCAGTTGATAAATATTTATGGAGTTTCAGGTACTACAAAACAATGCTTCCCCATAAGGACCTTACATTCTCTGAAAAGAGCAGGGTTGGGGAGGCAGCCTGGGGGTAGCCAAGCCCTTGTGCTTTTGTAGGCTGGGTTCTCTTGAGGAATCTTAGGAGATTCCTGAAAGAGGATCATGGGGACAGCACCTAGCTTAGGGCTTCCTGCCCAGGGATGAGAATAGAGGGACAGGAGTGGAATCTTTTCCAAAGTGTGTCATTTCCAAAGCCACAAGGAGGAGTAAGATGGTAAGAGTGGGAAGGAAAGGGAAAAGAAGGTGCCGTTGTTTCTCTTGAGCACCAGCAGGGGAATGGAAAAGATGAGCTCATGTGTCATTATCACTTCTGATCTCTGTACTCACAGGAACTGATGGAGACCAGATGTGACTCAGAGAGAACACTGGCATTGGGCTACTGGAGAAGGGAGAGTCCCTTCTCAATACTAACATGAGTCAGGGGATCGCAGCTCTTGAGCTAGAAAGGGCTTCAGAGGCCATCTAGTTCAACCTCATTTTACAAATGAGGAAACTGAGGCCCATGGTCCTATGGGCGGTGTCAGAGGGATTATGGGGTCACAAAGGCCGTCAAATTGAACCCCCTCTTTTTTGCAGATGAAGCTGAGGCTCTGGGAAAATTGAGGGAGGTTATAATTAAGTACTCGACACATGCTATTTTATTTGATCCTGCAGAAACTCTGGAGTTTGGTGCTATTTTGATTCCCATTTCATATTTAGGAAATGGAGGCTCAGATTAGGAAGTTATTTGTCATCGGTCACATATCTAGTCATTGTCAGAATGGGCTTTACAATCCAGGCTGTCCTAACTCCTGGGGGCTTCTTTTTGTCCCCCAGAAAATTGCTTTTGAGGAAGCAGGGATGGGGTACAATGGAGGGACATATGGTCAAGGCTCAATGATGGATTATTTCTTGAGGTTTGCTTGATTTCATGCCTAAGCTTGTAGATGAACAATTTAAAACATCACTTTAAAGGGGAAAAATAGTTGTAATAAGTTAACAAATATTTATTAAATACTTATTATGTGCCAGGAACTATACTCAGTGTTGGGGCTACAAAGAAAAAGCAATAATGCCTGTTCTAATGGGGGAGACAAATGGAAATGCATTCATTGTGATATTACATAAAATGTCATTTTCTGAGAATGGTTTGGATCTACATAGACTTAAGCAATTTGGAGTTTTTTTGTCCATATTCAGAAGGACAAAAAATCAAATCGTTTGGGCCTTGGATGGCATTAAAAGGAGCCCAGAGGGGAAAAGAATATGTGAAATCAGACATTGCCAAGGCCTGCCACAGACATAGGGAACCATGGTGATTCTAGAGTGGTAGCAGCCATGGCAACATGAACAGTTCATCTCAAAAACACCAGGCTTCCTGGGACACTGTGTAGATGAAAGCTAAGTGAGACAATTTCTTTTTTTGCACGTACTTGCTCAGGTGGCCAGAGGTAAATCATGGAGGACCTAGTTGCTCTTATTTCCTTCCCATGACTTTCTTTGGTTGGGTGCAATAGGCACCCATTTCTAAACATGATCTTCTATTCTGCTAGAAACTCCATCTGACTGACCCAATATCTTATTTCTCAAAAATAATCATGCTTGGCTCTTCTCTGGCTTTCTTTCTTTATCCGTGGCACAGAGGCACAGGATAATCCTGGGAGCCACACAAAGAAAAGTGACCTGTCCTAGCCCAGAGTTGGCATCCCAAGTCCTTCAACTGTTGGTAGAGTTTTCTCCTCTGTGACATCAACACAAGCCACTTCCAAGGGCACAAATGCCTTCACTGTATCAATCTCATTAGACTGCAAACTTCACACACAGAAGTCTAATGTTACACAAGATGCCAACAAAGTGAGGGCACTCTAATTCGGGGTGAGGCTTTTTCCCATGACAATAACTAACTGCAATCTTCCTTTATGCACCTATTTATAGTTGACTCTACTTGGAATCAGAGAGATTTCAGCTGGATGTTCGCTCCTATTGGAAGTCATAGTAAATACCAACAATGATATTGATAATGATGAAAACAATATCTTTGAAATAGCCCAGTTTAGGTAATTCCCTTTCCCGTCTCTCAAGATGGCAGACCAAAAGCCACCCAAGGAAAAGAATGTCCAAAGGGAAAAAAAAGAGAAAAAAAAGGAAGATGTAGCTGAAAAGGCCAAAAAGTCTCGAAAGCATTGCAGTCATAACCCCGTCCTGGCCCGAGGGATCGGTAGATACTCCAGGTCTGCCATGTATTCCCGGAGAGCCATGTACAAGTGGAAATATGCTGCCCCCAAAACCCGGATTGAAAGGAAGAAGAAAGACAAAGTGCCTGCTACGATCTCAAAGCCTGTTGGTGGTGATAAGAATGGAGGAACTCGAGTGGTAAAGATTCGCAAAATGCCTAGGTATTATCCTACTGAGGATGTGCCTAGAAAGCTGCTAAGTCATGGCAAAAAGCCCTTTAGCCAGCATGTGAGGAGACTTTGAGCTAGCATCAAGCCCGGTATGGTTCTGATCATGCTCACTGGCCGCCACAGGGGCAAGCATGTGGTTTTCCTAAAGCAGCTGGCTAGTGGCTTGCTACTGGTGACTGGACCTCTGACCATCAACCGTGTTCCTCTGAGAAGGACCCATCAGAAATTTGTCATTGCCACTTCTACCCGAGTTAACCTTTCAGGTGTGAAAATTCCAAATCATCTTACTGATGCTTACTTCAAGAAGAGGCTCCGTAAACCTAGACACCAAGAAGGACAGATTTTTGACACAGAAAAAGAGAAATATGAGATTACAGAGCAGCGCAAGGCTGATCAGAAAACAGTAGACTCTCAGATCCTATCCCAAATCAAGAAAATTCCTCAGCTCCGTGGCTACCTGCGTTCTGTCTTCTCTCTCTCCAATGGGATTTATCCTCACAAACTGGTGTTTTAAATGCCTTGCAGAGAACACTTATTAAAATATTTGCAATAGTTAAAAAAAAAGAAATAGCCCAGTTTAGAGTTCTCATTCTATTCATGAGGAGTCAGGATCCAAACCCAGGGCTTCCTGACCCTAAGTCCAGTGCCCTAGCCTCCTGAGCTTTACAGCTCACTTAGAAAACTTTCCCTAGACTCTGCAAATCATTTGATTAGTCAGCCCATTTGTCAATAAACATTTATTAAGCATCTCTAATATGCCAGACACTGTGCTGTCTGGGGATGTAAAAACTATAGGTGCCATCAAGGAATTTCCAACCTTATGAGGAAAATAATATGCACATATATCAGAATATTAAAGATAAATGAAGAATAAATGGAAAATGGTGGTCAAAAGAACAGCCAGGCCTGGGATAGGGCAAACTGCCTTTTGCTCTGAGTCCTGGGTCATCAGACACAACCAATGCTTAAGGCCTAATTTTTGAGTCTTGACAGTTGGTTCTAATTATTGAGGCAGCAATCAAAATGAGGGTTGAACTGGTAGAGACAGAATTCAGATTTTGACTTGGAAATTGATTTCATTGGAAGGCATAATAAATAAAAACAACAAGATAATGATAACAGTGATAACTAATATTTCTGTGGTGCTTCAATATCATGGAGACCAAGTATGAAAAGCTTCAAACCACTTAGAAATTCCCTAATTACTTCTTGAATCAAACACCACCAGAAGTAGGATTTGAATTCTGTTCATGTGCAGCATCTCAGAATTGGTTTTTGTTAGTTTAATGTAGTAATTACAATTTTAAAGTGGTTTACATTTGTACATTTAATGACTTTGTAGCTCAGAGAGTTTTGCTCCAAAGGAGCTCTCAATGACTGTTCATCTGGAAAGTGAAGAGCTAAGCTTGCTATCTTAAGTAGAGATGGTGGGAAATATTTGTTTGCAAGAGGTCAATATACCTGTGACCTCCAGTGGAGACTGGAAGTGGAGAAGTGGGTAGGGTGTATTCAGATGGGCAACCCAAGGAAAGGGAAATGACAATTTGTTTACCCATGGAAGATTTCATAGAGCAAGTGAGATTTCAGGAGCATTTTTAGTGAGACCAACTTGGCAAAGAGAGAGCTCTGGAGGTGGAAGAAAGACTGAGAGCTTGCTTCACCCCTATGCAAAGCTGGGGAACATCTTTCCCTTCTTTACCCAATAAAAACCTATTACTTTTTCTACCTAGATATCATGCCTCCAACAATGTATTGGTTTTAATATTTAAATGTTTCCATTCCTTCTTTCTTCTTCCCTCCCTCCCTTCTTCTTTCATTCCTTCCTTCCTTCCTTCCTTCCTTCCTTCCTTCCTTCCTTCCTTCCTTCCTTCCTTCCTTCCTTCCTTCCTTCTTTCCTTCCTTTGTTCCACCGAGGGCATGATCACAAGTCACATATGTGTTTCATAGCTATACTTTCAAAGACATAACTACTGTGAACTTAATGGAGGGAGGAGAATAGAAGTGAGGAGGGTGTACATTCCACATATGAAGGATAGCCAAGAAATGCACACACACACACACACACACACACACACACACACACACAAAGGGGGGAGAGAGAGAGAGAGAGAGAGAGAGAGAGAGAGAGAGAGAGAGAGAGAGAGAATTCCCACACCTAGGTTAATTCTTTAATGTATAAGCTTAAAGAGAAGAACTGTGCTTTATTGATATGTGGACTCTGCAGAACCTAATCATTACCATTCATGAACCATTCATCTATGGGGTGTTCCCTAGAGCTAAGCACCATGCTAAACAATGGAGATACATAAACTAAAAGAAAGAGCCCTTGTCTGGACCCGAGGTGCTTAGCTGAGTGTCTCATTCAAGATGGACTAGACACTAGTTCTGGCATAGGATTAGCTAAATAGACTAGGATTACAATTACAAATGGTAATGCCATTTAGGGTTTGAAATGAATAGCAAGTTGTACACAGTAGATTTGTAATTTCTTGTGAAATCATCCTTTTCATTGCATGATGTTATGGAAATGCTTATTTGATTCCATAAATTAAAAATAAAAAAAAAGAAATAATGTTGGATGGAGAGTTAGAAGACTTTTTTTTTCATCCTTAGGCTATACAACAGTGGGCAAATCTCTTTATGTAGGTGCTACAGGTGGGTGATCAGTGGATAGAACACTGCGCCTGGAGTCAGGATGACCTTAGTTCAATACTTGCAGTCACTTACTAGCTGTGTGACCATGGACATGTCATTTAATCTCGTTTGCTTCAATTTCTTCATCTATAAAATGGTGATAGTAATACCACCCACCTTCCAGGGTAGTTGTGAGACCCAAACAAGATAATAATTGTAAAGTGATTAGTACAGTGCCTGGAACATGAGTGCCTTATAAAAACTGGCTATTGTTATTATTATTATTAATTCTATTGAGGAAGACAAAGTATATATACAGGGACATATACAAAATATGTGCAGATTAAGTCTGAGGTAATTTCTGATAGAGGAGGGGCTCAGTTTCCCGGAGGAAGGTCTGCTTGGTGAGGACAGACTGTAGTCCATAGCTGAGTCCTCCCTGAGGTCCTGTCTGCTCTCTGATTCTGTCTCAGATTCACAGGGTCCTCTGGGTCCTGCTGATGATTTAATAACTAGCTTCCTTTTGTGTCTGTAGCTGCTAAGTTATTGACTTATTTAGTTGGGGTTTTTAATAGAGAAGCAGAATGATTTAAACACAAACACCTTTGATTCTTCACTATTTCAACAGATTTATGAGCTTAAGGTGGGCATGCTGTCCACATGCTACCAGCCCTGCATGCTTTTAAACTTGGCTGTCCTTTATCTATTTACTTGAGGATATTCCACAGAGGTACCACAGAGCAGGCTAGTGGCCTTCCTATAGATGACTTGGTATTGTGTGGCTGCCAATGGAAGGCATGGCTTCTCCGCTGACTGTCTCTCACTCTTCCTCTATGACTAGGCCTCCTCTTTTGTTTGCCAGTAAAACATATCTTTGTGGATACGTTTTATGGTCTTTTTTTTTTTCCAATGCCGCCCTTTGTTGGCAAGATGATATAGCTTTCTCACAGCCAACCTACTTCTCTCTATTGTTCCTTGGGTGACTGGCAAGATTTATTCTTTTAATTTTTAAGAATTGATGCATCTTCTTTTGACATGAGAAACACTGTCTAGAACAGGCTCCCTAAGAAGTACATTCACAGAAAACAATGAGATAGCTGCCAGAAAGAGTGACAGTCCCAAGGAAACTGCCTCATGGCTCTGACCTGAGTTTTACTGTTGTCTAAGGTTTCTTATTCACATTGCTGTGTATTTTCCCATTGTGTCCCATTTTATCACTTTATACAAGTCTGTCTATATTCTTCTCAAATTCTCATGTTCATTATTCCTTCTGCAACAGTACCGAGCATTCATGTGGGGCTTTAAGGTTTGCAAATTGCTTTACAAGCATCTCATTTTATCTTGACAACAACCTGGGGGGTCAGGGCTATTCTTTTTCCTTTTTACAGATGAGGCAGAAAGATATTAAATGACCTGTCTACACACATATATCTGAACTGGAATCTAGGTGCTGTGGTAGAATCAGAAGCATGTCTTACTCAGACACTTGCTAGTTGTGTGACCCTGAGGAATTCACTTAACCTTGTGTGCCTCTGTTTCCTCAGCTGTAAAACAAACTTGAGAAAGAAATGACAAACCACTTGAGTATCTTTGTCCCTCTCATAAAGGGGTAATGAAGAATCAGCTATAAAAAGCAACGATTTCTGGAATTAATCTCTTTAGGGTATAAACGCAGCAGTGATGTCTAGTGATATCCCATTACTCCTTGTTCTTCTCTCTAGACACCTTGTTGCCCAGCCCAGAGACTGTACCCTAGAGCTTGCCCTCACAGCTCCTGAAATTGTGCCTGGAGCTTCCTATTCTAAAGGGTGATGACCCAAGTGCTTCATCCTACCCAGAAGACCCCAGTGAGGCCTCCTAACAGCAAGCTGGTTCAGTTACCTACGCAGAGCCATCTTTTCTCATCTCTGCCAATTCGATGAGTGTGGGCTGGTAAGGCCTCATGCTTTTTCTGCCAAGCTGCTTTTCAGTTTTCCTAATCTTTCTCAAATGAAGTCTCTTCATTAGTCTATTTTACTCTCTGGAGTTAGATGGCATAGTGGGATAGAGTACTGAGCCTGGAGTCAGGAAAACCTCAGGTGCTCAGCTGTGTTACCTTGGGCAAGTCACTCCACCTGTTTGTCTCAGTTTCTTCAAATATAAAATGGCCATAAAAATAACAGCTGCCTCACAGGACTGCTTCGAGGGTCAGATAAGATGTGTATAACACGCTCAGCACAATGCCTGTCAAATAGTAGGTGCTGGATGAATACTATTATATTATTAGTGATTTTTGCCAGGATCATGGGTCAGAAAATGGGCGCCAGGCATTTGATTCTAGATCTTATCTCTCTATCCTTTCCACTGATGTAGCTTTACATTTTTATGCATTATCAGATATTTTTAAGGGCAAGCATAAGAAAAGGCATTTTGGGGGGATAAATATTAAGAAATAAACATTTTCTTTCTAGGACCTTAGGACAAGCCCTTTAGAAAACTAAGTGACACATCAAATACAAGACCACTTTATAGGGACCTGGATTAAGGGTGATAACCAACTGTAACTCTGATCTCCCCAACCAACTCAAGTGATTGGCATTAGGGCCTAGTCTTCTTGAAATGACTGAGCTGTCAATGGAAGGGAGTGAAGGGGAGTGGTCCAGGAGCAGTGGGGTATGACTTGTTTGTTCAATTCTTGATGATTAATTAAGGTTTTATTTCAAGATTTTTCCCCCTTGTTCAAGAGTCCTATGAATTTTATCCCAAAATAAGGACAGAAAGTCATGTCTAAAGGAATGGGGCTCTCTGCAAATCTGGAAATCTCATTCTCTAAACTTGAAATGACTTGAATGTAGAGTAAATTAAAATTAAATTAAATTTGTC
Organism: Gymnobelideus leadbeateri; assembly: GCA_011680675.1. Taxonomy (NCBI): domain Eukaryota; kingdom Metazoa; phylum Chordata; class Mammalia; order Diprotodontia; family Petauridae; genus Gymnobelideus; species Gymnobelideus leadbeateri. The sequence continues at coordinate 228,594 of WOXC01000709.1, read as the reverse complement.
ACTCCTGATAACAAATGACCAAAGAATCCCAGGGGTTCTACAACTGCTGTTAACTTAAAAAAAAATAACAAACCAACCCAGAGAGCCCACACTGGTCATCAAAGCCACACTTAGCTCCAAAAATAAAATGAAAATAAACAAACAAAAACCAGAGCAAAAACAAACAAAAAAGAAAACCCAACAACACAAAACAAAGCCAGAGATAAGACTTGTCATGAGCATAAAAAGCTTTCTTTATTCCATTGGAGAAGGGGAACTAGACACATGCACCAGTCCCTCTCCCCCTCCTCCCCCCCATTAGTAGGAGACCTGCTTGAGACCTGCAAATCCCAATACTTCTGCCAATGGCCAGGCCATCAGCTGTAGCCTTGACAACGGAGGGGTTACAGCATCAATGAGACAAGTCTGATTCCTAGAGGGATTTCGTGACAGGCACTACAGGTGCTTGTGATCTCAGGGACCACCAGGTGCTGGTGTGGAACAATTCTGGGATTTTGTTGTGGCTGAGATCCTAGGGTTAGCTACAAAGGATTCTTGTTATGCTAAACTTAGGACACAACTTGCTCTGGAAAACAGGGTGTGTCCTAAGCAAAAAGAGAGGGAGTAAAAACAGAGGAGTGGTCTTCACGTGGGGATCCTGACAAATTCAATAAAATTGTTTCTGGGACAGAAAAACAAAGCACATTGGTAGTGTTAACATTTTTCTTTGATAGCTGATACTATAAATCCTGCGTTGTGATATTTAAGATCTCTCCATACCAAGCCCCCTTCCTTCCTACTTTTTTTTTCATTTTTTCACTTGAATTTCTTGTTTTTTCTTTCTTCTGTATGAAATTTGTTTCTATTCTAATTCACTTAAATTATAGTATATTTATGGATTTCTATAAGAATGCCTTTGGCAATTTGATTTGTATAACTCTGAATCTGTAGCTTAATGTTATTTTTGTATATTGGCATGGTGTGTTTGGAGTGTCCAGGGCTCCACTCAGTTCATGGCATGGGTTCCACAGACAGGGCTGCCACATTCGAGGTGGTCCCATACGCACTCAAAACTAGCAATCATGGGCCCTCACTAATATGTTTACCTTTGCCAATCGAAATACGCAATTCAATGTGACACAGTATAGTAACAAAAGTAGCAGTGCAGCTTTTCCCCAACAAACCTGCCGTATATGCTCACAAAAACACAGAGCATAAGTAGGAAGAGTGGCCCCACCTGGGGCTGGTTAGAGGGGCATGCACATGAGGCCAGTACTCTATTAGAGAGAGCTACCTCAAGCCTCTGAAGCCACAGGCCTCTTGTGGTCATCGTTCTAGTTCCCTGCTGTCCTGATTTTAGTCCCCGTCTGGACTCTTATGGAGACATTGGTCCTGCTGGACTGTCATCTCTGCAGGATGTTATCCTTCTGGTCCCAGTCACTGTTGGATGCTACTGGTTTCTGCTAGGTGAGGCTCCACTGGGCACCTGGTTGCAGTGCTGCTACTCTCTGCTTCCTGTTCTCCCTTCAGCTGGAGCACTATTTCTTCCTCATGCCAAGAGTGGGCTCTGCTGGGCTCATTCCATTTAAAGCCCCAAGGCTTCCTACAGATCTTTCAGAAAGCAACAGCTCCTCACACATGTAGCCACAAGAGCAGTAAGGGTTCTTAATGGAAAGAAGCAGAAATAATAGCCACATCTTCATCTATCCTTTTAGGATCGTAGCTAGAATAGGCTGTAGGCTTTATCTTTTTGGCAGAGTTCTCTGCCCCAGATGGTGAGCAGAATCAATCAATTCACATACCATTTGCCATTAAAGGATAGAAATTTGGGTTAAGTTCTCATCTCTGATACACACAGTCTGTGTGATGCCTTTCAGTACCCCAAGCGACTCTCTGAGATTCTGAGCTACAGACAGAGCAGGGGCAGAACTGCATTTACAGAGGGAGTTTTCTCAGTGAGAGATAAAACCAATAAAGCAATGGCCGTGATCCAAAAACATTGTTCTAGGAACTATCCTGTTTACTTTGCTCTTAGTTTTGCTGTGTAGGCCCATGCTCTGCTGGCATAATTCTCATTTCTCTCTTGAACCACTCAAGTACAGCGTGTTGTGGTTCCATGTTCTCATGTTCCACAGGGTTCTCTGTGTCATCAAGTGTTGGATCATTTTCCTTTGTTTTGATACATTTATTCATAAATGCCTAAACTCATTTACTAGATGTGGAGATCATATTTCCTTCCATTGTCACTGTCTTCCCTGTTGATTTATCTGCTTTTGTTTAAAGTCTTTGAGTTTTCTTCTTCTTGAAATATTTGGTAATTTCCATCCCCCACCCCCCACTGCCTTATTTTTTTTTCCAATTGCTCGCTTTTTGCTTCGCTCCCTTCTAATTGTGGTTTTATTGGGATATAAATCTAAGCATGTCTGTCTCCTTCCATGCTGGGCAATTCATGGTTGATCAGCCTAGGTTTCTGCCCCAAATGACTTTTGGGGGGCTCAGAATTGGCCCCAGTTAAATGCTGTGCATTTTCCCTCAGGCTTGAAGTGCAGTGTGCGCCCGTCCCCCAGCATATGATGCTCTTTCTCATAGCACAAGATGTTATGTCTTCATGTCTAGTCCGTCTTTCTCCATTCTTTAGTTCTTTGGCCCAGAACCATCAGTTTGGAGCTTTGCAGCACTGATGCTATGGTGTGGTGGCTCCAGGTAAGAAGTTGCAGCTGAAGGGATGCAGCTGAGGTAGCTGTCTGAGGTGGCCAGGGCAGATATATGCAGTCTGGCTCTGGGTTTTCCGAAGAACTAGAAAGAGGGAGGAAGAGACAAAATGTAGGGGTGGGTTTTCATTATTTAATTATTTATTTTTTGCAGGAGGGAAGGCAGGGCAATTAGGGTTAAGTGACTTGCCCAAGGTCACACAGCTAGTGTTAAGTGTCTGAGGCTGGATTTGAACTCAGGCCCTCCTGACTCCATAGCTGGTACTCTATTCACTGTACCACCTAGCCATCCCTAGAGGTGAGTTTTGTTGTAAGTCTGTGTCAGGTCGTTATTTCTGCTAGTGTGGCCTTGCTGTCAGTAGTGAGAGATGGAGGAAAAGTGCTGAGTGAGCATTAGCCAATTTTTTAGCCTCCTTTTGAATTTTGGGTGTCCTAGACTATAGAGACATGTGACATTGCTGTATCTGTGGCACATAACTTCTGTTTTGGAGAGGCTTGAGAGGTCGTGCAAATCAGAGTCCTCTGTCCATTTGCTCATGTGACCAGAAGTCCATCACCATACTATTTAAGTACAAAACAGAAAGTTGGTGCTAATTAATACTCTTAGGCTCAGCCTATTTTTGTAACCATATTTTCTTGTCACTGGGGACTCAGCTATGTGTTTGATTCCACACTCTAACTTTGGATAGGAATTCCTTCTCTTTCCATGTTTAATTAGGACTTTGATTCAGGAAGACTTGAGTTCAAATCCAGCCTCAGACACTTGCTAACTATGCGATCCTGTGAATCACTTAACCTCTGTCTACCTCAGTTACCCCCTCTGTAAAACAGTGGTAATAATATTACCTACATCACCAGGGTATTGTGAGAATCACACGAGATACATATGTAAAGTGCTACATAAACTTAAAAGTGCTTTGTAAAGGCCAGCTTCTTATTATTATCATCAAGCCTCAATCTGCCTCTTTGCTACTTTTACCTCTTCTTCTGAATTCTGCCTCCTGAAGTCAAACAGATTGAATCTATCTTTCAGGGAACAGCTCTCCAGAGTCTTTTAAACAGCTGCCATGACTCCCTTAAACCTTTTTTCCTCCAGGTGAAACATCCCCAGTATGTCCCATGAATCTTTTATGGCATTTTCTTGATGTTTTTCCCGTGCTTGCCTATCTCTGGATGATTTCCTACTTCTAACATGTATTAGTCCAAAGTGAGCACAAAGCTTCAGATGCAGTCAGAACAGAGAAAACAACAACAGCTTTCCTGGATTTTCCTCTCTTCTGTCTCCTAAGTTACCTTAGCCATTTTTGGCTGGGTCTCATACTGCTGACTTAGTAAAAGGAAGGATTATTTTAGTTCTAGTCCTTCTGGGGTCCTGGGTAAAGAAATGGTAGAAACACTAACATTAATAAAAATTATCATGATAATAATGGATTATACAAAGACATAGCATGTCACTGAGGCCTGCAAGAAAATGACCAACTGAATCCCTCCCGAGTCATGATCTGGTGGCTACAATTCTGTGTAGGATCACTGATTTAGTGCTAGAGGGGCCTTTGAGGTCACCATAGCCAAGCCCTTCATCTTACAGATGCACAATGTTGCTAAGTGACTTATTTGTCTGAGGTCACACAGCTCTTAAGGGAGGGTCTGAGGCAAGATTGGAAACCAAGTTTCCCCAGTCCAGGACTCTATCCTCTGCCTCACCTAGCTTTCTCACCAGAAGCTTGGTGTTTTTCATGAACTGACAGATGACATTCCCACACTACAAATACAGAGCTCAAAATATCTGGAGAACTCCGCCACTAAAATATACTGGAACTAGAACACTAGTAGAGGCTAAATCACTGCCCTGAACTGGCCAGGAATAAGGTAACAGCAACAAAAACAGCATTTTTCCACATAAGTTGTCTCACCAAACATTCATAATCTCCAAGTTGTGTGGAACAAAAAAACTTTCAAAGTATAGAGACCCAGTAGAAGAAATCCCAACCAGATGGGAATAGAACGAAATGCTCATTATCCCTGTCATCTTGCCTGGAAACAAAGGGTCCCAAAGAGGATTTCAGCGAGTCCTATAGACTATAATCCTATAGTCCCCATTTTATTGAATCACTTTATTTGTAACTTTATTACCTGTGCAGGTCATTGCACGTAAAAGAATGAAAGCATGATGGCGACTTGTCTGAGGATCATTTCTATTTACACTATGTTAGTCAAGAAGAAAATAACGATAATGATGATTTTAGTTCAGTCATTTCAGTCATGTTCGACTCTTCCTGACTCCATTCGGGGTTTTCTTGGCAGAGATACAGGGCTGATCTGCCATTACCTTCTCCAGTTCATTTTACAGATGAGGAAACTGAGGCAAACAGGGGTAAGTGACATTCCCAGGTGTCTGAGACTAGTAAGTGTTTGAGGCCATATTTGAACTCAGGAAGATGAGTCTTGCTGACTCCAGGCCCAGCACTCTATGCACGGAGCCCCTAGCTGCCCCTGTAATTATAGTAACAACAGTACCTCAGTATTACCATTCACTTGGCACTTTTCATTCAGTGTCTCATTTGTTCGTTACAACAGTGTTGTGATACTGGTAGTTTGATAATGATGATGATGATGATGATGATGATGATGATGATGATGATGATGATGGTGATGATGATGGTGGTGGTGGTGATGATGTTGATGGTGATGATGATGATGATGGTGGTGATGATGATGATGATGGTGGTGGTGGTGATGATAATGATGATGATGATGATGATGATGGTGATGATGATGATGATGATGATGATGATGATGATGATGATGGTGATGATGGTGGTGGTGGTGGTGGTGGTGGTGATGATAAGGACGACTTGTCTTCATCTTCCACTACCACCAGAATATTATTATTATTTTTTTACAAATTATTTATTTTTAGTTGGCAATATTCACTTGCATAAGTTTTAAATTTTCTCTGCCTCCCTCTTCTTCCCCAAGATGGTGCTCAGTCTAAAAAGGCTCTACATGTACATTCTTGTTAAACATTTCCACATTAGCCATGCTGCATAGAATGAGAACATATGCAAGGAGCCAAGAGAAAGAAAAAAGCAAAACAAAAGGAGAGTAAATCGTCCGCTCCATCCTGCATTCTGACTCCAGAGCTCTTCCTCTGGACGAGGCTGGCATTTCCCACCATGAGTCTTTTGGAGTTGTTTTATGTCCCTGCATTGCTGAGAAGGGCTGAGTCTATCAAAGTCAGTCTTCTCACATTGTGGCTGTTACTGTGTACAGTGTTCTCCTGGTTCTGCTTCCTTCACTCAGCCTCACTTCATACATGTTTTTCCAGGTTTCTCTGAAGTTCACCTGCTAATCATTTCTTATAGCACAGTAGTATTCCAGTATTCCATGACATTCATATTCCACAACTTGTTCAGCCATTCCCCAAGTGATGGGCATCCCCTCCGTTTCTAGTTCTTGGCCACCACAAAAAGAGCTGCTGTGGGTCTTTTCCCCATTTTTATAATCTCTTAGGGATACAGCCCTAGAAGTGGTATTTCTGGGTCAAAGTGTATGCACATTTTTATAGCCCTTTGGGCATAGTTTCAAATTGCTCTTCAGGATGGTTGGATCATTTCACAATTCCACCAACAATGCATTAGTGTTCCAATTTTCTCACGTCTTCTACGGCATTTATAATTTCAGAACATCACTATTAAAATATGCCTTTGTTCCAGGGTGTGGCTTGGGACCATTACTAGTTCTCCACCACTTTCCCTAAGCTGTATACATACGTCCACAAACTAGATCAGGGGTGAGGAACCTGCAGTCTCAAGGCCACATATAACCCTGTAGGTCCTCACGTGTGGCCCCTTGATTGCATCCAAAGTTGGATTCAAGCAAAAGGTTGTATACTCAAGGATCTAGAAGGCCACATGTGGCCTGGAGGCTGCAGGTTCCCCACCCCTGGACTAGACCTTTCATTGGTGTACCATGCTCTGAGGAAGAAACTTCATTTGATGCTACATATTAACCCCTTCTCTGCAATATAGTCTGAGAGATTTCTGGGGTACTGAGATGTTTGGTGAATTGCCCAAGATGATGGGTTCAGAATGAGTTAGAGGTGGGACCTGAACCCAGGACTTCATGACTCCAAGACCAGCTCTCTCTTGACTATACCACACTGATTCTCTTATGTGTAAAATGGACTAGTTCTAAGATGGAGACAAGTGTTGTATAGGATGGGAAGGCATGGAAGTTTTGTAATCTTCATGGTTGGAGGGGACCTTTCCATTGCCAAAATCACAGATCGACTTGGGTATTTCAGTGATGATGATAATCCACAAATATACCCTGTGTTAAGATTTTCAAAGCCTCTGCAAAATGGTGAGGAAGGAAGTGAAAGACAAGCATTAGAATATGATGGCGCCCACTGTATTGATGAAGAAACTGAGGCTTTGAGAGGTTAATCCACCTGCCCATCCTCCCAGAGTAGTGATCTAGGACTTTAATATCTGATGCCTACTGTGGAATTCATGCCTTGGGAGGAAGAAAGGAAATAAGCATCTACAAAGCACATAATAAATGAGAAGAGGGGGAGGGAAGAAAAAAGAAATTCAGCTGGTAATTTTGTTGTGTATTTGAAAGGAATAGCAAGTTGCTCATAGTAGATTTGCAGTTTCATGGCAATCATCTTTTCATTGTACCATGCTATTCCACAAATTAAAAATAAAATACATTTTTTAAAAGTACCTATCATGTGACAGGCTCTGTGCTAAAAGTTCTTCAAATCTCATCTCATTCTAGCTTCACAGCAACCCTGGGGGTAGGAGAATATGACACTCCTTTTTACAGATAAAGAAACTGAGTGAGGCAGAGGTGATGGGATTTGTCTAAGGTCACACAGCTAGTAAAAGTCTGATGTTGTATTGGAACTCAGGTCATAGTGACTCCAGGACCAGCACTTTAACCACTGATCCCCATAACTACTTTGACATAAACTTAGGGAATTGAAACTGGTTGCTGGCAGGGCCACATATATGGAAGGAATGAGAGGATGGAAGATCATATTGAAGCAAAATCAGCAGAATTGTTCTGACTCCAATTTGACTGTACTAAGAACTGCTTCCTGATGTTTTCTTCCCTCCCTTCTATTACCAACCCTCCTCTTTTTATCTTAACTCTCCCTATCCTTTCATTTCCTATCTTTTCTTTCTTCTCCCCTTCTCCTCTCTCTCTCTCTCTCTCTCTCTCTCTCTCTCTCTCTCTCTCTCTCTCTCTCTCTCTCTGTCTCTCTCTGTTCCCTCCTCTCTTCTCTTCTCTTTCCTCCTCTCTCCTCTCTTCTGTCTCTCACTTTATTTCCCAGGGAGCTGACTAGAATAGCTGCTGTCTAATCCCCGGAGTGAAGCCGATTGATGACCAGCCAACTCAGCTGAGAAGCTCACAGGAGACTACTGAGTTTCCCTCTTTGGTTTCTTGCTCATGTTGTCTTGGTCTCTGTGGGTAAGACCCACTGTAGTCCTGCAGCCCGGGCTGGCATTTTTTTGCAAAGCCTTGGAAATGTGACTTAAGCCTCTGCACTTTAGAACTTCTGTCTAGAGGTGGAGATGGTGATTGATGATGATGGGGTGATGGAGGATAGGGCAGCTGGTGTAGTGAATAGAGCACTGGCCTGGGAGCCAGGACAATCTGGGCTCATCTTGCCTCAGATTCCTACTAGCTATTTGACCCCAAGGCAAGTCATTTAATCTTCTTGTGCCAACTCTCTAAAATATGAGTTAGAGAATCTTCATTGGCAGATTCCCTATGTTTATGACATTACAGGCTCTGAGATGTAATTGGCATGATGTTGCCTGTAGTACCTATTTTCTTAGGGTGTTGTGAGGAGCCAATGGCCTAATGTGCATAGAGAGCCTTGCAGAAGCTTGAAAAAGTTTAAAATTGTGATTATTGGTGACTGGCATCCTCAAAGAACTGCCCCTCCATTGGGCCCTTGCTGAGCCCACTCCCAGCGGCTAAGAGGCTCCTCCCAAATTAACTTGTCTTTCTTTGGCATGTACTTAAATGTGTGTGTGTGTGTGTGTGTGTGTGTGTGTTGTCTGACCCAGTAGAATGCACTCTCCTCAAGGAACGGTGCTGTTGTATTTTCTCCTCTGTGTTCCTAGTGTGCCTAGCACAGGGCTTGCAATAATAGGTGCTGAAGAAATAGACTTTCTTAATCGACAGTCAGACCAAAGAAAGGGGAGAGGGTCAGATTACACAGCCTCTAGGGTCGCTACCAAAGCTTTTAATTCTAACCCTAGAGTTCTAGGGTTGTAGATCGAAGCTTGGCTCCTGACACTTTCCAAAACACAGATTCCCAATTCTTTTTTAGGATGGGTTGGCCCATGGGGCAGGTCAGTCCCTGAGCATGCCATTCCTCATTTTTGGGTCCAGAGTTCTCTTGTCTAGGAACATTTTCCAGTCATGATGTGTCATTTGTAAGCTCAAACCCCATCTCCTCTTCTTTTTATTCCTTCTATCTTGAGGGCTATTTCAATCATCATCTCAAGTACATGATTAAATAGCTAGTTTAATTAGGTGAGCAAATGCATGGTAAATTACTGACAGTGCTGACATTTGTATCATAAAATGTAACATCCCAAACACTTCCAGTCCCAATCCTCCAAGACAAAACAAATAAGGATCTTTTAGGTTGGACTTCAGTTCCTCCTCCTCCTTTTTTTGTTTTTGCCTCCCAGTCTCAGTATGAATATGGGGGAGAGCCAGACTGGAGGTGATGCTTTAGAACAGTCCTCTAGCCCTCCAAGAAAGAGAGCATGTAAGAGATAGTTAATTCAATGAAACCCAGCTCCATAGAATTGGGGGAGGGTTTGGGAGGCTGTGGGGAATTCTTATGACTGCAGCTAGCAACATGGGCAAACAATACAGGAGTATTGCTTGGTCTGTAGTCTTGGGAACTCTGCTGGGGGGTGGACTTCTCTATATCACTTGTGTCTCTGAAGGCCTAGCACAGAGTGAGGTGCTGCTTAAATTCTGACACCTGGCTTCCAGACAGAATGTTGACAGTAGTGGAAGGCCAGCAATGGCTTTAAGTCGGCCCTGAACATGACTTCTCTCACTTCCTGGGTCTTTCACAGCTCTGCAGACTATTCTTGGGTCACAAGCCAACAATCTGGGCCTTAGGGCAGACAAGGGCTCTGGTACAATGGGCGAAGAGAACTGTACATGGAATAAAGAAGACCCGAGTTTGAAACTCACTTCAGATACTAGCTGGGTGACCTTGGGCAAGTCACTTCATCTCACCTAGTCAGTCTCAATTTCCTCACATGTAAAATGGAGATAACAGGGGGTGGAGCCAAGATGGCAGAGTAGAAACAGCGTGTCCAAGCCACTCTCCCCCCAGATCACCTCCAAACTATGTAAAAGGGGACTCTGAACAACTTCTGGAGCCCCAGCACTCACAGAACAACACAGAGAAGCTAACCGCCTGCTGAGGACAGCCCAGCAGCCCTGCAGGAAGGACCAACATAGCACTCTGGGAGCCGGCCTAGCAGCAGGCAGTGCGCAGGAAGCCAAGCACAGGTCAGGTCTGCCTGAGACATGGTTTTAGCTCCAGGGCAGCAGGGCCATCGACTGGCTGGAGGGACCCCAGAACACCAGCAGCTGTGGCGATTCCAGAATTATCAACACAGACATGCCTAGGACAAAGTGAGAGGTTAGTGCCCTATGGATTTTGGGACAAGTATTTGGGGAACGCATTGGTTTCCTCCCCTGGGGGCTAGAAGCCACTGAGGAGACATGCCATTTTGTAGTTTTCAGTGGCAGCTCCAGCTCCTGGCCTGCGAACTGTGGGGAGATCCAGCAATCAGTCTTGGGGGGTAATCACTCTTGCTTCAACCTCCCTGGATCTGGATTGTGATCTGGGGTGGAGGTCATGGGTGGGTTTCCAGCTTGCCAGAAACGGAAGTTGTCCCCCACACGTTCAGGACGAAAGTTCCCCTGTCTGGTGGCAGAGTCATACTGTGGCAACAAGCCCAAAAGTCAACTAATTAAGTGGCAACATGCCAAGGCAAAGGAAACAAATTAAACAGAGAAATGCAACCTTAGACTTCTACTTTGGGGGCAAAGAAGATCGAAGCATAGAACAGGAGGAGGGCTGTGAGGTCAGAAATCCTGATCCAAAAGCCCCAAAGGAAAACATGAGTGGGTTACAGGCCATAGAGGACCTTAAGAAGGACTTTAAAAAATCAAATAAGAGAAGTGGAGGGAAAATTGGGAATAGAAATGAGAAGGATGCAGGAAAAGTATGAAATGAGGGTCAACAGCCTGATTGAGGAAAACAACACCTTAAAAATAGACTAACTCAAATGGCAAAGGAGGCCCAAAGGGGCAATGAGGAGAAGAATGCCTTAAAAACCCGAATTTGCCAGATGGAAAAAGAATCTCAAAAGTTCGCTGAGGAGATTCATTCCTTCAGAGTTAGACTGAAGCAAATGGAAGTTAATGACTTAGTGAGAAATCAAGATGCTGTTAAGCAGATCCAAACAAATGAGAGATTAGAAGGCAATGTGAAATATCTCATGGGAAAAACCACTGACCTGGAAAATAGATCCAGGAGAGACAATTTAAAAATTATTGGACTACCTGAAAGCCATGATCAAAGAAAGAACCTTCAAGAAATTCTCAAGGAAAAGTGCCCTGATGTTTTAGACCCAGAGGGTGAAATAGAGGTTGAAAGAATCCACAGATCACCTCCTGAAAAAGATCCCAAAAAGAAAACTCCCAGGAATATTATAGCCAGGTTCCAGAATCTCCAGATCAAGGAGAAAATACTACAAGCAGCCAGGAAGAAACAATTTCAATATTGTGGAAACACAATCAGAATAGCCCAGGACCTGGCAGCTTCTACACTGAGGGATCGAAGGGCATGGAATATGATATTCCAGAGGGCAAAAGAACTGGGACTGAACCCAAGGGTCACCTACCCAGCAAAACTGAGTGTTTTGTTTCAGGGGAAAATATGGTCATTCAGTGGAATAGAGGACTTTCAAGCATTCTTGAGGAAAAAACCAGAATTGAATAGAAAATTTGACATCCAGACACAAGAAGCAAGAGATGCCTGAGAAGGTAATCAGGGAAAAGAAATCAAAAGGAACTTATCAAAGTTGAACTATTTACATTCCTATGTGGAAAAACAATAACTGTGACTGATGAAATCTTTCTCAGTATGAAAATAATGGAAGAAGGGTGTATGGTCATATGAATACATATGTGAATGTGTGTATATATGTTTACAGTTATACATGGAGAGAGGGCATAGGTTGAATTTGTTGGGAAGGGAGGATACTCAAGGGATGAAATTATGAGGTGAGAGAGGAAAGTGGCAAGAGGAGATGGGGAGAGACAGGGTAGGGTAAACTATCTCATGTAGAAGAAGCAAGGGGAAGTGGTTGCAAGGGAGGGGAAGAATAGGAAGGCAAAAAGGCAAAACCACATTCTCATTGAATTTGGTTCTGGGAGAGAATGACATACATACTAAATGGGATATCTCAACCTGCAGCAGACTAGAAGGAAGGGGGATGAGAGGAAGGATGATGGATGGGAGGGCATCCTTGGGGGGAGGGGAGGTTGGAAGTACCCACTATAGAAGAGGGACAGGATCAAGTAGGGAATAGACCAGGTGGGGGGTGGGATGAGTGGGAGGGAATTATAAGCAGCCTTGTACAATATATCTACTATGGTAATGTTTTGCATAGTTATACATGTACAACATATACTGAATTACTTATCTTCCCAGAGGGAATGGGTGACAAGGGAGGAAGGGAATCGATCTGAAATTCGAGGTCTTAACATTAAATGTTTCAAATATATATAAATACTATTATTAATACTCCTTTGCTTGTAATTGGGAGATAAGATGTGCAGGCATTGGGACACAGTGATCCACTTTCCTCTAATGGAAAAGTCAAAGGGGTTATGGGAGAAGATATGGGAGAGAGCAGATTGGAGGAAGCGATATCTTGTGGGACTGCTATTCTGGGAGGGTGGGTAGGGGAAAAACGGGGGGGGGGAATAGTTGTATCTCAAAATCTGGTGGAAATGAATGATGTAAAACAGAAGTTAATAAAGCATTTGTTTAAATATTTAAAAAATTAATAAAAATGGGGATAACAATATCTTTTGTGAAGATCAAATGAAATAGCATAGATAAAACATGTTATCTTTGAACTGCTATATAATTGTTAACTATCATCATGAATAAAACATATACTAGAGTAGAAAGAGCAGTGGAGGACCCCAGGGCTCTAGAGTGAGAATGCTCCAGGCCTAAAGTGCACATCTTGCCTCTGACATTGACTATTGGTGTGATCTTGGAGAAGGTATGGGAATTCCCTGGGTCTCAGTATCCCCATCTCTAACATGAGGCATTTGGATCAGATGGCCTTTGAGGTACCATCTGATTCTCTCTGTTGATGTTACTAAGATTCTGGTCTAGCTAGAAATCATCCCAACCTTACACTCTCTGTGGGAAGATGTCAAATTCCCTGCCTACATAGCAGGATTTCCTGTTAGTAGAACAACCCCCCCCCCAAAAAAAAAAAAGCTATTAGGATATTGTCAGTAAAGTCTTTTAAAGTCAGAATGCCTATAGTTGCACAAATGCAATATGGCTTCAAAAGTGTTTACTTTCAATACTGACACTATTCTAAGAAACAATAAGATGGAGAAGGTCCTGACTACTTACTTTGTTGGACAGAGAAATAGAAGTGATGAAGTATATAATAACAATAACACCAACAAGACCAATAATAGCTGACATAGTGCCTACTATGTGTCAGGCACCCCACTAGGTGCTTTATGAATCTTATCTCATTTGAGCCCCACAAGAACAGTGCCCAGCATACAGTAGGGGCTTAATAAATGTTATTGATTTGAATTTAGTTAAATAGCCCTGGAAGATGGTTGTTATTTTTACCTCCATTTTCCAGATGAGGAAACAGAGGCAAACAAATTAAATGACTTGCCCAGTGTCACACAGTTAACAAGCACCTGAAGATATATTTGAACAGAGGTCTTTCTAACTCTAAGCCAAATGCTTATCCACAGCATCACCTAGTTAAGGGAGGAATAGACACAATGGAAAAGAGAAAAAGGAAAAAAAGGAAGGAAGAAGGAAAGAAAAAGAAAGAAAGAGAAACAACAGTTGAGGCAAATCCAAAGAACTTGGGATGGATCTGGGGTCAGGAAAGCCTTTGGTAAAACTCTCTAAAAAGCCTGGGCAAATTGGAATAGGGTGGAGGGAAGAGTCTGTGGGGAAAACATTCAAGAAGTGTAAGCATAACTAACCAGAGGGATAAAGTCTGGATTTTAAAGTGTGAGGGGATGAAAATCAATACAAAAGAAATAAAGGGAGGAAAACACAAGCCAAAGAATCCCAACTTTCAGTGTGCGTGCATTAAACAATTCAATAAAACAGAAGAGAGCAGAGAAGAAAACAAAATCCAACAATCTGTTACATGCAAGGGACGTCCAAAGAATAAAGATACCGCTGGAATAAGGCAGAAGGCCTGTCCTGTTCAATTACTCCTCCAGTTCTTCTTCAGGATATCATCAAACCAAGGTCTGGCGTTGGATCACTTTGCAGCAGACAAGACAACGAGCTAAGCTGCATTGCAGAGAAACAAACTGCTAAGAATTCTGGGAACCCAAGTTGCCCCCACTCCCAACTGTCCTCTGATCATTTATTTAGACCATTGGGGGCCTCACAACAGCATTGTCCTGAGCCACTGACTGAAATCGGTTACCTTGAGAAGAATCAGCAAAGGTCTATATATACCAGGGCAGAAAAAGGGGACAGATGCCCCACACCACAGGGGCCTGTTCTAGGTGGGCATCAAACCTGGAGGGACTGCCTGGCTTGTTAATTTGTGTTTGTTTATTTGTGTTTTTCTGGGTCATATCTTTCTCTTTCCTCTGAAATTATATTGCTCACTTAAATCTTAGTATTAAGAAGTTTATGTCATTAACTTCTTATACACATGCCAGATTTCCATTTCAACTGGAAGGACCTTGAGGGCAGGGGCCAAATGTTTTTAATCTTTTATCATTATTATTAATATACAACATAAATATTCAATAAATATTTCTCGTGGCTGTTATTGTTGAAAAGCAATGAGCGATGGTAGTTGGAAAGCTGACCTGCCCTATAGGAAGCCCTATCTTCTGATCCCATCTTTGGTTCTTACTAGCTGGCTGATTTTGGGCCCATTGCTTAACTTGCTGCCCTAGAAAATCCTCCCATAAACTGCAGAGCAGATATCATATAGCTTAAGGGGGGGGGGGCGCAATTTCCTCAGCTGGATCTCAGGTTCACCCCACTGCAATGACTGAATATGACTTTCATGGGCTTTTCCCTTGCTCAGTAAAAAGGACTGGCAGAAGAGATAGAAAGGGCGATCCCTCCTGGTGAGACCCCATGGCAGAGAATGATGGCAAATGCATTTCTCCCTTTGTTATTGTTAAATGCTGTAGTTGGACAAAACTTGGTGGAGACTTTATCTGTAAAGTACCAAGCTGAAAAAGGGCAACCAAAGTCAATACTTCTTTGGGGAAATTTGGGAAAAAATTTCCATTGATTTTCACATGCACAAGTTTATAGTATGAACTGGTAGGGTTTTGGTGCCTTGAGGCCTTCATAAGATTTCCTACATGTCTCCCTGTGTTGCCATTGGGACCAGATAGAAGTATGGGGTGTCACCAGTGAACAGCTGGAACTATGGTCCTGAGTCACTTCCCAGGATCTCCCTGAAGCACCTATTCCCTTCAGTGATTCAAAGCCCCACCATTCTTCATCACCCATGATGCCCAAATCTCCTGCAGATTCTCCTGGATGGGTCCTCCTAATATGCTGGCGCCTTCCTTGATGTCCTTTGACATTGTATAGTCCCAGTGAGGCCTGTGGAGCTTCCCTTTGTTATTCTTACTCTAGCTGCCTTGCTAACTCACCTCTTTTCTGGTCACACGGTCCTCTGATAACATCTCTGCTGACATTTCTCTCATAAGATTCTTCATTGGTCCTACATTGCAGCCTGTTCATGCCCATCATGTGCCTTTCAATTCTAAGCTTTAAAGATTGCGGTATCATTGGGGCAGCTAGGTGGCGCAGTGAGTAGAGCGTTGGCCTTGGAGTCAGAAGGACCTGAGTTCAGATTCGGCCTCAGACACTTAGCGCATACACAAATGAAAACCTAGCCAAGTGACCTTGGGCAAGTCACTTAACCCCAACTGCCCTCCAAAAAGCAAAGAAAAAAAAAGATTGTGGTATCAGATGCCTTAAAACCACAGAAAATCAGAACTTCGTGGCCCTTGGCTTCTGTACTGATAGTAGCCAAGCTATGAATTGCACTGCATTGGGCGCTGTTGAATTTCACAATAAAGAAGACCCCAAGATTAAAGAGGGACCCTATGAGGTAACACTTTAAGCGAATATATAGAGATAGGTGTGCCATCTGGCCTCTATAACTGAGGGCTCTGAGAGAGAGGGAGGTTTTTTATGTCGTGAACACATTTCTGAAATTGCTGAGCTGTTGTTTTAGACTTCCAGATTGTTATTTTAAAAGACTGGTGTCTAAGGCTAGCAAGTCGGTATTGTTCACTAGAACCAGCATTCCCTTTGAGCATCCTAATTATCATGAAATTCAAAAGCTGAGGCTTTAACACTCTTCTTATATGACCAGGTCATTAAAATGAAGGTGAGATAGTCCCTAAGGTAACTTCCAACTCTAAATCTTATGATTCAATAATTTAAAAAACAGAAAACAAATAAAGATCCAAACCCTCTGCTTCACTTGAAACAAAGTAGTTCAAGGCTGTCACATTTTTTTAATGTATATGAGAAGAAAGTCATCTTTTACAATAAGAATTTTAAGGAAAATGCTGACCTCTCATTTGGTCAAAATGTTAAGGCCTCCTTTCTGAGGAGGGATATGCAATTGAATGACATCATCATTTTTGGATGTGCGGCGGGGAGGATTTGTCCGGAATTACAAATTCTGACGTGTAGGAAATGCAGCTGAGCAGCTGAGCTGTGCCTTCTGGAGTTTCAGAGAGCTGTCTGGGGGCACTGAGAGGTTTACCTACCATCAGACAAAGGGCAAAGGGAGGGGAATGGACATTTGTTTAGGACTTACTAGGTGCCAGGCACTGTGCTAAAGACCCTACTAATCTAATCTCATCTGATTCTCACAAACACCTTGAGAGGTAGATGCTGTTATCCCCCATTTTACAGATGAGGAAACTGAGGCTGATACAGGTTGAATGACTTGCCCAAGGTCACATAGCCAGGAAGTTCTCCTGATTCTAGGCCCTAGTAAATAACAAAGGCAGGACATGAAGCATCCTGATGTCAAGAAAGGAGCTATGGATTAATTGAGATCCTGAGGATCTAACTTTGAGGCAGATGGCACCTCTGTGACCTTCAGCATGCCTCAAATTCTCTGAGCCTTTGTTTTATCAGCACAGAGAAGGGAAAAGTAAATGACCTCTAAAGCTCTGTCTAGCACTAAGCTGATAAATTCAGGTCTCCTAGGATCCTCTGCCAGCCCTCCATCCGCTAAGCTGTAATCTCACCTCCTGTCTCGTCATTAGTATGACCAGAACCTCCTGGAGCCCTTCTTCTTCCTTGGTGGGGGGAGATGAGAGACAAAACAAAAGAGAACAAAAAAGCTGTGAGACCAGATGGAGCAAACCCCCTCCAGATCCACTCTTGTTCATTCAACTGTGGCAAAGAAACCATTTTTAATAAGTCGATTATTTACCCCTAGATAATTAAATATTAAGTGACTACCATAATCACTGGAAATGAATATTTCCATCATTGACTGAAGGTCAGACTGTCTGAGTTCTGTCCCTTTATTCTGAGGCTACTTGAGAATGTACTTGGTTATGTTGCAGAATCAAGTTGTCCAGCCCCAGGGGGTATTAATAATGCCCTGTGCAGACACTGGGGGGGGAGGTGGTGCAGAGGGGGAGATGTGACAGAATACCTAAGCAATAGGCTATTTAGCAGTGTGTTCATGAGATCCTATCTGGAAATTAGCTTGAAGTATTTCATTACCAAAAACACAGAGGGGAGGAAATCAGGAAGGAGTGAAAAGAATAAAGGAACGTTTTCTCCTGGACACCCTTTGCCCATATTCTCCCCTCAAGGCCATAGGATTGAGGGCCAGTAACTTACCTTAAGGGACATCTTGTCCAATTCTTTTTTTTT
Organism: Gymnobelideus leadbeateri; assembly: GCA_011680675.1. NCBI lineage: Eukaryota > Metazoa > Chordata > Mammalia > Diprotodontia > Petauridae > Gymnobelideus > Gymnobelideus leadbeateri. Next base: position 210,654 of record WOXC01000709.1, on the reverse strand, counting down.
TTCTAACAGAAGTGGAGATGGAGAGTTAGAGATGTGAGGAGACTGGAGATTTAGAGCTGGAAAGGGCCTTAAAGGCTATTGAGTTCAATAACTCACTTGACATTTGCAGAAACTGAGGCATAGAGGTTAAATGAATTGCTTGGGGTCCTACTTTTGGATGGGATTTGAACCTAGGTTTCCCTCTTACCAGTCCAGTACCCTATCAATTCTACCATATTGCCACTCGAGCTGCTTCTCAGCACTGGGATTTGAACTCAGGTCCTCTTTTATATCCTGTCTGAAAGGACATGACAGTTTTTTCCTTGGCACTATGAATCCCCCTAATTGTCCTTTGTATCCCTTTCCTCTCCTTGAGGCTGCTAAGTGATATCGTCTATGGAGCACAGAACCTGGAGTAGAGAACACATGAGGTCAAATCTAGCCTCTGACACAAGCTGTCACCTCAATTTCCTCAAATATAAAATGGGAACAGTAATAGCACCCACCTTGCAGGGTTGTGAGGATTGTGTGAGATAATGATGGTAAAAATGCTTAGCGCAGGGCCTGGCATATAGCGTGTGCTATGTACATGTTTATTCCACTTCCTTCCATTCTATATAGCTTTGCTCCATCAATCATCCCTCCGTCACATGCGTCTTCAATTCCTCTTGTGGTGGAACCTTCCCTCCAGGACACCAAATCAAGAAGTTATTGGAAGATTTGCTTGAAAGAGAATGCAATCACCTCTTCCTGCCTGTGCATCAGTGCGACTTCCAGACCGTCCTGGAGGGATCACATAGCTTTCACTGGTCTTGCTCCAATTGCACACCATCTCCTGAGGAAGCTTGTCTTGCCTCTACTTATTTGCAAACTTTTCATTTGCCTGCCTCTTTTCTTTTTAAATTAATCAACACTACACTGAAATTTCATTTCTTTTTTGAAAATTCTACTTGCTCTTTCTAGCTCTGTCCTTTGTGGTCAAATAGTACAAGTGTAATTTCTCTCCCTTACTATGATCTCCAAATGTCTGAAGAAAGTTAGCTCGTCATTGTGAGTCCTGTACTTTCTAATTCCTTAAAAAAATCTTCATAAAGCACATTTCCCCATCTCCTCACCAACCTGATTGTTCTTCTTTGTAGAGATCATGGTTTGTCCATTTCCTTCTCCAAAAATGTGACTTCTAAATTCAACTAGGTATACCAGGTACAGCCTGACCAGGATAGAACAAAGAGAGACTAGCTCTCACCCTAGAGACTTTACTTCTTTCATCATGGCCTGAGTTTGTATTAGCTTTTTTTTAACCATTGTATCATACTGTTGTCTCGACAGTTTTGTGTAGTAAATTTATTTCACAATTTCCCTGTTTTCATGAAATGTGATTGTAAAATGGATGTGCTATGTTACTGATGAAAATATGTGTGCAAGGATAGTCATCAAAGATAAAATCTGAAAATGAGGGAGAATTACAAATAATGGAACTCAAAGTACTCATGTTTGATAAATGCCAAAATGTAAATTACCTAGAAAATGACCCCCTGTTTGATAAGAACTTCTGGGAAAACTGTAAGGCTGCTTTTCTGGCGGAAATTGGGCTTAGACCAACATTTTACACCACATCCCACAATAAATAAAAAAGGAATTTGGTATCTGAATATATCAATTATAAAATAAATTAAACACGATAAGGGATGTTATGGATATGGAGGTCAGACAGTGTAAATGAACAGAGACTGGAGATGCACTGTTTTTTGAAAGACCTCAAGTCAACCAGTGTAACTTGCTTGTCTAAGCATATGGAGGTGATTTAGCTGTAAGAAACCTAAGAAAGGTAATTAGGGGTCACATTATGAAGAGTTTTAGAAGTGTGGTGGGCTTCCACATTGTGTAACCAAAATATGATTATGTTCATATGGCCTTCATTTTTTCCTCTATCTTATTGAACCCCCATGGAATCAGTTGACCAACAAGATGGAGGACTAGACACTTTCTTTGACCCTTATGACATCTCAGACCTCTCCAATATAAGAACTCTGAGCAAGAGGAAAACAATTTGCAACTGTTTTCACAGGCTAAATGCCCAAGAACCTTACTGAGGTGGCAGCCTGAAGAGTTAACAGAAGAGAAGGCTAATCCCCAGTCCCTAGTGCTCACTCAGTACCATCCACCATAAGTACTCACAGTCTGGCAAGGTTGCACATCAGAGTCCATGTATTGGTGCTCTTAGATGCACTCAGCAATTCCCCTGCTGCTTCTGCAGACTCCACCAGCTCACCTCTCTGCCCCTTCTTTCATTCCACCAGTCAGTGGGCAACAAGTAACAGAACTAGAATCTTCTCTCCTCCCATTGCACCCCATGTACACACCCAGGTGGATGAGGTGGAGGGAGCACAGGAAAGTAGTAGCTTGCTGTGCCTGAGGAGGCTGTAGAGCACTACAACAGTATTCAGCCAGATAACAAATGAGCATAAGGAAACCATTGGTCACAATGTGTGTGTATCCACCAGCTCTGAAGAAAAGGGAACTGGCATCCAACTGAAGCTAGCTCTGTCCTTCCACCCCCAAAATCACTTGGGAAAGAGAATGAGGCCATTGAAAAGACAACCCTTCAGTGTTGGAGAGGAGGTTGAATAACTTTGAGGTCCAGTTCTCAGGGGATTTTCCATGAAAGGAGAAGGAAACAGAAGGTGAACTGTAGGAAAACATGAAGAAAAAAATGACTATAAGAAACAAAAATTTCAAGAGGAAGAAAATTCAAGTTAAAACCCTTGATCACAAGCAGAAAATCAAAAGAGAAGAGATTTAAAAATAGGGTAGGAAATAGTCTATAGAACATCTGAATAAATCCAAATAAATAGTCTATAGAACATCTGAATAAATCCAAACGTTTTGAATAAACATTGCAAGACAAAGGAAAATGAATCAACATGTGATAAGGTAGAGGACCTTGTAGATTTCTAATACATCCTGAACCCTAGCAGAATGTTACTAAATGGTTGATGAATGGTTGTATGGAATAATAATGGAAGAGAGAAATAAGAATTGTGGAAACACAATTTATCTCCTAAGCAGAAATAATTGACAGAATAGAAAACTTGAATCCATAGTGGCAAGTCAAAGAAGGGGGGAAAAAAGAGAGAATAACTGATTGCTATTGCACAAAACTGAAGAGCAATCTGAAATAATGTAAGTGATTATGGTAAAAGAAAGCATGTTCTCTATTATGAACAAATCATTAATCTTAAAGACAGGATGATGGGGTGTGGTGGCAAATTAAAGATCATAAGTTCCTTAGAAGAATATGACAAATAAAAAATGAACCTGAATACCACAATAGAAGAAAACTATCCAGATCTTCTAAACATAGAAAGTCAATAGGTAGAGTCCCTGATTGCCTACAAAAAAAGCAAAAAAATTAGCAAATTCCAAGGCATAAAGTGCTTAAATGGAACAATTCCAATGACAAACAATATGCTCTACAAGTGACCAGGAGAAAGGGCTTCAGATATAAAGGAAAGGAAATCTGCATAACACAAGGTTATTCTGCAGTCACCATAAAAACTAGAATGAATGAAATAATTTGTTCCAAGAGAAATAGCACTCAAGTTACAATATAAAGTGATGCAAACTTGAATCCAAAAATCAATGAAAAAAGTAATGGCTATTCTATAAAAGATAAAGATTTGAAATATTCCTGATGAGAAAAATGTGAGCAAGTCATTTGATTTGCAAATATTTCAGAAAATAGAAACAAAAGATAGGTAAAAACAAATACAGTGGCCACATAAAGAAATAAGGTATCCCAAGCAATGTTGTTGAAAATAAAGAAACAAACCAAAATAATAACAGAGGGAATTATAAGAAATTTCTTTCTAAAAGAAGACAATGATGAAAATAGAGTTTTAATAAAAGTGATGGTAGAAATACTAGCTAGAAGCACCATAAACTAAACTTTGAATACCCGTCCTACAAGTGAGTCAATGTTTTTTATTTCTTTTTCTTTTTTTGTGTGTGGTACTAAACTGTACAATGATAGAGTGTATAAAAAGGGAGGGGGAAGAAAAGGAGAGGAATGTGTTCTAATTAAGTCAATAGTAAATAAAGGGAGGATAACTCCTAGTCTGTCTTGACAAGAAGAGAGCCTTCAGGAAAATATGTGAGGGAGCAAAGAGGAAAGTGGGGAATTTCAGTTGGGAGGAGAGTGGGACCCACTGAAGAATGCTCGGGTGTGTGTGTGTGTGTGTGTGTGTGTGTGTGTGTGTGTGTGTGTGATTCTATAATGGAAAATGGGGCTTGGCAATGGGTATAATCTTTAAGGATGTGGTTCTTAGAGAGACCACTTCTTCAGAGCAGATGTTGTGTCTTCATTGACAGCATCTCATCTCAAGAGAAGGTGAATTGAGCTCCTGAGACTAAACTGACACCCTAAAGGGAAAGGCAAAGAGGACATGGATACAGAAAAGTCAATTCATGGCAAATGGAAAAAATGATTGTGGGGACTTATTAGGTAATATTAAACTTCACAAACAGGGACACAGGAAAATTTCTACTCTGGGTTGATGCTTCTATCTTCTCCTGGAATTGATATTTCTAAGAATTAGGAAGAACAGGTAAAAAGCTGGGATGGAGGAGGGGGCATGGTCTTCAAAGTAATGATATGGAAATTATTTAGAAAAGAGGACTTGAAATGATAATTTAGAAGCTTTAATTCCATGTGGAATATGAAATCTAAATAATGGAAAATGGGTCTATGAACCATGAATTAAATAATAAAATCCAAAAGAGAAAGAGAAGTAATGAAAATGAAGAAAAAAATTTTAAAAATAAAAATAAATTCCTATTTTAAAAATAGGAAAAAAATAAGGAAAGAAAGTTGAAGGGGAGAGAATCATTTAACTATTTGGTAAAAAGAAGCAAAGAGGGGAGGAGTATGATAATTAGATAAACATAAGGAAGAAAATGATTAATAAGCAAAACTAGAGAAATGGGTGAGAAGTGGTATGGTGTGGGTGGCTTGAGGACAAAGGGAAGGCAACCTGTGGGATTAAGGTGGCATCAAAATAGATTAAGCAAAAATACTTGAAGAGACACAGTGCCATCTTTATAAAGGAAGGACAAAAATTCAGAATTAAAAAAATTAGAAACATATGGAGAAAAATAGAAACCTAACTCTCATCAATTTAAATGAGAATGTATTAATCCAATAAAATAAAAGAATGACAGATGAGATAAGAAAACAATATTCCCCTCCCCAATATGTTGCTTATAAGAAACACACCTAAAAGTTAAAGACATATGTAGAATAAAAATGATGGCCTGGAATCAGGTAAATCCCTAAAAGTAGGAGTTGCAATCATGCTATCAGAAAAAGCAAAATATATTTCATAACATAAAAAAGAGATAAAAATAAAACTGCATTATGCTGAGAGGAACCATAGACAAGTAATCAATAGTAATATTACATTGATGTGTTACAAATGCCTTCGTGTCTAAATTTATAAATGAAAATTTAAATAAATTACAAGAAGGCACAGAGAGCAACATAGCAATAGAAGTAGACTTTAATGTCCTATCCTCAGTATTGGGCAAATCTAACAGAAAGATAATCAAATGGGAAAGTACAGAATTGAATAAATTATTGGAGAAATTAGAAATGTTGTGAACATAATAAAAAGGCTTAACAAAAATTATATGTGTAGGGTGAGAATGAAGAATTAAAGATGATGCTGACTGTGAAGATGGTGGTACCCTTGATGGAAAAACAAAGTTGGGAAGAGGGGAGGGTTTTTAGGAAAAGATGATGAGTTCTATTTGGACATGGTAAACTCAATGTGTCTATGAGACATCCATTTAGGAATTTCCAAGAGGCAAAGACATTTCTATAGAACATTAGCCAAGCAGAGAGACGAGGGTGGATAGATGTGGGAGTCATCTGAATCCATGTGTGCTGATGAGATCACCAAGTGAGATGTTATGAAATGAAAAGAGGAGATAGCCCAGGACAGAGTCTTAGAGGATGCCCACATAGACAGTAAGAGAGTTTGCTTTCACATTGTGGAAGACTTCTATAGGCATGGAGATTTGGGGAGCAAGAGCGAGATGATTAGGGGAGTTTGGATGGGATGATACTCATGTGCTTTTTGTGGAAGAATAGTTAAGAAAGGAAATATCAGTTTGGTCTCTGCTCATATAAGGGGATTTGGGCCTCAATGTCTGCTTCCCTTTTTATGGAAAAGGGCCCATATTCTATAATCCTTCCTGGTGTGGAGATGGCCACTGCAGCCTTGAACTCCTGATGCAAATTGTCAGGCCTTGACTTTGTTGCTCTGGTCATGTTGTCCTTAGGTTCTCCAAACACTGGTACTTAGTGTACTTTGCTACAGGAATCTATCAACTGTTTAGCCTAGTAAACTAGCCGTTTCTATAGAAAAGGAAACTGAGACTCAGAGAAGTTAAGATATTTACCTATGATCACACAGCTAGTAAATGCCTGAGAAAAGATTCAAACTCAGGTCTTCTTGACTCTAAGCTTAATGCAATATTCCCTCCACTCACTGCACTTTTCTGCCTCTCATGTTCCACATTTATCTTGTTGGCCACAGGGGAGAATCAGGTAGGAGCCTGGGACTGTCTTGGTGCTCTGCCATCCCCAGGAACAGAGAGCCAACTCCAAACAGCAGGCCTATGCACACTCATGTAATGTCAGAGAGGAAGGACAGAGCTCTGGATCAGGATGAGTACAGTTGGCAATTGATAAATACCCTTTTTTGCTAAGTGGTCTTTCATCATGCTGCTCATGAATATATTTCATATTATATACTGTTCAGATATTAACAGGAAGATTCATAGCCCATGTGTACCAATGATGCATGGAAACTATTAAGGTTTTTCATGAGCAAAAGAAATCCCATCAACATCCTTCACAGTGAAAAATGGAATCTCCAACTTCTGACGCATTATATATTAAAGTCGATGGGTTGGGTGTGTGTTTCATAGTGGCTCAGAGTAAAAATGAGGCAGATTACACCAATCGCCTCTTATATTGAAGCCTTAGCCTGCCCAACTCTCCAATGGCAGAAGAAAGTCAGACAGAATGTGAAGAGCTGTGAATCCATCCATTAGAAATACCTTACATATCAACTTGAACTGCTTTACAAGAAAAAATAAATGCCTTGCCTTGAATTCAGTGTCTCTAAGGAGGATGGGGATTCTAGGATGCTTAAACTATTCATAAGAATAGACTGTTAGCCTCTCACCTACATTTGCATAAACTCTTTCTTCTCAGTCAATGAAATGAATAATGTCCAATAAAATAGCATGACAACTTGGCCTCCTGGAACTTAAGAGAATCAAATGAGTTTCTAAGAAGTGGCCCCAAGAAAATGTGTGTGGAGGGAGGGTGAAAACATAGGCACTGTGTGAATTCAGGCAGGCAGCATTTCTGAATGGTTACTCCTGGGTTTGGAAGTTGAGATCTGCATCCTGCTGGAGCTTCTGAGACACTGCTGTGTTGGATGCACATGACTTCAACCTCAGCAAGTGTTTATTTTCTGATACCCAGTGCCAATTCCATGAGAGACTGAGGCGTTTTCAAGTTGTAAATTACTCCCTTGACAGATTTAATCTCTGTATGGTGAGCTTGGAATAGGGGAAAGGGAAAGAAACACACACTTATTAATGCCCACTACGTATGTATGGAGCACTGTGCTGAGTGCTTTACACACGTGATCTCATTTGAATAGCAAATGCTGAACCAGTAGCCAGAGGACCCAGAGGATCCCTTGTTTGACTGGGATCAGCCCAAGGTCTGCAAGGTTGGAGATGAAAATTGCATCAAAATTTCCCATGTGAAATTAATCAGGCTTTTGAATAGGGGCATTGATTCAAATTATTTGAGGGGGCAAGTTGACGCTGCTTTATTCGTTTTGGTCACCTTTTCTGGAGGTGGGGGCTAGAGCCCTCTGGGCATGTCATTCACTGTTTTCCACTAGGGACTCTTCAGATGCCACCGCTATCCAAACTGGAGTCAAGAAAGAGGGGAGAGAAGGGCAGGGCTTGACTGTGCTTATGGGAATAAATGATCCACAGTCAAAAATAAAAGGCTTAAGCTTGGGAGACACTTGAGAGATCAGTGTGGTCTGTAACTCTGGTCTGTAACAAAGAATTATCTGATGTGGGATCATAGGTCATAGAAATTTAAAACTTTAAAGGATCTTAAAGGTGACTTAGTCCAGTCCTCTGCTTTTATTGAATGAAATAACTGAGGACCAAGGGGCTTAAACAATTTGGTCAAGGTCACCCAGGGATTTAAGTGGTAGAAACTGGACCCAGGGTCCATGACTTCAAATATAGGATTCTGGGTTCTTGAAACCCAAAAGAGTTTAAGACCTGAAGAAATGAAAATATGGTGAGTGGGATGTTGACAAGGAGATTGATATTTTTGAATAGGAGACTTTACCTAGTACAACATTTAAAAATCATGATAGACAGCCCTGTGGACCCTGTCTTTCTTTGGTGAGTTCCTCTAAGAACCTCCCTTTGAGAAAAGGTGCAGGCCAGCCAACTCTCCTCACTCCCCCAGCTCTCTCTAGACTTGGCCCTCAGATGGGTACTATCATTCCTTTCAAGTGTTTTTGTCCATTAGAAGGCAAGCTCTTTGCAAACAGGAACTGACTTTCCTTTGTGCTTATATTGCAATTTCCAGCACTTAGCAGAGGGCCTAGCACCTATGGATCTTAGTGACTTGACTGTTCTGGGTTCTCTAAAGGCCAGCGCTATTAGAAGTGCAATGATCTTTAGGCCCTTCTAGTATCTTTTCCTGTTTATGTTCTACTTTTGTACCACTATCCTCACTCAGGTCCCTATCACCTCTGCCCTCTAAATACTCTACTTTGGTCTTACTGCCTTCAATCTTTTTTGTCTTCAGCCCATCATCCATAGTCTTCCAAAATGATAATCTCAAAATTCATATTGGATCACATCACATTTCCTACTCAAATATCTTCAGTGGCTCTAGGGTATCTTTATTGTCTCTAGGATAAAATACAAATTCTCAGCTTCACATTTATCATTAATATGTCCAATTGTTATTAATTGTCATTCACAACTTGACCTGACCATTAATACAATAGATAAAGAATATCTGTTGCCAAGGTCATAATTGAGTGCACAGTCTAGAGTTTGTCCATTAGGATGTATATCTGTGATGGACAGTACAAATTAATTTTAAAAAGTTGGACACATAATTAAATTGGAGGAGAATGGACTGGGTGGTTTTCAGAATATTGTAAAACTCTCTTTATGACTCCAAATTTCTCCCAGCTTTTTAATGACAAAATTTTATCAGCATGGCGGTATTCTGTAACATATAGAACATAACAGACAGTGCAACTCAACAAGTATTAGTAAAGCTGTTCCTATGTGCTAGGCACTGTGCCAGGCTAAGGACTAATGGCAAAAACAACCCCTGACCTCAAAGAGCTTTCATTCTAATGGAGGAGACAATGTTTTGATAACAGTACATTCAAAATAAATTGGTAAGAGGAAAATTGAAGGTAATCTCAGAGGTACAGTATGAGTGGAGGGGGCTTCTTGCACAATGTGGGATTAAGGATTGAAAATAAATATCACTCAGCGACCAAGAGAGAAGTTCATGGTGAATGTGAATAGGTAGAACTGTGTAGCCAAAAAAAATGATGAAGGGGATGGTTTCAGGAAAAACCTAGGACAAATTGCATGCCCATTCAGTGATTCAGGCTAGGTAAGAAATGAGGCAGAGAATGGCTTCTTGAGCTAGTCTGCCCCAAATTCACTCTGTATGGGGATGACCCTCAAGGTTTCTGGCCAAAACAGAATTGCTCTTTATGTTCACTTTTGGTCAGAAATCCTCAGGGTCTTCCCCTCTCAGTTTGATTTCCCCCCTTTACATTAGAATTAAAGGGGTTATCCATTGGCTGACTTCTTCAAAAGCCCTAATCACTGAATGAGTGTTGCCTCAGTCAAAGTGAGAACTTGGATCTTAGCTTAAAGAGGCCAATGTCTCCCACTGCATCTTGGGCCATCTCCAGTTATCCTGATCTGTCTCATCACTGAATCCAGACAACTCTGGAGGAGAAAGTGAGGCTGGTGACTTTGCACACCTCTCCCTCACTTAAATCCAGTTCACTCAGATGTCTTGGTATCACCTCCCTGATGTTATGGTCCTTTTTCAGAACAAAGGACAAAGAACATCGCCTCCACCCATTGTTTACAATACCACATTATAATCAGTGTTTTGATCCACATAACATCAATATATTTAAAATTGCCCTGAATAATTTGTTACTGGTTGAGGAAAATGCCTTTAAAAAACAACAACAACTTGTTTATGGAATCTTATATTGCACTCTATAGGTAACTAATCTGCATTTTAAACATTATTGAAATAAAACAAAATAATCTAACAACCCCCTCCCCCCACACACACAATAGCAATGTCTGAAAATGTATGTCTTTTTCTGGAGCCTACATCTATTACTGCTCTGTCATAAAGATCTTCATCAATGTTTTGGAACTGAGGCTGATCATTGCATTGACTAGAGTTTTGGAGTCTTTTTAAAAAATAAGGTTGTTGCCATTGTACAGATTGTCTTCTGAATCTGCTCCCCTCGTTCTATGTAATTTCATGCAATTCTTCCCGGGTTTTTCCTGAAACCATCCCTTTCACCATTTCTTAAAGGCCCAATATATTATATTCACTTACCTTAATTTTTTCAGTCATTTCACGATTAATAGGAAACACTGTTAGTTGTTTATTCTTTGCCACTACAAGAACTTAAAAAAATCCATGTGGTTAATTTTCTTCCTTATTGAATTTCTTTGGATGCACAGTACTCATAGAGGTATTACTGAGTCAGAGGTTATAAATAGTTTAATGCATTGGGGCATCATTTTCTAGCATTTCCTGGGATGGTTCTACCAGTTCACAATTTGACCAACAGTACAGGACAACACCAGTTTTTTCAAAGCTTTTTCAACATTTTCATTCTCTTTTTTTGGTCACTTTTGTCAACCACATTTTGTCAAACCATTAGGGTGTGAGGTGAAACCCCAAGGTTGTTTTAGTTTGTTTCCCTCTAATTATTAATAATTTAGAGTAGTTTTTCATAAGCTTCCCGATAACTTAGACTTTTTCCTTGGAAAACTAGCTTATTATATTAATTTATCATTTAATTATTAAGGAATGGCTCTTGTTCTTATAAATTTGACTCAATTCCTTTTATATCTTAGATGTAGGGACTTAAACTTTCTTCAGGGAATTTTTCTCAGATAACTTTTCCCTCTATTAATAACATTGGTTTTATTTGTGAAAAATCTTTAAAATTTTATTGTCTCACAGATCTCCATTTTACTTTCAGTGAGTCTATCTATTCCTTGTTTTGTCATAAACTCATCCCCTATTCACTGTACTGAGAGATATTTTCTTCTTTGTTCCTCTAATTTGTTTGATATGACCTTTTATATCTAAATCACATACTAATTCAGAGCTGATCTTGCAATATATTGTGAAATGTTATCTCTACTTAGCTTATGTTGGGCCACTTTCCAGTTTTCCTAGCAGTTTTTTTTTTAACAGAGAGTTGAGACTTTGAAAAGGAAACTTATTTGCTCTAGATCTAGGATCCCATGATTGTCTGATTCTAGGTCATCTTCCCTCTCTCAACCTTAGTTTACTGATGTGTAATATGAGGAAGCTAGACTACATGACCTCTAAATTCTCTTCCAGCTCTGAGATCAATGATCCTATGATTGATGACTAGATTCTGATTTTGAATATTGGGGGGAAAGAACTTACCTCAATATGGACCTTGCCCATTGACCTTAGTTGAAATAATCCCATCCGAATAAGGAAATGTGTGTGTGTGTGTGTGTGTGTGTGTGTGTGTGTGTGTGTGTGTGAGAGAGAGAGAGAGAGAGAGAGAGAAAGAGGTGAGTATACATAATATTTACGTATATACACAAATGCAAATTTACCTTCAGTAATTCAAATCATTTTTGGTTAAGAATTTTATTTCAAAATTATCCTCAACCCAGTCATTTAACTTTAGTAGAGTATCTGAACCTTCACTACTTTCTGATGTTGGGATCATCTCTTTCCATGCCTAAGTGAAAGTTATTAATCATTCACTTTGTATCAACTGAAAATGAGGTGCTAATTGAAAAGGTTATATTCTGATCTTCTCATTTATTAACCAAGAGACTTTCCTACAACTTTTTTGTTAGTTTAAAACACTATTAAAGTATTTTCCATTAGAAATTAAAGAGATTTTTCTTAGTTCATCTCTCTTTGACAGCTTCCTAGTTAACAATAGATTTTCCCACACTTCCTTACTGGCTAACAATGTCTTACTTATTGGATTAAGGGAACAATCACTGTTCAGTACAAGTGGTAAGACCCAACTGGGAAGTGATCAAAATAAAAATTGGTTCCATTCATTTGAAGAGGAAATTACAACCACTGTGGGAAAAGCCACAGTAGCTAGGAATCTCTAAGCCATTTTAGTATAATAGAATTTGCCCTGAACTTGGAGTTAGAGACCCTGGCTAAATTTTGCGTTTGCCTTTTAACTGTGTGTCATAGGGATGATGAATGGACTCCTTGGACAAATTCTTGATATGTCCTTTCCAGAAGTAATGATTGTGGTAATTGGATTAGAGTTTACAGAACCACACGTATAAGGTGAACAGGGTAAAAGTATGACAGCATGGATGAATGCTTTCTGTGAAACCTATTTGGGTTGCAAGGGGATCTTAGATATGATGAATTCTCAGCAATCAGGACAGTGTCACCTTAGGGGAGGAGCTAGAGGGAAAATTGGGAGGATGGGTGTGTGGAGATGGATGAAAAACACTTTGGAACTGTCCATCAAAGGCCTAGAATCATGACTAATCAATCAGTAAATATTTATTAAGTATCTACTATGTGCTAGGCACAGTGTTAGGCACATTGGGGATATAAAACCCAAAGTGAAACAGTCCCTGCTTTCAAGGTGCTTGCATTATATCTGGAGAGGGTCACCATCTATTTAAGTCTCGAAATAAGTTTAGAGATTATATAATCTATCCCTATTAGTTTCCAGATGAGGAAACCAAAGCTTAGAGAGACATAGAGACATGCCCCTGGTCACACAGCTAGTCAGTGGAAGGGATAAGATTTGAATTTGTGTTCTCTGACTTAAAACTCAGCATTCTTCTCCACACCATGGTGGTACCCCATGAAATCTAAAACAAGTATTTATCATGCCTCTACTACATGTGTAATGCCCCTCAGGGACTACTTCCTCAATTTCCACATGTTCTAGAATGTTAAGTCTCTAGAAGTAGCCAACTATGCCTCGTCTCAAGTTTCTAGGGGTAAAACTGAGGGACTGGCATTTCTAATGCTTTTACCCATAGGTCACCACCAGTTTGTTTATCAACCAGTCCACATCAAATAGCTTTTTAGAAAAGACCATTTACTAATATGCCAGAGTGAGGATAGTGAGGATATTTGGTACAAAATATTCCCCCCTTCCAAAACAAAATAAAACAAAACACAATAAAACTAGGAGTACCCTCTTCCTATGTACCACAAGGTTAATGGGAAGAGTGGACTCAAACTTAAAGTACAAAAATAGGGAGGCACACATATGGAGAACCCAGAGAGCAACTTCTGGTTACTAGAATTCCTTTGTTCAGATCATAGACAACTTTCTTCTCTGGTGCAGGTTGTGGAAAAGTATCACACTTCTTGAAATTTGTTCCTTGTTGAGTGTAAAGCCAAGCATGAGCGACTTTCCAAAGGACTGCTGCTGTGAACAGCTTTAAGATTCCGGTTATATAGTATAGTGAACTCTCTATTTTTCAGCAGTAAATTAAAGCAAAACATTCACAGAAACCAAAGTACAATATTCACAATATTATAACATAACAACTTATCACTGAAGTGGCCACATAGTTTTCATCAAAGTGGCCACATAGTTTTAAACAAAAGATATCATTCAGTAAGTACTTAATTCAATCATCCTTAAGAAGCAAGCCTCCTTAAAGCACACAAAGTACAAAGGTCAAAGTTTTCCACCCCTAGGTCATATTGAATCATGATCTTCTCAGTCAGCACTAAGTACCCAAGGAGAGGTCTTTTCACCTTGACTCTAGGCTGGCACTCAGATTCTATGGTTCCCTCTTCCATGGGTCCAGCTCCTGCCTGAATCTACCCAATCATTATGTGGATTCACAGGTCAGCAGCTCTCAGCTCCTCATCTACTTCCTCATCCAGTTTCATGTGGAAGCTTACAGTGTCCAGTCCATCTCAAGTCCATAGTTTCTGTTTCTGGGAAGACAAAGCTTAACAGAGCCACAATAGCATTCATGCACATTTCTGGCACCATCTCAATTCACTTTCTGCCTGTGAAATCAACAAAGACCCACAAACAAGGTCAGAGAGGTCAACACAAATCATCAATAATGTACACAGACAACCAGAAAATCCTCTTTCAGGGCCTCCAGTAAGTTCCCAGGTTTTCTGTACAAAGTATTACAAATAAAAATCAACACAGACAGGAGAGACAGAGTGCCTAGATACCACAAGTTTCCTCCTTTTCCTCTCTGCTCCCACAAGAGTTCTCTTCTCAGTTCTGCTCTATCCTAGCTTGGGCTCCTTCTTATATATGGTTATCAGCTCCTCCCTTTCCTGTTGCATCAGCAACAGGGGTTCACAAGTTCTGGTGTTCACAAGTTGTGAGGTTCACAAGTTCTGTTTCTTAACAAAGACTTGATATAATCATGGGCAAGGCTTAAAAGAAACTTGAACTGAAACAAGCTGCTAAATAATTAAATAGCTAAAACAAGGCACTAATTACTTCTTTGCTTGCCATTTCACTGTGGTAGCAATTTTTCTGTATATGTACATGTATATGTATCTCCTTGCATCCTCTGGATGAACTATCTGTATCTGGTCCAGTCTTCAATGGCATAGTCAATTGATGAGGGAATGAATCCCTATGGGGTCCCTCATCCATCACCTTCTTGATTCCCTCTGGTAGAAAAGCAAGGTTCTACCTTTCAAGACATTCAACAAACTGGCACCCTTCATCACTTGACTCCTTCACTGCTGGAGAGAGTCAACCACTGAAATTTCTCTATTCCTTAAAATCTCCTGAAGAAGGGTTGACCTGATTGGTCAATCAACTGAATTGCTGTCTCCCTTCCTGACCCACTCAAAGAGGAATTCAGAGCTCACAAAGAAGTGACAAGGCACAAATCTTCTCATCCTCACATTTAAAATCTCATCAGGCATCATGAGCCTTACATTAACACCCTATAATGTTATTAGGTAGGGAAGGGTCAGTAGAACCCTCTAGGCACTATGCCAGTTAATGAGACTATGAGACAAAGTGAAAATTGATCCCCATCTTCATGGGGATTTCATTCCATTGGAGGAATGTAAGTTCTCTAAGCATGAATTAAATTCTAGTAATTGCTCACTTTTATATAGCACTTTAAGTTTTTTCTCCAAAACAACCACAGTAGACATATACGTAGAACAATTTTGATGATCCCATTTTATAGATGAGACAATACAGGCTTCAGAGAGATGAAGTGACTTACCCCTGATCATCTAACTGTAATCCATTGGTCTGGCATTTATATAGCACTTCAGAGTTTGTAAAAAATGACTTTACAAATACTACCTCATTTGAACTTGAACACATCCCCAGTTATTATCATTTCCATTTGAAAAAAAGGAAATTGAGGTTCAAAGAGACGTGATTTGCTTATGATCATGAAACTATTAGGTTTGGAAACCCAGGTTCACTGGACTCCAGGTCCAGGACTCTCTTCTAAATCCAAGTTCACCACTTTTAAAAATTAAATGTATTTATTTACTTTTAATTTTCAACATTCACTTCCATCACTTCCATAATATTTTGAGTTCCAAATTTCTCCCTATCTCTCCACTCCACCCACCCCAAGATGACATGTAATTTAATATAGGTTCTACATATACATTCATATTAAACCAATTTTCACATTAGTCATGCTGTAAAGAAGAATTCGGATGGATGAGGGAAATCATGAGAAAGAATAAACAAACAAACAAAAAGAAAGAGAGCAAATGAAATGCTTCAATCTGTGTTCAGACTCCATAGTATTTTTTTTTTCTGGATGTGGAGAGCATTTCCTCTCATGAGTCTTTTGGAGTTTCTTAGATCCTTGCATTGCTAAGAAGAAATAAGTCTATCAAATTTAGTCATCACACAATGTAGCTGTTACTGTGCGCAATATTCTGATTTCTGCTCACTTCACTCAGCATCAGTTCATGAAAGTCTTTCCAGGTTTTTCTGAAGTCTGCCTACTCCTCATTTATTATAGCATAATAATATTCCATTACATTCATATATCACAACTTGTTCAGCCATTCCCCAATTGATGAACATCATCTCAACTTCTAATTCTTTGCCACCACAAAAAGCTCTGCTATAAATATTTTTGTGTATGTGGGTCCTTTTCGCATTTGTGATCTCTTAAGGATATAGACCTAGAAGTGGTATTGCTGGGTCAGAGGATATGCGCAATTCTATAGCAAAGTTTACCACTTTTTACCCAAGCCCAGGCTGCCTGTCTGAGCAGAACCTAGAACAAAGGGGGTCAGTCTGACTGACAGAAGGAGTCAGGATTCAGCAGTAACATCAGCAAAAACTTAGAATCTTCCCCCTCCCCCCTCTAAACTTTTATTAAGCTGCTATGAAAACAATTTTTCTCTATGACTTTCTGATTAGAGTGCTCTTGTTTCTCTCCATGTTGTGATATCATCTTAGAATTTCCAATAATATCTCTTTTAATCACAGCAGCAATGCCAATTAGGGGCCCAAAGTACTCCATATCATGATTGCAAGTAGGCTAGCTACTTACAGCCAATCATGTTGTGTAAGGATTCTGTGAGGAGCCTGACCGTCAAACCATCCAATATCTGGGATTTAAAATGTGGCTAATTCCCGATCTCTCTATTATTCGCATCAAGTCAATAGACTTGAATTCGATGATTGATTCTGATACTTATTGGAAACATTGCATGCAAATGGCTTCATCTCTCTGAGCCTCAGTTTCCTTATCTGGAAAATACAGGTTACATAAGAATCATATGCATAGGGTTGGGAAGTATTTGACACATGTTGTCATCACTAATCTTATCTGGTAGGGGATATTACTATGCACATTTTCCATTTTACCAGTGAGTTAAACTGAGCTGGGAGAGCTTAAGTGACCCTAGGGACAGAGCAAGAATTTAGCCAAAGCAGAACTTACCCAGGTGTTTCTGCCTCCAAGTCCGACAGACCATCCACTATGTAATCCCACTGAACTCTATTTGACTTGTGTTGGAAAACTCCTATATATGGTGTTTTCTCTATTGGAATGTAAGATCCTTGAGAGCAAGGACTAGCTCTGCTTTTTGTTTTGTATCCCTAGCTCTTGGTATAGCTGTATGTGTATCATCAATGCTTAATACATTATATTTATTCATTCAATTATTTTAGCTTCATAGTGGTATAATCATATCTTTGATCTGTTCCAAAGCTATGAAATTCCTCTCTCCAATAACCTTCAAGCTCTTCTTCTGTATTGCTCTCCTAATCCTATTTTTTACCCTCACCATGACCTCCAGCCCCTCTATACTTCCATGGTTTACCTGTTCATCACCCCTACTCTGCCCTTACTTCCCTTTCTTTAGACTCTTATCCTTATGGTTGCCCAGCAGCACAACTTTATATCATCAGCTATCCTTGGATTCCATCTTGGGATAATACACCCCCATCCACTGTTTCCCTTACCAGCCACCATCTCTGTTCTTGCTTACAAGTGCTCCTGAATTCTCCTGGAGGAGCTAATGTGATTATACCAACTGGGTTTAGCAAAAAATTTATATGATCTTATCTGTTGCCTCAGCATGGCATGGCAAGTTTCTTTTTTTTTAAATTTTCTCCTGGTTCACTCTGTTCCCCATTCTACACATTAGCTATTCCAATCCTTCCTTCACCTCAGTCCTCCTACACCATCTCCTTTACCCTGTCTCTAGGCAAAAGAGCTCTGTCAAGGAAATATAGGCCCTCTGTTGTGAATTTTCTTTTCTCCCCTAATTCGAGTTTCAGAACAGCTCTTTAGCCCCAGGCCTTTTCTCCTACCACTGGACCCCATAATTTGAGCCTTCATTCCGTTTCTTTTCTGTCTTTCACAGCCAATGACCTAAAAAGGGTTATCTATGCTGGCCTATTCTGTTGTCTTCCTTCCTACTCACTTTTCCAACTTCTGCAGTCTAGTTTCTGACCCTGTCATTGAAAGAAAGCACTCTCTCCAAGTTAATGATTATTTAATGTGAAATTCAAGTCTTTTCTCAGTCTGCATCTTTCTTGTCCTCTTTGTGACATTTAACTTGGTTGACCCTCCTCTCTTCCTGTGACACCCTTCCCTTTTGATCTTCATCCTACACTTCCTATGTCAATATTCTTTCACATTTGGTGTTGGAATCCACCAAGATTCTGTCCTGGACTCATCACCTTCTTTCTATAGAGTATCTTGCTTAGTGAACTCATAAGCTCCCATGGGTTCAGTGATCAATCCTATGCAGATAATTGCCAAATCTATGTATCTAGTCTTAAAACTCACCCTCTGAAATATTTCATATTATTCCATATTATAAACTACTTGTTAGATATCATCACTTGCAAGGCACATTAGCATCATCAACTCAATTTGTCCAAAAGGTAAGTTGTTATATGCTCTCAACTCCCAGTCAAATACATCCCACCTCCAAATTTTTCCATTTCTGTTGATGGCACTACCATTTTTCCAGTTACCTAGGTTTGCAATTGTAAACTCATCCCCAAATATTCCCTTAATGCCCATATCCAGCAAATTACCACGTCTTGTCCATACTTCTGCTAGGATATCTCCCACCTCTATCCTCTTCCTTACACATAATTCAGCTCTTCTCTAGTTGAGGCAGATGGGGGATATAGCAAATAGAGAACCTGGCCTGAACTCAGAAGAGTTGCTTTTGAATTTGTCATTCAATACTTACTAGCTGTGTGACCTTGAGTAAGTAAGTCACTTAAGCTCTGTTAGACTTAGTTCTTCATCTTTAAATGGGGATTCTAATAATAATTATTGTTAAAATAATGACACCCACCCAAAGAGTTATGAGAATTAAAATGAGACCATATGTAAAGAGACTTACCAACTTTGAGGCCCCATATAAATGATATCAATTATTAGTTTGGTCCATCATCATTACTTAGACTCTTATAATGGCTTCCTAATTTGTCTCCTCTCTTTGGTCTTTTCCCTCTCTAAGAAATCTTGCACTCAATTACTAAATCAATATGACTAAATCCCAGATGTGACCATCCTCCATAAATTTGCTAAAATGATCTTTCCAAAGTACAATTCTGATTGCATCATTCCTCTACTCAGTAACCTCCAGTGGCTACCTGTTATCTCTGGGATCAAATTCAAACTCCCCTGTTTGACCTTGAAGACCTTTTACAGTCATCCCCATGCTAGCTTTCCAGTATTATTATGTCCACATCCAAAAGTGAGCCATACCCTTCTCTCTCATGTGCTCCAAGTGGCATCTCCATGCCTCGACACAGCTCAAGTACTTCTCTGACATAGTGCCTAATCCCATTGATTGTTAATTATATTCTCCCTCTTGAAATTACTTTGTTACTCTGTATATACTTTTGCATATACTTTATCAGCACCCCTGTTTCATTATTCCTTCCCCTCAACTCTGCTCACTTTGGATCACCTCCTGTTCTTTGGGGGCAGATTTATTTTATTTCATATCTCTATAATCCTGTATAGTGCTTAGTGAAAAATATAGGCACAAGGAGTGAACCTATGATTTCACTAGTATGCGGAAATCCCAGATGAGGAAACTTACTTTGCCACTGCAGGTTAAAATATTCTCTACAACTTTTATATACTCAGAGACTTTCCTAGGGAAATGACAGATTAAGTGACTTTCCCAGGGTCACATAGCCAGAACATGTTAGAGCTCAGACTTAAACCTAGGTTTTCCTATTATTCCATGCCAACTCTACTTTTGGCATATAGTAGGTACTCAATGAATGCTGAGTTGGTGCATAAACTCAGGGTACAATATTGTGTTTCTTCTTGTTTTTTTTGGAAGCCAGTCTAACTGCACTCCCCTTTTCAGCAGTTTGACGTTTTTCCCATGCCTCTAGTTGCAAGTTGGCAATCTCCCAGGCCAGTCCCACTCAGCCTTTGGCATCTTTTCCCTCTCACTCCTAGTTCCCATGCTGTCAAGCAGTACACAGATGCCTTTGGAATTGCCTGACAGTTTTTTTGATCTTTTGAATTCAATGCAGTCCCAGTCTATGATGGCACTTAGTGAAATTTGATGAATTCGGCATTGGAAGTTACAGTTCCCTTCCTCGGGTCTATTGGAAACACTCAGTTCTGCTTTATAAATTGTTTAATCTTGTCATCCATAAAAAAGGTGAGCAAGCTATTTCATTTATGATATGGATTATATCCTCCACTCATCATCCTAAAGATTTAATGATTGTGGCGGGAAAAAGGATAAAAACCTGTTTTATGGCTCTTCGAAGAGCATCCTTCTCTGAGGTTTGGGTTTCCAGATTGAGTAGTGGATACCACTTAAGCAGTCTGTTTTAGGATGAAGAGTGATTGTGATGTGAGTAGTACAGCAGAGCCATAATTCAGATAGCAGCTATCTTCCTAGTGTTGAAGGTGGGAAAGGAGCCTTCAGGGAAGGCCAAAATCAGTCTTACAGATTCCTAAGATCAGAGATTCAGTACTTGAAGGGACACAAGACATTATTGAGTCCAAGCCACTTTCAGATAAGGAAATGGAAGACCAGAAAGGTTTGAGTGACTTGTCTAGAGTAACACGGCTAGTCAAGTCAACAAGTATTTATTAAACTTTCTCGGTGCCCAGCACTGTCCTAAGTACTGGGGGTACGAGTACAAGCAAAGAGAAAGACATTGTCTGTTCTTAAGGCATCCACTTCCTAATGGAGGAAGATCACACTTAAATAGGAAGCCCAGAATGGAGGGACTGAATGTTGTTTTCCATCCTTCATACTCAAAGAAGGCCAATGACATCATAGTGTTGGAGTGATTGTAGTAGAGTTGGTGAAGAGGGACCAGGACCAGCTTGGGGATATGGAGAGTCAGGAGAGGATACTGGAGAGAAATGAAGGTGGGTCTGGCTCAGGTAGTTTCCTAAAAATGGAGTTTCTGGAGGGAATCATTGTCTAAACTGTCTCACAGAAATGTACAAAATATTAAAATGCAATCAATCACAGGAAGGAGTTACAGGGTCTGAGTGCAGGTGAATATTGCCGGTATTGAAAAAATGCTTGTTCAATGAGTCAGTCAATAGACATTTATTAAGCACCTATTATGTGCCCGGCCCTGTGTTAAGTGTTGGGGATACAAAAGGAGTTTACACTCTAATGGGAGAGACAATGCATCCCTGACCCTTCCATTGACAGAAGTCCAGAAGGAGAAGGAAAATCCCAGGATTTGGAGGCTTCTGTGGCCCAAGACAGAAAGTTCAGAGAATCAGAAGTGCAGCTTGGGGATGATTTCAGCCCAGGGCTCCATGAATCCACATCCAACATGAATCCACCATGGCATTTACCTTCCCTACCATTTAATAAGAATGAACAAAAAGTCATGCAGTCCTTCTCTGCTCTTTGAACTACCCAGACCCTGTGGATACAGCTCAGAAATAGAGTTGGGGGAAGCCACACTCAGCAGTGGGGGCTCACTGGAGATCCCTGACCTTACTAGGGGAGGCAAAGGGATTTCCATTTGGGACATGAAATTGCCATGCAACATAACCAGTGCCCGTTTTTCCCACATAGCTTGAAGGTTTGCAAAACACTTTTATAAACATTATTTCACTGAAAACTCATTCATTTATAACTGCATTCAGTAAGCACTTTTAAAATGCTTACCATGTTCCCTGTGCCAGATATCATACTAGGATGTAGGTGTGTAGAGACAGAAAAGAAAACCTTGGCCCTCCAGGAGTGGATATCGCATTCTTTGGGGAGAGTGGAACAGAATACATCCATAAACCAGACACTCATTCCACAGGATTTTTTCAACAACTTGTACATGCCACATTCCAGGCACTACCCCAGGAGAGAGAGAAACAGACAAGAAATGAGAAAGGCCCAGAGCGTGAAGGTCTGCATCTTCCAGGCAGACGGCGTGTGGGCACACGCTATGCACTCGCTCAGCAGTGAACAGAGTGTCTCTCCTTTAGAGTACAAACTTCTTGAAGGAAGCAACTTTCTTTTGTCCACTTGTGTTCATCCCTAGCACTTAGCACAGGGCCTGGCACATAGGAGGTGCTTAATGAATGTTAATGACTAAATGATTGAACGAGCATTTTTTTTCAATGCCAACTGTATGCCATGTACTAGCAACCATGCTAGAGAGCATGGATACATCAGGGGTGTTGGACTGAGATAGATTTTGAGGGCTTCTTGAACACACATGGTATATATGTATGTATGCATGCATGTATGTATGTAACAGTCTACATACATATAGGCATATACATGCATATATAGACACATATACAAACATAGAGATAGACACACAGATAGATATAACCTCTAACTAAATTTATACTTTCCTTAAATTATGAATATAAGCAATAAAATATGATCCTAAAAAGGAATCCAGAGGTTCCATCAGACTGCCTAATGAGTTCATGACAGAAAAAATGTTACAAATCTTTGGGATCCAGTGAGAGAAATGAAACAGTCCTTGACCTCAAGGAGCTTACCTTGTATTAGGGAAAACAATATGTCTACACAAAGGTAATGAAATCTGAATTCAAATGAATGAGCCTAAACTTTTTTTTTAAAGCAATTGGGGTTAAGTAACTTGCCCAAGGTTACATTGCCAGTTGTGTGTGTGTGTGTGTGTGTGTGTGTGTGTGTGTGTGTGTGTGTGTGTGTGTGTCTGTGTTAAGTATCTGAGGCCAGAACCCTATCCCAGGTCCTCCCAACTTGGGGCTGGCATTCTTACTCACTGAATTACCTAGCCCTGAGCCTAAACTTTTTAGTACCTACTCTCTTCAATACCCTTGACACTCAGCATCAGTGTTTGATGCTGCAAGAAGTCTCTTAGATACTTAGGGTGTCACTACAAAGGTCTCAACTAGTGCGAAAGTGGGGACCATGGTTTTTGAAAGTTTTGCCAAGCTTGGCTGGTTCTACCAGTCACCAAAGACTTCGACCTTAGTCCTGGTAGTAGACAGTCTGTTTTTTCCAAACGCCAGCCCAGCTAGGTATGTAGAGGATCACAGCCAGCAGCCTGCTCACTGGAGGATGTGTGTAAATTCTTTGGCCATGGCTAACTATGAAACAAACAAAAACAGTTCAGGTGCCCCTCAGTTCTGTGTGACCACCTTCCCTTGTTCCAGGGATGGGTGGGAAAGGGATCAGAAGAACCAAGAATCACCCCACATTTAGATCTAAGAACATTAATGCAGCTGTTGGTACATGAAGTAGAAAACTTTTATCAATTAATCAGCATGTGAACATAGAAGTGATGGGATGAATTGTACCTATCTTGGTATCTTTGCTGTAAGCTCAGCTCAACTCCCTATAAACAATAAATGGAGTGAGCTGTGGAATGAGTCCTGAGTCCACCTGGACATAAATCCTGCCTCTGATGCTGATGCCTTTGGTACATTCAAGGAGACATTTATTGGCCTTTGTTTACTAATGTTGAAAAAGGGGGGATTGGCATAGTTGGTCCCTCTAGCTCTCGATCCATGATAGTCAACAAACATTTATCAAATGCTTACTATGCGCAGGTCATGGTACTAAGTGCTGGGGGTGCAAAGAAAGACAAAAAACATGGACCCTGCTTTCAAAGATCTCCCAGTCAAATGGCAGAGACAGCATGCAACCAACTATGTGCACAGATGATATGAAGACAGAAGGCAACCTCTAAGGCAAGGCCCCAGAAGGGGGAGGGAGGCAATCAGAGTATTGTTGAGTAGAGTATTGAGAAGAGTACTCTTGCCAAAGGTGGGGTCTGAGCTGAGTCTTGAAGGAGGCCTAGCCTAGCCTTGAGGCTGCCAGTTCAAATCGTCCCTCTGACAATGTATGTGACCCCAGACAAGTAACTTAACCTTGAAATTCCTCCTGGCAATTCTCTAAGCTATTATAAATTACTCATGAATTGCTTAAGTGCAATGATGGAGGGAGTTTCCACATTGTGAGTTCCATACAAGATTAATTGATGATAGATATGTTAACTGACATAGATATAGCATATCTGAATTTTAGCAAGGCTTTTGGTCTTTCTTCAAGTCTTTCCCGTTTCATTGTTGCTCACTTATTGTTCAGTTGTGTCTGAGTCTTTTTTACCCCATTTGGAGTTTTCTTGGCAAAGATACTGGCATGGTTTGCCATTTCTTTTTCCAGCTCATTTTGTAGATGGGAAACTGAGGCAGCCAGGATAAAGTGACTTGCCCGGGGTCATTATCTGAGGTCAGATTTGAACTCTAGAAAATGAGTCATCCTCGATCAAGACTCTACTGTGTCACCTATCGCCCCCCTCCAGTCCATCCTAAACAGTGCTGAATAGATAATTTTCCTTAAGTACAGATCTGACTATGTGACTCCCTTATTTAATCAGTACTGATACTCATCTTTCCAGGTTCATTGGACCTTACACCCCTCTCACATTCTGTAATCCGGTTCAATTTGTCTCCTCTCTGTTCCTCATAAACCATTCTAGATCCCATCTCTGTCCCTTTCATTCCCTCCTTTCCTCTGACCAGTAGATTCCTTCTCTTTCTTGAAAATTTTGAGAAATATTTTCTTCATGAAGTCTTTCCTGATCTGCCTGATCCCCAACAACTGCTAGCTCTCTCCATCTCAAACTACTTTATTAAAAATACTTTAATATATTGGTACTAATTACCTTTCTATTTCTTCAAATAAGCTGATGCTTGCACTTGTTGCCTCCCTTAATTGAGTGTAAGCTCCAAACAACTAAGGACTGTTTCACTCTTTGTAGGGCTCACCCATCACAGTCTAGTCATTTAAGTACTTATTGGATTGATTGAAATCTTTTTAGAGCAGCTGCAGATATCTGGGCTGGACTAGAGCACACTCAGGCAGATCCAATGGCTCCCCTCAAAGTCTGTTGATGGCAAAATGCCAGATGGGAGGGAGGCTGCTTAGGGCTGTCATGGGGCTCATAAATGGGCAGTCTTGTGTTTAACCTTCTGATCAGCAACTTGGATAAAGACACTGAAGTTAGGCTTATAAAATTTTTAGATTCTATAAAGGTGGGAGGAATAGCTAATATGTTGTATGGCAGATTCAAATTCAAAAATATCTCAAGAGATTTGGAACAACGGCCGAATCTAACAAGATGAACTTTAATAGGGAAAAATGTAAAATCTTGTACTTTGGTTAGAAAAAAATCAACAGTAGAAGAACAGGGTGACGTGTGCTTTAATCAGATTTGATGTGAAAAAAAGTTCTCTATTATTTTTACTTAACAAAATTCTCCCTGATAGCCAGGTGAGTGGAGAGGTATTTTCAAAACCCTTTCACCTTATCATCTAGGAAGCAATGCAGCCTTTACATTGAGGGATGATTTCTAATGAGCCAGTCTGACCATAGCACTGAGTTACTCAATAAACTTCTGTGGCTCCCTAGGGCTGATTGGATAAAATTTAAAAAATCTTCTGTGTGGCATTGAAGGCCCTTCCCAATCTGTCTTTGCAGCCTGCTCCCCAATCACTTCCCCAGCCTCCTTACTGCTCTTGCGTGCCATGAGGTGTTTCCTTCCTCTGAGCCTTTGCACAGCCATTGCCCTTGGTAGAATGCTCTTCTTTGTCTTCTCCACCTGTTGGAGTTCTGAGCTCCCTCCAAGACCAGTGGAGACGCCTCCTCTCTCCCTGGGCCTTTCCTCATCTGCTTCCACCAAGGTTGGGGTCCCTCCCTCCTCCAATTACTTTGTGTTTACTCATTTGTGCATAGATCCTTTCTCCCCCTACAATTCAAGGTCCTTGAGGGGAGGGGTTGTTTTGTTTTTCTGTCTTAGTGTCCTTAGTGCCTAGCACCTACCTATAAGTAGCAAGTGCTTAATAAATGGTTATTAAATTAAGTAAACAACCAATCAACATTTATTAAGCTGCTACTGTGTGTCGGGGACTGTGTTAAGCTCAATGGTACAAAGAGGGACAAAAACCAGTCCCTGCCTGTAAGGAGCTCACAGTCTAAAGGAGAAAAGCCAATCAGCAAACATGCTCAAACCCACTGTAGGCAGGATAAATGGGAAAAGTAATTAACGGTGGGGAGGAACTAGGACTAAAAGGGGCAGGGCCATGCTTCCTCTCTGGAGGAAAGCCGGGAAGTCAGCAGATGGAGATGAGGAGGGAGGGCATTTCAGGCATGGAGGACAGCCAGGGCTGAGAGACGATATTTCGTTTCTGGAATAGTCGGGAGGACAGAGTGACTGGGTGGAAGATCATGGGCAGCAAGGAAGGTGAAAGGAGACTGAAAAGGGAGAGTTTTGAGTGCCAAAGAGGATCGTTTCTTTGTTTCTGGGGGCAATAGGAAGCCGCTGGACTTCATTGAACAGGGAGGTGACCTGTTTGGATGACCTTTGTGGCTTAAAGGAGGATGGACTGGAAGGGGGAGACTCGAGGTAGGCAGATCCACCAGTGCCGAAGCCTTAGGGGTGGATATAGGATGAATGGCTGGGAGATAGGTTCCGGTGAGAGATAGGGAGGAGCCCACAATGACTCCTGGGTGGCTGGCCTGAGGGGCTGGGAGGATGGGGGTATTCTCGAGAGCAACAGGAAAAGTAGGAGGGGCGAGTTTTAGGGAGAAATTCCCTCCGGGCACTGGTGGAAATGGAAATGTTCAGGCTCATTTGAATGGTATAAATACATTCAAAATTGTTTCCATTCCAATTAATTTTTTAATTTGAAGTTGGAAGAGACTAGAGAAGCGTCTTCTTCTGACTGTCTCGTTTTACAGATGACAAATACCAGGCTTGGGAGGCTTGAGTGATTTGCCCACAGTCACATGGATAGCTGTCAGAGGCAGAATTTGACATGAAGTCCTTTGTCTGCAGAGCCTGAGATCATGGCATGGACGGCCTGCTCCAATGCTTTATTCCCAGACTACCCCAGGGGGAGTCCAGTTTCTCAAAGCTCCTACCAAACTGGGAAGGCTTTGAAGATAAGAGCCCAGAGAGAGCTGAGTGGGCAGAGATGTTCATCCATCCCAAAGTTATCTGTAAGGGTTTTCCAGCCTTAAAAGAGCTGGGCCAGAAGAAAGCTCATGGTATCTGTTGACAGCCAAGCATTATTGACACATTAAGAGAAAGGCCCCCAGCGGTATAAATGAACTCCTTGTGTTGGATTTAGAAAGAAGAAGGTAAAAGTAACTCACAGGATGCCCAGGCGTGGAAGGGTTGCAATCTAGGTTGCTGGGAAGGTCCGCCATCTTGCCGAGGTAGTTAAGTCTCCAAGAAAGTGTTTTACCCGTAATGACTCTTAAAGCCTGTCAGGGGAATTGTGGAGGAATTGTAATCTGCACCTATAAAATAAAGTTTGCATATGTTTTGTGTGCTTTTTGTCTACAGGCTGTTTCTTCTGATAGACTGTAAGCTTCTTAAAGTCAAGAACTGCTGCCACTTTATATCCTTAGCTCCTAAGAGCAGGACCTTGTCTCAGAGTGAGTTCTGAATGAATGCTTGTTGATTGATTAATCCTTGGGAAAATTGCATTATGACTGCTCCACTGAGACCAATATTTTAAAAATTTTGGGGAAACACACACACACACACACACACACACACACACACACACACACACACACACACACACACACACACACACAACTGGCCTGGGAATTGCAGGTGTTCCACCCTGGCACCTGGAGAGCAAATTACAAATGAAGCACATTTTAACCTGAATGCAGCATGAAATGGTGTCACATCCCAGGTTGTTAGGGGCCACTGCCTTGGCAGGTACTGCTGGGGCTTAATTAATATAGTAAAACTTTAATTAAATAGAACCCAACTCACCAGAGTATTCACAGAGCCAGAACTGTCCCCGTCCCCTACTGTCTGCATGCTCCTTTTTAAGAGAAAGGGACAAATGCTTGGGAATTGAGTTTGTGACTGGTTTCTTTTGCAAAAATGACAAAAATCAAGCAGATACTGCAATGTGGCCTTGGGTCAGAGTGTATTTACACCTACTTCCTACCCAACTCAGCCCTGTGCAGGGCTCAGAATGGTAGCCAAGGGATGCTGAATCATCCCATGCATGCACGGATAGAACCTCCATTATGGGAGAAATTCCACAGACAGCACAGCCGGATGGTTCCAAGGAACACAGCAGCAGCCTGTGCTGACTAAGTGCCTTCTCTGGGACAGACACCGGGAACACAAATGCCAAATGGGGAAGAAATCCTGCTTTCAGGGAACTTTCATTCTCTCTTGTGCAGACAGGAAGTGGCACTGGGACAAAGCCTTAGGGAAACTTTAAACCATTAGAGCGTAATGTGCATATATGTGTTTATGTGTGTATGCATGTATGTGTGCATGCACACAAGTAACTATATATATCTATACATACATAGTGTATATCCACATGCATACTCCATATACATACAATGCATATATACCTACATAACACACAAGCACATGCTTATAGAATACGCACATACACATCCATATATACATGCTTATATACATCTGTATTTATATCCATACACATACACATACAGGTACACTGGTAAGTAATTAATTGCTGACTCTCCAGGAAAGACAAAGACAAGTGGACACAATGCCTTTTAAAGTTTCATCTGAATCAGTGACTTTTTTTCTATCATTTTCTTAAGTCTAGACATTACCAAACAACAAACCAAGGCCTGGTTTGTAGCACTTGCTGATTTCAAGGTATAAATGTTCCCAGTGGATCTGTACCAACTGGCTCTAGAGAAGCAGCTGGTCCAAGCTGCCTCCAGTACACCCTTGTATTTTGTGTGTGTGTGTGTGTGTGTGTGTGTGTGTGTGCGCGCACGTGCATGTGCACGTGAATGTGCATATGTATCCACACATACATATATACTTGCAAACATACATTATATATTATACACACAGAATATACAGATACATATATTTATCTTTCTCTACAGATTATATACAAATAATTACATGGTAGGGAAACACAAGACAGGTAGGGAGAAAGTGTTCACCCTCTTAATGTAGAAGGTGTCCTGAGCCTCATTTTACAGAAGAGAGACAATACACTCCCTTGGAGTTGTTATTAATATTTATCCATCTAAGAATCCAGGATAAACATAATGTTTCTGCTACTCCAACCCTGTGGGTTAGGACGGCAGATAGAAGCTAAAAGACAAAGATCTCTCTGAGACCTTTCTTGCTGCCTGCTTTGCTGACTTTGCTGTTTCTGATGCATGTATGTCCTTTAGCACGGGCCCTGCTGGGTGGGACTATGGTTAGAGTGCTAAGTTTGGAACCCAGGGATATCTGAGTGTAAATCCTGCCTCCAACACCTGCTGAGTGTAGCCAAGCCACTCAGCCCCCATTTGCCTCTGCGGGTCTCCAATATCCCTTGTGCCTTAAAGCTATGATAATATGATTGACCCTCTCTGGGCCTCATTTTCCTGATATGGTAAATGAGACAGGTTAGGGGCCCTGCAGATAGAAAACTGGACTGAGTGTCAGGAAGCTGTCTTGTTCAGTCATGTCTATGGATTGTACTGTCCTGGGGTTTTCTTGCCAAAGACACTGGGATAGGTTGCCATTTCCTTCTCTAGGGGATTAAAGGAAACAGAGATCAGTGACTTGCTCAGGGTCACATAACTAGTAGGTGACTGAGACTGGATTTGAACTCAGGCCCAGTGCTTTCTCTACTGAGTGACTTAGCTGCCCCTGGAATCAGAAAGAACTTGCCTTGGCTCCTTTGCAGCTGCATGGAATGACTTGTAAGTCACCTAATTTTTGTCTACCACGGTTGTTCCATCAATAATTAGGGCATAAAATATCCTCCAAAAATGGAAGGACATTGTGAGGATTAAAGGAAATATTTGCAAAGTGCTCTGCAAACCTCAAGTGCAGTCGAGCTGAGGGGCTTGGACTCGACTGCCCCTGAAGTTCCTCTCTAAGCTTGTGATGCTGGTCTGTCAGTGCTTATTAAATGTGGGTTGCCTTTAGTTTTAGCAATAAAATCTAATGCCTTCCCTCTGCTGAAGAAGGCCCGAATTTAGTGCTGTGTGCCTTAGGATCAGTCCTAGGTCTTTAGCTCAAAAGCCCAGCCTCTTTGCATGTTGTCTTTAAAGTATTTTTGGCCCTGTTTGACAGAGGAGACTCAGAGGGGCCCCACTGAAAAGGAAAGGTGAGTCTGGAAGCCAGATTCTTTTGATGGTTTTTCTTCTAGATTCTGCTACCACCAACCACAGCTGATTTTTAAAGAGTAAGATGACCAATTCTTTGTCCTGAAAAATCTAGCAGAGGAAATGAAACATCCTGAAAGAGAGTGATGATCAACTTTAAGTACATGTTTGTTCAGAAGTCGACCTCCAGAAAGACTTGGTTTTATTTACCTTACTTGACTTACTAAGGCAGACATTTAAAAGACTTCCCATAATTAACAGCTGGAATCAAAAAGATTTTTTAAAAAATTAACCTTAAGGGAATCAGATGGGCAGCAAGGTGGTGCAATGGTTAGAGTACTGTGCCTGGAGTCAAGAACATGCCTCTCTGAGTTCAAATCTGGCCTCAGACATTTATTTACTAGCTGTGTGACCCTGGGCAAATGACTCAACCCAGTTTGCCTTAGTTTCCTCATCTGTAAAATGAGCTGGAGAAGGAAATGGCAAACCACTCCTGTATCTTTGCCAAGAAAACCCCAAATGGGGTCACTGTCTGATATAACTGAAATGACCAAACAGCAAAAAAAGAATCTGATAGTTCAATTCAATTAAATCCCCTTATTTGAAAAGGCCAATCAACTAAGATTTTACTGTAAACAACTTAAGCAAAATCACATAATGTAATTCAACTAATATATATTAAGTACCTACTATGGAAAAAGTGTGATAAGGTGATGAGGTGATAAGTATAAAAGATGAAAAAAAAGATAGAGGCCTGCCCCCTAGGAGTTTACTCTCCAGGCAGAATGAATGGCAGATAAACCAGGATAGTGTGATAATTAGTAACCAGGCAGAAGGTAATATTGATTGGTTGCTACATATTGAATTCCTAACATGTTTTTTATTCTGCTAAGCATGGCCACCTCTTATAGGTCTACCAGGAGATGTATCAACACAGTTAAAGGATAAAAACAACTTCTGATATTCTCTATACCAACTAGAACAATGTGTCAGCCCTCAGTGTATGGGCATGTCATGGATCTACCAGATTCTCTAGTCAGAGACCTTGGAGATGGACACACTGCCTCTCTGGACCTCACTCTGCCCATCCATAAAATGAATGAGCCCCCAAGATCCCTTCCAGGTCTAAACCTGTGACTATATGATGATCTAATCCTGTATCTTTGTTTTACTGTTGGGGAAACTGAGGCCCAGACAGATGAAATAATTTACCAGGACCATGTGATTGAATCCAACTCAATGAGCATTTATTAAGTACTTTCATTTGTCTGATACTGTCCTAGACACTTGATACACAAAAACACCAGTGAAAACAGGCTCTTCACTGAAAGAGTTACATACAAAGCTAGTGAGTGTCAGAACTCAGACAGAACTCATTCATGTCTAGGTCAAAGCGCTTTCAATACTGGGCTAAAGTCATTAAGGGATACATTTTACATGGGGATTCAGGGTTTAGCATGGGAAACAAAGAAGGAATTCGGGATATAGTAACATTCCTCCTTCTCTAGGCAGAGTCCCAAGGGATGGACCACCTCATGGGAAAAGCATAAAAAGGCTTTTCAGCTGCGGAATTGACAAGCCAGCTGCCAAGTGTGATTTAAGAAGGGGTGGAGGTTGGGTGCTGAGGTGGCCTCAGATGAGTGGAAACCAGGAGGGCAGCCAAAAGCTTAACCCTCCATCACCAAGAAGCAGAAGAGAAGACTGCTGGGAAGCTATGCAGTTAACTCCTGTTAGCCTGTGCATAATCAGCACCCAGTTCTCTTGGAGGGGGGTGTGTGTGTGCCTGTGTGCATGTGTGTGTGCATGTGAATGTGTGTGTGCCTGTGTGCATGTGCATGTGTGTGTGCATGTGTGTATGTATGAGTGTGTGCGTGCATGCACTGTTTGGGTCTGAGGGCACAGAGGAATCCTGCCCTCCCTCGCCATATTGGGTGTCTTTATAACTGCCCTTAGCTTTAGGAGTTGGGGTGGGGGAAGGAAAGAGATAGGTTTTGCCTTTGGAAGAATGTTGTGCCAGTCACCATGATCACTTCCTGGGCTCACGCTGGGCACAGAGCAGAGAGGGAGCAGGGTGCAGTGGGGAACACCCCCCCCCCCCAAAAGCCAAAAATATTTGGTTTCAAGTCTTGCCTCTGGGTCATATTGGCTCCATGAGCTGGAGGCATTTAGACTCTCAGGGATCTAAGCATCTCTCTTGGATGGCCAGTTTTAGAGAGCTGGTAAAGGGACTTTCTTCATCTAGAGCTTGCCATTTCTATACTGGGGAAATCACAGTTTTAGCCAATATCCCTTATTATCTGCCATGTGCTATGCTAAACCCGGGGAATCTAAAGAAAAGAAAACAGTCTCTGCCCTCAAGGACCTTTGGGAGCCATGACACCATAGCATTTGGATGTGCCTGTATGTGTACGTCATGTCTCCTCCTGAAGAACACAAGCTCTCTGAGGACCTGGACTATTTGTTTTTTTTTTCTTTGTGGTATGAGCAAAGAGAAGGGAATGGATACAAGAGACTGTGGAATTTGAATTGACAAGACGTGGCAACTGTTTGGCTCTGGAGGGTGAGGGAAAGGGAGGAGTCCAGGCTGACCCCTTAGCCATGACAGGTCCTTCTGGATAATTGTTTCCCTTCTACTATTGTGTGGGGAATCTCTTTTAAGAAGCTCCCCCCTCCCCAGTCTAGTCATGACTTTTCCTTCTTCTTCAGTCACCTGGGAATACAAGTATTTTCTATAATTTCAGTGAATTGTTGCTGAGGGCAGGTCAGGACAATCACAGTCCTTGTCAACAATCTAAAATAGTAAATACCCCTTTAAAGCCACCTCATGAAAAATTCCATGCCAGGCTTGTTTGCTGCTCCCAAGAAGGTTAAGCAATCTGCAGGGATGCCACCAGATCGATTTTTCTCTAGCAAATCGACCCTCTCAGACCTTGGATGAGTACTGAGGCTTTAGCTCTTATAGAATGAAATGAACAGGAGAGTCGAGAAGGGGCTGGTGCCTGGGGGGGTGGGGAGGCACCCAGAATGGCAGATTCTCAGAATGTTCACAAGCTCCTGGCTGTTGAGGGGTTGGCCCAGGTTTTGCCTTTTAAGAAACTGAATCCCAGTGTAAACCCTTCTATAGCAGGAATGGTGGAGGGTTTCAGTTTGGTTTGGTTTGGGTTTTTGAAGTGGAGAGAAGGCAGAGAGAGAATGTTCACGAAGGAGACTTGCTCCTCATTAGGGCCTCTCAGCGCAGGGGCACTGTCCATGCAGAATAGCCTTAGTTTATCAGATCTGTTTGTATGGGAACATGTTGCCTCCCACTGTAGAATGGATGCTTCTAGAGACAGGGCCTGGTTTTTCCTTTGTGTCTCTAGTGCCTACACTTTCTGGCACATAGAAATACTTCTGAAATGATGGATCAGAGTTACCTGGGGGCACTTTGGGGTTAATTGACTTCCCTGGGGCACAGAGCCAGCGCCTGTCAGAATCTGGCCTTGTAGCTTGGCTTTTCTGACCCCACAGCTGCCTTCTGGACTGGCTCTCAGAAGGGAGGATGAGGCAGAGATGATCACAATTCATATTTCCATATCACTTCACAAGAGGCCCATGAATTAGACACAGGTCACAGATTTCAAGCTCGACAGGAGAAAACTGAAGGCCAGAGAGGTAAAGGGGGCTTGCTTAAGGTACCTCATGGGGTGCAGGAGTCAGGCAGGATTTGAACCTACCCTTCTGACTCTTAGCTCCAGCATTCTTCCCCTGCAGCATGCCCCCCCCACCCTTGGGTGGGTGGGGATGTTATAGGGAGCATTCACAGAAGGCCAGAATTAAGAGGGACCACAGAGGCCATTGAATTTGAATGAGGCCTTCTATAAAGTGCCAGGCACCTGAATCTCTACAGTTCTGTCTGTAAGAATTTAGAACATAGGGACTAAGTGTGAGGGATTGATTAGTGGAATCCCCCCTCAAATGCCCCTCCCCACAAATTTCCTAGCTCCCTTGACAGAATTACAGGTTGAGAGTTTTTGTTTAAAGGGAACCTCCCACCTCCTAAGGGAGTTACCTTCAACAGTAACACCTCTGATCTGGGCTTCAGAGGTTGACTCCACTCTGGAGGGTGGCCTCTCACTGGTGGAGGTATTACTTCTGTGGTCTATAAAAGCTAGCTGCAAAATGAACCCCCTCTTCTTTTTGTTTCTTTTTATTCTCAAGCTTTTTCTTCCTTATGTTTCTGGTCTAGAGTATAGTGACAAGAGAGAGACAGAGAGAGAGAGACAGAGAGAGAGAGAGAGAGAGAGAGAGAGAGAGAGAGAGAGAGAGAGAGAGAGGAAGAGAGGGAGAGAGACAGAGAGACAGAGGGAGAGAGGGAGACACAGAGAGAGAGACAGAGAGAGAGAGAGAGACAGAGAGAGAGAGACAGAGAGACACAGAGAGAGAGACAGAGACAGACAGAGAGAGAAAGCGAGGCAGACAGAGAGACAGAGGGAGAGAGAAGAGGGAGAGAATGAATATGTGTGTGTTGGGTGGAGTGGAACTGTAGATTTCTCTCTTCCTCTATCTCCTAGGAAGATAAAACAGCTAGGAGCTCATGCATTCTATACTTATCCAAACATGAAGACCTCAGCTCATGACTCTCTTCTGCCTTTCTGTGTCTCTTTCTGAACACAGACAAGATTAACAATTCTGAGAAGGGGTGGTTCCCAGCTTGTGGGCAATTTGGGGGCTCTAGAATCTCTAAGACTTCTTGAATTTGAGAGTCAGGTACTGATTTCCCAGAGGGAGATTATCTGAGCAGATACTTGGAAAAGGGAGAAGAAAAGGAAGCTTAACAGAGAATGATTCTATTGTTGAAGGTTTAAAGCCACATCAGGCCGAAGTAAAAGGCCAGAACCTTGACAGTCAGTCCTCCATGGCCTAGAATTGTTCTAACAATGTAGATTAAAGTTGAATTGGGAAAATTTGTTGAACAGTCAGTCGCCCAGAGAAGCTTTCTTTTCAAGGGAGACCCTGATGGGTTTCTGGAGGACTCTGTGTTCCCAAGACCCATGCAAAAATGCTTCAGAGTCCTGAGCATCTTTGCTTTTCCAAGAATGTGATGGTTGAAATAAAAGCTATCTCATACCTAGGATCACTTTGGGGCTTGTTGTGAAGAAAACATTTTGTAGATAGCAAAGTGCTAGGTCAATGAGAACTGAGAACATGTATAGGAGTTGGAAACCCTGTTATCATCATTTGGGGAAATGCAGGACACAAGATATGCCCAAACTTCAAACATTTTCCAGTAGTTTTACTCAAGGGTTGGGGCAATCGAATAGAAGCCTATAGGGAATGGACCTAGAATCCTTAGAAAGTCATGGACAGGACCATATTGACTTTGATCCTTAGTGAGTAGGGGATAAGGAGGGGATCTGGGTCCAAACATGGGAGCCAAGATATCAGGTGTCAGACATAGTAGGCAGACTGTCAGGACACAGACCCTCTAGAGTCACCTCGGCTCACTCTTTTTCCCTTCTACCAAAGCTGGAGAGGAAAGACTCTCTTCTGACTTGTTGTCTCTTCCCTACTCGTCAGTCAAAAGAGATGGAACCTTTCGCCCTCCTTTCCCAGTTCTGCCTCATGTCTTTCCTTTAGTCATTCTTCTGCTCTTCTTTTCCAGTCAAGGAAAAAGGACCTACTTGGTGTCTGATTAAGGAGGTTCAGGATTCATGGGAATGGAACACTCGGCAATTCAAAATGTTCACTATAGTTTACTGAGAAAATAGGTGAATGGGAAGGAAACCAGAGATAACAGAGTAAAAGGCTTAGGAATTGTAAAATTAGAGAAACTATGACTAATATGTATATTTACAATCACCACCGATGCATGGAAGCACCAACTCCTGACCACACAAGCTGGGGAATCCTGCGTACAGCCGTCAGGGTCCTGCTCAGGAGCATTCCAGGCAGGACATCTTTTCTATGGGTGAGATTCCAATTTGGGGTCTGAATCTTACTGTTTAAATAGTGCTGAGAACAAAGAAGGCATACTGTCTGGAGTTTTTAGCAAGCATATTATATTGTGTGAGGCCTGGGACAGAGGCCAATACCTCCAAGGCCCCCCCAAGAATGAAATTTCCTTGGAATGGCTAGTTCTAGGAGTTGGACAGTTATTATATTTCTTCTCAAGGATGTGGCTGGAGTCCGAGGAGAAGAGCAGCCCTCATGTTCTCAGGATCCTATGTTCCCAAACAATAATAGAATAATAATAATAACAGAAAGGTCATACCGAGTTCAGGCCTTGGTTTGTATAATCTTATTCCTCACAGAGGGGCTTACCTTGGCCCTTCACTTGGCTCCTGGGCCCCTCTATCTGGTGGCTACTTGAAAGACCCAGATGGCTTGATACTGGGATTTGATTGGTAATCAATCCACTGCCATACTGTTGGCAGGAGTACTTGTATCTCTCATATTTATAGGAATATTATTAAGAATTCTATTTCCAGTATGCAGTAATTATTTTTCATTTATTCATATGCCTATATCAAGCCAGCATTTTCCCTCATTCTCCATGTATTTAATGTTCCCAATTAATTGCTTCTCTCATGAAAAAAATTGGGTCTTTATTTAGTGGGGCTCACTTCATCAGGGACCTGACAGGCAAATGAGTGAGATTCTGAGTCTCTCCCTTCCCATCTAGGGTATGGCAGGCTCAGTAACCTCACTCCGATGATATCACACATCTCTCAAGTATTTCACTTGTGGCAAGTATCTGTTTTGGATTTGGAGAGAGAAAGACAGGCCTCATGGGGTGTCACTCCTCTTCAGTGACAGAATTAGCTGAAGATTCAATGTAGCAAGATAGGAACAATCAGCATTCTGATCATCCCACCAACTCCTTGTGTGGCATTAAATAGAAAGAATCGAGGGAGGAGACATTAGGACTGGAATGGATGAGGCCTCATCTACCCCACACATTCAGTGATGCTACAATCCAACCCACTGTGAAGAAAAAACATTTAAAAAAGCAAGGACTTTAGACCCCACCCAGCTCAACCCACTGATTTTTTTCAACTTCATTCAACAAACACTTTCCAGCTATCTAGGATCACTGATTTAGAGACTGAAGGGGCCTCAGAAGACCCTAGTTTTACCCCATCATAAAGGGTCAAGGGATAGTGGGCATGAATCCCGGGCATAGGGAAGAGCTCATAGAAAGGCAAGGACGTGGAGGATAGCAGGTGGTACACAAAGAACAGCAATATGACTGGTTTTACTGGGGGATAGAAAAGTTGTGAAGGGAAAGAGCGTGTGATAAAAAGGAAGGTTGGAACCAGCCTTCCATTTGGAAAGGTTTTGAACAATAATCTGAAGAGTCTATATTTTGTTCTAGAAGCAAGAGTGCACCAATGGAACTTTCGGGGCATGCAGTGATTTGGTCAAACTATGACTACTTCAAGAATATTAATTTTAATATCTCTGCCAAGGATTTATTGGAGGGAGAGAGGGGGACTCAGGACTCAGACACCAGTTAGGCAGTCATTGCATTGCAACAGTTCTAGCAAAAGGTGATGAGAGATTGAAAAGGTAGCAGCTGCATGAGTGGAGAGAAAGGAATAGATTTAAGAAATATTGTGGAGGTAGAGTCACTAAGAACTGGCAACTTCTCAGATGTGAGGGGTGAGGGAGCCTGAAGACTCAAGGACAACTTAGCATCGTGAACCTGGATGATTGGAAGGATGGCAGCACCCACAACAGAGATAGGGATGTTAGGAAGAGAAACATGCTTGAGGGTAACAATGGTGATTTCTGTTCTGGCCATGTTGAGTTTGAGATATCTGGGGGCAATCCAGTTGGAAACTGTGAGAAGCTGGTCATGATGTGGAACTTGATTTCAGGTGAGAAATAGGACCAAATCTAAAGGTGTGGCAGTCATCTGCAGAAGAAAAGAAAATTGTGATTCCTGGGAGCTAATGAGATCCCTTAGAGAGGGCATAGAGTGGAGAAGAGAAGGGGACCTGAACAGAACCTTGGGGAGTAGACACCCATGGTTAGGGAATGGTTATGAAAGGGAGCAGCCAGATAGATGGGAGAAGAGAGATTGCATATCTCTATATCTCTATCTATCTATCTATCTATTCATTTGTCTATCTGTCTGTCTATATCTATCTTATCAATCTGTCTATCTATCTATCTGTCCATCTGTCTGTGTCTGTCTGCCCATCTATCTTTCTATCTGTCTATCTATCTATCCATCCATTTATTTATCTATCATCTATCTGTGTGCCTGTTTCCTCATCTGTAAAACAAGAGAGGTTGGACTCAGCCTCAGAAGTCCTTTCTAGCACTAAATCTATGATCCTATGAATTCAAACTTCTTTAGTTCCAGGTCTGCACTTCTCCATTATACCCTGGGCAGTTCAGGAAACATTTCCATAGGGGAGGAGCACTCTGTTTAAAGTGGAGAAGCTGACTTGCTTTGGGTAAGGACAGTCTAGTACTCCTGTGGTTTGAATGCATGCATATTTATAAAAGTAAAACAATACAAGTGTCTGCCAGTCAAAGGGGCCTCCTGGGGGTTCCCTATACACCACATGCCATCCCCAGTCTCCATGCCTCTGCACAGGCCTGGAATACACTCTCTCTATTTCTATCTCCTAGAATTCTGAGCTTCTTTGAAGGCTCAGCTCAGTTGCCACTGCCCATAATAGATCTTTCCAGTTTCTCTCCTCTAGCTGATAATGGTCTCTTTCTCCTGTTTATCTTTATATATACTTTGCATTGAATTAATTGGGTATTTATTATACTTCCTCTCTCTAAATATACTCCAATCAGATGCAAACTCCTTGAAGATCATTGTTTTTCTTCTTTGTATCTCCAGAACCTAGGAGAGCACCTAGCACCTTGTAGGCACTTACATGCTCTTTGAATGGAATTTAAATGGATCAAATGAGTTGGAGAAATCGACAGACATTTTAAAGAATGGGAAATAAATCTGCATATCTACTTATAGAATCACAGAGTCGGGGAGGACTTAAGTGGTCACCTGGTCCAAAGCGTATCCATCCCACAAGGAATCTCCTGTGCAAAATGCCTAACAAGGGATCATCTAGCCATCTCTGCTTGATGTGTAAAGGAGAATTCACTCTCCTATTGCTTTTGGAGGGCATCTTTGATTCTTAGGAAGTTCATCCTGACATCAACAATGAAATGATGTATTTGCAATATCCACCAGTTGATACTCCTTATATATTGGGGGTCAAACAGAACAAGTCTAAACCTTTACCCACCTTATAGACCTTTAGCTTCTTGAAGATAATCATTAAATCCCTTGTCAGTCTTCACTTATTCAGGCTAACTGTCTTTGGTTGTTTCATCCAAGTCTCCCATTGTATGAACTTGAGGCCTTGCTCTAGTCTTGTTGCCCTTGTATGGATGCTCTCCAGCTTAGCAATGTCTTTTGTAAAATGTGATACACAGAACTGAACACAACGCCCAGTTGGGATCTGACCAGCACTGTTATACATGGACTAAATGTGATAGTTCTTTGAAATTTTGAATAGCTTGGTCTCATTCATATTTATTATTATTGAACTCTTACTACCATTGAGTTAAGAAAGATTATATCTGCCAATTTATTTTTGTGAGTTATTATAGACCTCTCCTTTTTTTAAGCCAAGGAAATTCATCACTACAATTTCACCTTCTGTGCATGGCAAATCATGCAGAACAAGTAGACCCTACAATGACAGTAGCAGATGAAGCACATTTGGGAGAGATTTTTCAGCTACTGTTGTATTCTAAGAATGTGTTGTCCCAAATGGAAACAAATAGCTAAATCAATTTGAATCAAACAGTATCAGGAACTGAACTAAGATCTGGCTGTCATCCTTAGCCTCGGTCATTTGTAAACTGGACTGAAATTCCATTAAAATATAATCACTCAAAATTCATGGTCTGCTTGAGGGCTTATCATAAATGAGGAAATTATTCCTAAGTACTATCTCTAGGATGAACTAAAATGAATGTTTCTAACATTAGTGCCTAAAATAAATATTTTCAATCCATTAAAATTCTAGGCATTCATGGCTGGAAGAAGTCTAGGGAGTGCAAAAGTCTTTATGTTTCCAACTATTGAATTTTTGCATTTTTGTTTGATAAAAAATATTTTGAGATAAGATGTCAGTATTTAAATGATGGGTAAAACTCTCACCTATA
Source organism: Gymnobelideus leadbeateri (assembly GCA_011680675.1). Taxonomy (NCBI): domain Eukaryota; kingdom Metazoa; phylum Chordata; class Mammalia; order Diprotodontia; family Petauridae; genus Gymnobelideus; species Gymnobelideus leadbeateri. The sequence goes on along the minus strand of WOXC01000709.1, from coordinate 170,009 downwards.
TTGGGTCTCTACCGTAGTAGAGGATGTGACTTCTAAAGACCATATGGGAAGCAATGCCAGGAATAGCAACTGGTTTCTCAGAGTCCAAACCCTGGGCTCTTTATAGTAGACAATGTGGTTCTTCCAGACAAAATTCTTTCTCACTGAAAACTTCCACCAAATGCTCTCTAAGAGCAGTGGGTGAAAGTTATAAGGAGTCTAAAATGAGCCTGACCTTGAAGAATTTCCTAACAACCCAAGTTCTGCCAGAGTGTAATGGACCCTCTGGAAGAACTAGGATGGATATATCAATGGATATATTCAAGAAAAGGCTATGTGACTATTTATCAGGCATGTCATTGAATTCTGACTCAGGTATAAGATGAATTTAATCAATATATTGTAAAGACTTTTCCAACTACAAAATTTTGAGTCAGGGATTCTTGCCAGTACACCCAGGTAGTAAGTGGCAGATGTGAGATTTGAATTTGGATCTTCTGAGTCCTAAACCAGAGCTTATTCCATGAAATGGACCATCGAAGTGGTTGGGAGAAAATCATTGGGTTGACTTCTGGGCCTATATCAGACTTTGCCACTAACTAACTAGTTATGTAATCTTGATGAATGCTTGCTTCCTCACATATAATATGGGACGATAATACCTACTGACCCCTCAAATGAGATAATATTTGTTACGCACTTGGCATGATGCTTGGCATAGACTAGGTACCTAACCAATGCTTCTTCTTTGCCTCTTACTTGTCTTCCCCACAGTCTTTCTTTCTCTGATTTCTAAATCAAAGAAATAAAACTTAAAGAGGCATTCAAGAGGTAGGATCAGTTTGAAGAATTTGAGGGACCATGGGACATCTGTGGGGCTCCATGTAGGCAACAAACTCCTGTTTCTCTATTGTCTACTTATAAGTCCAGACAGCTTAGAGAATTGTCAGCATCAAGAAAGCTGGTTTCTACCTTTATCTTTGCCCCTAGCTAGCAGTTAGTGACCTTGGGCAAAGGTCATCACCTCTCTGGACTTTAGGTTTCCTATCTGTAAGTAGAGGGCTTTGGACTAGAGGAACTCTGAGGGCTGACTTAATTCTAAAATCCCATGATGCTATAAGAAAACTCCGCAAAGCTTGAAGCATCATGCAAATGTAAAATGTCATATGTATTTTCTACAGGTGACTATAAGTACTCTATCTCCAAACAGCTTCCTTCTAATTATCTGTAGCCACACTGTGCTGGGCAGGGGGAAGGGAAGAAGAATGTCTATAGTGCCCACTATGTGCTCGGTACAACAACACTGCAAAGTAAGTTTTCTTATTATCCCCATTTTACAAGTGAGGAGAATGAGATAATTAGAGGTTAAATGATTTGTGTAGGGTCACATAGCTAGTAAATATCTGAAGGAGGATTTGAACTCAGATCTTCTTGACTACAAGCCTGGTATTTTATCCCCTATACCACCTGAGCACTGTGTCTGAGCACATGGTAGACTCTTTGTATTTCTGGGGTAGAAAACATAAAGAAATTACATGAGCCTGAATTTGGTATAAGAAGACCTGAATGAAATGCCACTTAGTGCCCATTTGTCCCTTAAGCAGCTAGGTGTGGGGGCAGAGGGAGGAGGCAGCTAGGTGGAACAGTGGATAAGGGTGCCAGGCCTTAAATCAGGAAGACTCATTTTTGTGAGTTCGAATCCAGCCTCAGACACTTTCTGTGTGACCCTGGGCAAATCACAACCCCATTTACCTCAGTTTCTTCATCTGTCTTCATCTTCTTCAGCTGAAGAAGAAAGTGACAAATGTCTCCAGTATCTTTGCCAGGAAAACTCCAAATAGTGTCACGAAGAGTCAGATGTGACTAAACCAACAAAACTATAACAAATATTTTCATCCTAAATACCTCAGTTTCCTCATCTGTAAAATGTATGGGCTAGGCTAGAGATGTTATCTAGAATTCCTTCCAGTTTGAATACTATAACCTTATCAATGATTGACAAATTGAGAATAGAATCAGGGATAATTCCTCAATGGTTAGAAAACATCTCTTACACTCCTTTAAAATCTTCTTGGGGTGGCTAGGTGGGGCAGTGAGTAGAGCGTTGGCCCTGGAGTCAGAAGGACCTGAGCTCAGATCCGGCCTCAGACACTTAACACACACACAAACAAAAACCTAGCCGTGTAACCTTGAGCAAGTTACTTTACCCAATTGCCCTCCAAAAAGCAAAAGCAAACCCCGCCCCCCCCCAAATAAAATCTTCTCTATCATTTCTTTGTGTCCTACTGTTATAGGAATGTAAATTTTTAAGGTCTTCCTTGCCCTTAGGCTTAAGTGCACCTGGAGCCTGTGGTGGGAGACTGTTTTTCAGGAGATACTTTGTAATTGGGCAGTGGGTCAAGAGGGTTGTTACATTCTCTGAGCCAGGAGAAGGCTGTATAAATCCTTGATGTGAGGCTTTGCTTTGGGGCTCATTTTGAGAAGTGTTGTGTGATTTAACCAGATGAGACTCTGGGTAGCTGCTGAGCCCCCCGGCTTTGAAAAACCCAGATGTTGATGCTTCCCTCTCTGGTAACTGACTAGGTATAGATGTAATGGTTAGACAGTTGGAGGCCTGTCTGCTGAAATGTTTCTCTTTGCTTGTAACTTCTGTATACTCTGAAGTTCAGGGTGCTGACTTTTTCCCCTGAACTTGGTAAATGATATGTTTGATTAATTAAAACAAGATTGTTAACCCATTTTGAGTTGCTTTCCTTTAGAAAAGAAGATCTAAGAACCTGTGTTGGCAGCCACCCTGGGTATGCTGTGGTGCTTGCTACTACACACACACACACACACACACACACACACACACACACACACACACACACATATATATATATATATATATATATATATATATATATATAATAGGTGCCCCAACATTTGCCACCCTTTCCCCCAAATTGCAGTAGTTTAGACTATTTCAACTGAGGTTGGAGATGGTAGTGAAGGCCTTGTAGTAGGAGGCAGAATACTTGGGTTTGAGTTTCTCCTTCAGCACCTATTTTCTGTTTTGCCTTGGGTAAGTTACTCAATTTTCATGTTTATCTTTGCTGTTTGGAACAAATTGCAAGGGAGAAACATGTAAGACTTCTGTCCCGAATTGAACAAAGTTGGACAAAGTGGGCCTCAGTAACCATGCTGTTTACCTGGAATTGTTGACCTGTATGATACTCATTACCTGATAAATTCTCATATATGGAGTTCCCCAATGTCTGTAATCTCAAAATAAGTGTATTTAAAGTCCTCCACGATCTGTCCTCATTAACAAAAGACATTGCTCAAGCACCTACAGGAAACTGTGTTAAAGGTTGAGAAGAAAACATTGTGAGATATGGTTTCTAATCTTAAGGAGCTTCCAATATAGTGGGGAGCCAAGTTATAGACATAAAATGATTCTTGTTATTTTTTTTAATAGCAGCAACTCTTTGTGACCTGATTTGGGGTTTTCTTGGCAAAGATACTGAACTAGTTTGCCATTTCATCCTCCATTTCATTTCACAGATGAGGAAGCTGAGGCAGACAGGGTTAAGTGACTTGCCCATAGTAACATAGCTAGTAAGTTTCTAAGTCTGGATTAGAATTCAGGTGATCCTGATTCCAGGCCCACAACTCTATCCTCTGCTCCATGTACATGAAGTGTATAACATAAAATGATAATTCATTATAAAAGAAGTGTTTTAAATGCTGAGGGACATATCATATATTAGAAATAGGGATGATGATGGTAACAATCATATTTACAGAACTCATTTGTTCTATCACTAAAATGGAGCCTAATTGAATCAAAATGGAGTCTAATCCAATTGAAGACTCAATGATTTTTAATGTTTCTTCCTCCTTTAAGAGTTATTCAAAAATACATATTATGTGCCAGAAATTGTTATACCTCTGAGATTCCCTCCCATCTACATTGTTGGCATCTTATTTGTACATAGTTATTTGCATGTTATCTCTCGCATTAGATTTTGAGCCCCCTTAGAGCAGGAATTCTTTTTTTCTTTTTTTTCCTTTATTTGTATCCCAAGAGTTTAGTCCAGTGCCTAGCAGCCACTCAGTCAACAAACAGTTATTAAAAGCCTACTATGTTGGTACTCGGCTCCCACTCTGCCGCGTTCAGGAGGGCTCGGCTCAGGCAGTCCGGCGGGGCAACCTCGCTCTCAGGCTTGCTCTTAAGGCCTCAGCTCAGGCTTGGGGCGATGGCGTCTCGCGCAGGGCCCCGGGCGGCGGGCACAGACAGCAGCGACTATTGGCACCGTGAGCGCGTGGCCTCTCACTACCAGATGAGTGTTACCTTCAAGACTGAGATTAAGAGGCTGATCTACATTCACATAGGTCTTTGGCTCCTGTTAGCCACCCAGATGTGTGTGGGGCATCTGAAGCTCCTGTCCTGTGATCAAGTCGCCATGCCCTACCAGTGGGAATACCCCTACCTGATGAGCATTGTGCCCTCTGGCTTCGGCCTGCTCTCATTCCCCTGAAACAACATAAGCTACTTGGTGCTCTCCATGATCAGCACGGGGCTGTTTTCCATTGCCCCGCTCATCTATGGCACCATGGAGATGTTTCCCGCAGCACAGCAGCTGTATCTCCATGGCAAGGCATACCGTGTCATCTTTGGCATCTCTGCCATCTCCATCATGTACCTGGTGCTGGTAGTGGCTGTTCAGGTGCATGCCTGGAAGCTCTACTATAGTAAGAAACTGCTGGACTCTTGGTTCACCAGTACGCAGGAGAAGAAGCATAAATGAAGCTTGACAAGTGAACTATGGGCTGTAATTGGGCGGGCATGGGGTTGGGGGAGGGGGAGGGGAGTCTGGGCCTCAAATTGAGAAGAGTGGGAGTATTGAGGGACTAGTCCTGAAATATTCTCCAAGCCTCTGGCCTAATAAGGTTGGCAGCAGAAGCACACTAGGCTGTGATTCCAGAAAACACTTCCTACCTCCCTCATTTGTGTGTTTGAAAGGCTGTGTTAAAGGAGTTGGATGAGGCTCCCTTTGGCCAGGATTGGATGGTCTGATTCAGTAGCTAATGAGGTTTTGGTCCTTGAGGATTTCCCTTAGGGATGGATTATCCTCTTCATCTCCTATTTATCATCTCTTTTACTCCTTCCTTCCATCCCTTCAACTCCTTTCCTGCAGCTGGGAAGACAAGCAGAGACCAAGCAGAAGCTGGTAATAAATCGGGTCCCATTATTTCTAGGAAGGAAATACCTCTAGGTGATGGTCTCTGATGCCAAGAATAATGACTCAAAAAGGAATCCAATAAAATCCACCTGTGCCCTGAAAAAAAAAGCCTACTATGTTGGGGGAAGCTAGGTTGCACAGTGAATAGAGCACTGGCCCTGGAATCAGGAGGACCTGAATTTAAATTTGGCATCAGTCACTTAACACTTACTAGCTGTGTGACCTTGGGCAAGTCATTTAACCCCAATAGACCTGCCTTTCCCCCTCCAAAAAGCAAAAAAAAAAGCCTACTATGTGTCAGGCAGCATACTAAGGGCTTTACAAATATTTTCTAATTTTATCCTCACTATAACCCTGTGAGGTAGGTACTATTATTATTATCCCTGTTTTACAATTGAGGACATTGAGGTAAATAAAGGCTAAGTGCTTTGCCCAGGGTCACAGATCTAGTAAGTGTCTGAAGCTAGATTTGAATTCAGACCTTCTCGACTCCAGGACTGGCACTTGATTCACCATACCACCTATCTGCCTATGCTGAAAAGGTAAGGCAAAGAAAGACAAAAGATAGTCCTTGTCCTTGAGAAGCTTCCACTCTAATAGGGGAGACAACATGCAAATAAGTCTATCCAAAGAAGTTATATACTGATAAATGGGAAATAATCAAAAGAGAGAAGTTACTAGATTTAAGAATTATCCTTAATTAAGTATCCTGCAGCAGGTGGGATTTTGGCTTGAACTTGAAAGAAGCAAGGATGCTAATCACTTGATAAATGCTTATTTCCCTGACTGACTGGGGATATAGAAGCAAACAAAGATAATCCTTGGCTTCAAAGAGTTTACATGGGAAGATCTAGCATGCACATAAATAATATCATCTAAGGAATGGTGTGATGGTGCAGATTAGAGCAGTAGATGGTGATCCAGGAAAATCTGGGAAGACAGAGAACTCTTTCAGGCAGCCCCATCAGGTAAGGCGCCATGAGAAGGAAGCATGGAGCCAAATCTGCAAGGATGGCAATGAGAGGAAGGATGAACATAATCTAAATTTCGAGTCCAACTTCCTTCCTACACAGAGGTAAGAATGAAATGTTGAGATCAAGCTATTGGAACCACTTAGATGAACCAGAGAAAGTGTAAAGGATAATGAGTTGAAATAAGACTTGAGAAGCAGAAGAATCTGGTGGAGAGCCTTTAATCTGAGTCTATGAGGGTGGGAGAGGGCACATGAGAAAAGCTCTTGGCTGGCAGGGTGGAAGCCAGACTGAGATTAAATTTTGAATCCTGAAAACAATATCATTTTATCATGTGCAGGTGACTCCAAACCAAAACACACATTATGATTCCTTTTAAATAGTCCTAATTCTCAGTTTGAATAATTTTAGATCAATACCTAGTTATTCCTTGTAGCACAATGGGTCATTAAGTGAACTATTCTGACAGGCTGTTAGAACAGAGTGAAATAAATATTTAGTGGTTACAAAAATATGATATAAGGAGCCCAATTAACCATAAGAAGAATGTTAAATTACAGGATTTTTTTCCAGGCCATTTAACGATGAAAGTCTGTTTTCCTCCTCAATTAAATTTCCATTTCCGACTCTCTGAGGTCTGTTACTGAAACTGAGAATGTATGTGGAGCTTCTTTTGTGCTTTCTGAAACTTTATTTGCAAACCAAGACAAGAAGCTGGGTTGATAGCTTCCATTATTTGTAAGAACATGCAATTTAACCCAATTAAGGAAAACTCCTTACTTCTTGAAGTGAGTTTTCTTTGAGAAATGGTTTGTATTCTAAGCTATGAATTGTCTTCAAAAATAGATTTGCTTCTAGGATTGAGGTGCTTAGAAATGGATCTAAGTCCACTTTCAGCCTTCTTATTCATGATGCCTCCTTCTGCCTCATGGCAAATGAAAGCCAATATTAATAATTTTTTGTGTTTCCTTTGTGGCATAAGAATAAATGAGAACAATGAAATAGCCTTGCATAAGTCACTTCAAGGCAGCAAGAAAAATATAAAAAATGAGCACCCATTTTCTTTCCAGTACTATCTGACAGCCAGCACATGAATTAGAGAACTAAGAGCTCCAACCCCTTCCATTTCTATCATTACTTCCCTGGAAACACACACACACACACATACACACACACACACACACACACACACACACACACACACACACACACACACAAACACTCACTCACTCCCTCATGTACTTCTCTAAACAAGACAGTCTCCTGAGGATTTCTATTGTGCAGTCCCACCCTTCCTGAACTTAGAGGCTCACTTGCATTTCAGTAGCTTTCTGAAAGCAACATCAATGGATTCAAGGCAAATCAAGAAGCATTTATGAAGTGCCTACTATGTGCCAGATATTACCTTAAATTCTGGGGCTACAAAGAAAGGTAAAAATTGTCATGACATCAAAAAACTCATGCTCTAGTGGGTGAAACAACACACAAGCATAATTCCCTAGAGAGTGACTCGCTGCTCTCAAACATGCCACTGTCTCTGTCCAGGGTTCTAACACAAAAAGGGATCATTGTAGCACTCTGCAATGATACAATTAGTAAGATGTTTTCAACAACCCTTTGGATATCCTAGTTATTAAGAGAAAATTCTTTTGCTTAAATCTTACCCAGGGCATCCTGCATAATTCTGATGAACTCCTTTGGCCAATACATTTCTTTCTGTAAAGTCTCACTTAGTGCCAATACTTATTTTTATATGAGAACATAACTTTTTTAACATTATAAACTTTGAGGAAAAGTTTTCAAAGTATTGTTTCTTAAGAGTTCCAGACCATTTCCACTAGAATAATCTGTAAATTCTCCTTCAAAAATTTTGGAAGACATAATAAAACAATAATAGCAGTTGTACAGAGTAAAAAGGACCTGGGGTGAAATCCTATCTTGGACACTTTATTCATGTTTGACATTGAGCTGTCTCTTAACCTCTATAGACCTCAGCTGCCTCAGTTATAAAATGAACAAGTTAGACTAAGTGAATATATTAATCAATGAACAAGCTTTTACTAAACTCCTACTGTGTGGTAGGTACTATGCTAGGTAGTGCCAACATACAGGCTACTCTTACATTTTAGTGGGGGTTTGGTTAATCACCTTAATTGTTCTCTAAAGACCCTTCAAATTCCGGATCCTGTGAAAACAGTGAATGTGAAGGAAAGTTCCCACTGGGATGTTTAAATCTTCAATGTTGCAGAAATCAGTTTAAGTGTGATTCCATCAATGTGTATGATCTCCAATGATGTAGTTCACAACCTATCCACACTTTTAAATCTTAGAACTCCAATATGTTAATTCATTTCAGTTTATCCAACAAACTTGTGTTAAACCCTTGCCTTGGGGAAGGGTGTATTATGTGCTGAGGTGACAAAGACAAAAGAGAAATAAACTCTGCTCTCAAGGAGCTTACATTATACTAGAAGGTTAAGGCACACAAAGAGATAAGAAAATTCAAAATTAGATGAAGTAACTTCATAAGGGAGGCATCACTAATGTCTGGAGAGATCAGGAAAGGTCTCAAGTAGGGGTGACACTGAAATGTATTTTGAAGGAAATTAACAGTTATATAAGGTTGAGGTTAGAAAGAAAGTATATTACAGTTATGGAAGGCTAACTGCAAAAAGCATCGAAGGAGGAATGTAATCTTATGTACAGGGGTGGGGGTGGGGGTATTTATCCATATTCTTTTCCAAATGCTATCCCAGCCAGGAGCACTTAGGAATTGTAAGGCTTTTAACATAGAGTATCACAATTTGAATCCCTCCTTCCCGCAGCCTTCACCTTCTAGGGATTAGGAATTGTGAAACAACTTATTGGTGACATTTTCTCACTCATGCAATGCAGTGACTTCTTTGGAAAACATTGAGTATGAAACAATTGTGGAAAGGATATGGTCCTGGGTAATAGATTGGCATGGTCATTGTTGTTCCAATAAGCATCACATTCAGAGGGTGAGAAGTAAGAATTTTTTTTTTTTGTTCAATTTCAACAGTAGCAATCACACTTCTAATTAAAATGAGACACTCAATTGCTTTCTAAATGGTTTTGCTAACTTCATTAATCCATAGTGATTAGCTCCTCTTATAATATTTAGCACTCTAAGAAGACATGGTAAATTACCAAACATTGCGGGGGGAGTTGCCTGCAGGGCTCATATTTCTCTGGACATAGGACAATACTTTATAACAATGTTGTCCAAATTAAGAACAAAGGTAGCAAATTATAAGATGAGAAGGCTACAGTCTTATTTTTAATAGTGACTTCATAGAAGTTAAACTCCACTGATTTCTCTAATATATTGTATTTGAGAGACATTGTAAAAGAAAACTCTGACAACTGGCTAATAGAATGGACTTGCTTCAGTACTCTAAGGGATCTATCTATGACCTCCTTCATGTCAGTCAGTATTCTGAATAGTGATACAGATCAGTCCATCCTGTGAAACTCTTAATGCTGACCTCCCCCTAAGTATACCACCCACCATTCTGGGGAACTTTATTGAGTTTGCTTGATATCAAGAGAATACTGATGGGACAGGGGTGGCAAAAAAAAAAAAAAATCCCACCCCCTCCCTCTCTCTTTGTGTTGATTTCATTTTGTAAGAACTTCTGGTGAGGAAAAAAAAACTAAAACAAAACCCAAAAACTCAACTTATGAACACTGATGAGTGCTCCTTAATGTATGGTCTTGTAAAATAGATATTTATTGGTACCATTTAAGAAACTTCACCTAGATTTCCCTGTGTATTCCTCCCTGCTCAGAGAATCATTCCTTATAGCAAAGAATGTTTTGGAAAAGAGGTAGAATTTTGTCATTTTTAAAAATTCAGTATTTTTTTGGTAATTTAATTGGGATGATATTGAATATGTATATTAATTTGGGTAAAATTGTCATTTTATTTTATTGGCCCTGCCTACCCATGAACAATTAACATATTTCCAATTATTTAAATCTAATTGTATTCATATATAAAGTTTTAAAAAATATTTTTATATAGTTCCTGGGTTTGTTTTGGCAGGTATATTGCCAAGTATTTTATATTGTCTAGAGTTATTTTAAATGGGCCTTTTTTTTTTTTACTATTTCTTCTTGCATATTTTTATATGTGATATATAGGAATGTGTATGATTTATGTGGATTTACTCTATATCCTGCTACTTTGCTAAAATTATTAATTGTTTCAACTAACTTTTCAGTTGAGTCTGGGGTTTTCCAAGAATATCATTATATTGCCTGCAAAAGACATAGTTTTATCACCTCTTTCCTTGTTTTGATTCCTTCAATTTCTTTTTCTTCTCTTATTACTATTGCTAGATTTCCAATACAATATTGAATAATATTAGTGAAAATAGACATCCTTGTTTCACACCTGATCTTACTGAGAAGGCCTCTAGTTATGCTCTTTACAAATAATGCTCACTTATGGTTTTGGATAAAATTTTTAAATTGACTTAAGGAAAATGCATTTATACCAATACTTTCAAGTCTTTTTAATGAAAATGAGAGTTGAACTTTGTAAAAAAACTTTTCCCTCATCTATTGATATAATCATATGATTAAGAAAACTTTTATTATTGGAGTAATCAATTATGTTAATAGTTTTCCTTAGGCAATGTTTTGCATGCAGTGATCTTCAAACTCTCTCCACTGCCTCCAATCTGTATAAACTAAGGTGTCTCCTCACATCTCTTTGAGGTCAAGCTCATCCTTCATAATTTTGCAGCATTCATTTTCAGTAGTTTCATGGTGGTTGTTCTTATCACTTACTTTGTTGGAGCCATTATGCTGTTTTCCCTGTTTTGCTTACAATTTTGCATCAGTTCATATAAATCTTTCCATGCTTCTTTCAACAATTTGTTGTTTCTTAAAGCACAGTAACATTCTCAGTTGATGGGCATCTTTTTGTAGTCCTTCTCTACTACAAAAGTGCTGATATACATATAAAGCACATGGAGGCTTTCTTTTTATTAATGACCTCTTGGGAGTATATGCCTAGTGATAGAATTTTTGATTCAAAGGACATGAAATTGTATTCATTTTGTTTGCATGATTATTCATTGTTTTCCAGAATGGCTGTACTAATTTGTAGCTCTACCAATATCAATAAATCCCTGATTTATAACTTACAGTTGAACTAATTTTCTGAGGGTCACACAGTTAACGTATATTTGATGTGATTCTTGAACCTGTGTTGTCTTCATTTTCAGACTGACACTTTATTAATTTTGTCATTCTAACTTTCAGTAGTAAAGCTTTGTTGATATTTAAAGCTGAAATGGGTTGCTACTAGAGGTTTGGTATATGCCAGAGCTGATTTTTAAAGTGTGAGCATTTTCACCTCCAACATCAGCTAATATGACAAATGAGGGCTTGGTTTATTGTGGTACTGATCATCTAGACTTAAGAAAGTGATGGAAAAAATGGTAATAAGGAAGGTTAATTTTAAAGGATGTCAGGAGTGTGTCCTCTCTTCCCCAAGAACCAGTTAATATTCACCTACACTCTACTGGTTGAAATTATAGAACATTAGAATAGAAAATGCTAACTGTATTCTATAGTGGATAAAATGGAGATCCTTATAGAGGACACACTTTGTTGAGGTAACCCAGTAGAATTTAAATCTCAGACTCCTATGTCCCAGTTCTCTTTCTCATCTTATTTCTAGTATAAAAACTCTCAGTAGAGATGTTTTAAAGCAAGTTTGTATGAACACTTGTTGGAAATGTCAAATGCACTGCTGTTGGGGTAATTGATGTTAGATATTTCTTCCAACTTGAATTTCTGTTGTTCATGGGTGACATGAGTTAAGCTGTCTCCTTTCACTATAGGGTAGGTAGAGAGCTGGCTGTCAGTGACATCTTGCTGGCTATGATGACCCTGGATCTCAACAGCTCATATAAGGTTCTCACATTCTCTTCACATGTGGGTATAATTAGCTTATGTTGCAGGGTAATGTTGCCATACCATTGTCTTCTTTTCAGTCTAGGATACAGTATGTAATAGATTTCACCCAAATGCCAAGGTCTTTATGGGAACTAATGTCTGCAGAATGTCCCCAGCATAGATATATTGACATCTTTACAAAGCTCATCCATCATGGACTCTTTGAGTTGGAAAGGAGTTCAGAAATGAAGGCCAACACATGTAAAAGAAATGCCAAAACACTATATGACCATGTATAATTAAGGGAATTAATTAAACACTTCCTCATAATTATCTCCATTTTTGTCATTTAATATGATAAGATACACACCTTCATTTTGAATAACATTGGGATGATACATAAAACCAAAGCAATTAATATTCGCTGGAAATCTATAACTTATAAGAAACTGTGCAGGATACATAGAAGTGTTACACATTGCCCCTACCCTCAAGGAGTTTGTAATCTAAAATGAGGAAAATTAAATGACAAGTGAAGATTGAAATCAGAGAATGAGGCCTGAGAAGGACCTTTAAATTTACAAATGGGAACCCAAAGAGTTTAAGTAAAATGCTCAAGGCAATATAGGTAGTAAGTGGGCACAAGCCAAATCTGCCAATCTTCGCATTGACCCATAATGACTCACAAGACACAGGTGAAGTGGCACAAAGTACTGCCTAGTTAAATGGGAGATCAATCCTATAGATGATAATTGCTGTGGAAGCAGAATGGTCTATGTCAGGGGTGGGAAACCTGTGGCCTCGAGGCCACTTGTGACTTTCTAGGTCCTCAGGTGCAGCCTTTTGACTGAGTCCAAGTTTTACAGAACAAATCCTTTCATTAAGGGGATTTGTTCTATGAAGTTTGGATTCAGTCAAAGAGCCTCTTTCTGCCTCATTCTCCCCATCTGTATAATGGAACTAACAATACCTCAATTATCTACCTGATAGGACTTCTCTGAGAGAAGAGAAGCTCTTGCAAACCCCATATAGTATTCCCTATGGGGGTCATAGAGGCAGTCCAACTCAATGCACAGAGCACTGGGCTTGGAGTCGAGGAGACGTCTTTTGGCATCCACCTCCCACATTTCCCAGGTGTGTGACTCCAGGTAAGTCATTAACTACCTAGTCTAAATCTCACCTTCCTCATGTGTAGAAGCCATGGAGTAGTAGGGTCAAATGAAATGCCATTAATAAAGTGAATACTAGTTAACAGTTCCATACATGCTGAGTGTGGTTGTTCAGGCCTTTCAGTTATGTTCGGCTCATTGTGCCTCCACTTGGGGTTTTCTTGGCAAAGATCCTGAAGTGATTTACTGTTTCCTTCTGTAGCTCATTTTACAGCTGAAGAAATTGAGGTAAACAGGATTGAGTGTCTTGCCCAGGATTAGATAGTTAATAAATGTCTGAGACCAGATGTAAACTTTGGTCTTCCTGATTCTAGGCCCAGCACTCTCTCCACTGTGCCACCTAGCTGCCCAACCATACAAAGCACTTTACAATGACCTCATTTGATCATTCTTATCTCATTTCACAATAATCCTGAGAGTTAGTCGCTATGATTATTCCCATTTTACAGATGAGGAAAGTGAAGCAAGCAGAAGCCAAGTGATGTGTCCAAGGTCACATAGATAATAAATGCCTGAGATTGAATTTGAACTCAGGTCTTCATGACTCCAGGCCTAGCACTCTATCCACTGTTCCACATAGCTTGCCTAGAGGGATTTGCAGACCTTAATGTAAATATTAATGCCAGCTTACCAATATTCAGAAGATGAAGAACTCTCTCTTCATTTTGGTCAAGAAAGTTTGCATGAAGCACTGATGACCTGAGTTGGCCTTGAAAGATTCAGATTGGTTGGAATCCAGAGAAAGAACATTCCTCATGAGGTTGGATAATGCAACCAAAAGTGTATGCAACTGGATCAGAGGATAGAAACCTTGAGAAGAACTGATTTTTGGCTGAGAGCAGTTACGTACTGTTTGGATCATAGATTTTAGAGTCAGAATGAACCTCAAAGACCACTAAGTTTTACCCTGTCATTTAAAGGTGAAGAAACCCAGGCCCATAGAGCTTCATGGTGGAATCCGGGTCCTTTGGACCTTAGACCTTAGGTCCAGAATGTTTCCTTACTGTGTTTTTGTTGTTGATGCTGTTGTTTTACAAATCCTGGCTAATGAACCAAAAATGGGCCACAGGGTGACTTTTGTTTGAGATGAACCGAGATGAAATTCCAGGCCATTGGACACCACCATCTGCTAGCTGATCACTTGAAAATTGTTTATTGTCATTGAAATGAAACACTTTGAATACCTACCCCAAAACCCTGTTAAGTTTTCTGTTTCAAAATGTTGCTGGAAATATAGTGGTTTTCAGCCAAAGACATGAGCTCTTTCAGAAAGTGGTTTGTGCCAGAGGCAATTATTTTTTATTACAGACTGCCAGGGAAGTCCTGAAGGGGAGTCATAGAGAGCACGGAAATTCCAAAGATGTCAGTAGCAGCTCATGGCTGGTAGAATTCTGTTCTCTTCAAAATCAGACCACAACTTAAAAGTCATTCATTATTCCTTCAGTCATTTGGGAGCATTTAGTATGGACTTATTATGTGCTACTCACTGTACTAGGCTCTGAGCACACAAATAATAAATAAATGGCAAGTCAAAGATGTATTTAGCACTGATTCTATTCCAAGGCCCAGAATAGTGGAAACATACACAAAAAAAGGAAATAGTCCTTGACTTCAAAAAGTTTGGAGTCTAATAATGGGACATTATTCAGGACCAGGGAAAGGAGTGTCTGTGGAGTCAAAGGCTTGTTGAGTTGACCCATAGCTCAGTCAGTTTCCATGCTCTTTTCAGGAAGTAAGTCATGAGCCAGGTTTGTCAGGACATTTCATAGGAGCTTTGGTTTTGGCCCTTCCTCTTCTTCTGAGGGCACATATCAATAGGATATTGAGCACACCTGGCTCAGGTTTTATGCAGGCCCTTGGTCATCTCATGGTATTCATTTGATTAACCAGCAAGGGGATGAGACACGTGGACAAATAGGACAAATAGGCAAGGCAAATAGCAAAATGACTGGGTGGGGAGGGGATGATTGGCTAAATTCAAAAGCTTGCTCTGGTCTGGGCTCTGTAGATGGCTGGTTCATAGAACCACAGAATTTGAGAGGTGGAGTGGCCTCAGTGGCCAAGTGGTCATAATATGCTAGTTGAATTTGAGCTCACTAACTCGCCTATTAACACCTCAGTTCCACATCTGGTGTTCCAAAATTGATTAGATCACTGTAACCCGTAAGGACTGGGATATTGTTCTGGCTGTCTGTAGTTTAGTCTAGAGGTGCTATTGAGGAGGGCTAGAAGGGAAATGTGATGGTGGCAAGATGAATAGCTTGGCAGAATTATAAAATGTCTCCAGTCCTGAGGGACATCTAATGAAGGAACTTCTCCTGTAGTAGTAGATAGTACCTGAATGGAACCTTAAAGAAGAAGAGATGAGCAGCAAATGTCTTTTGGGCATGGGGGGCAACTTGGGAAAAAGCTTTGAGGCAGGAAATGGAACACTGAGTTCAGAGAAGAGCAAACAGAATATTTTGCTGGGAGTGTCAAGTGTGTGAAAGGACTAATGTGTAATGAAGTCTGGAAAGGTGCATGGATGGGAGCCAGCTTGTGAAGGGCTTCATATGTCAGGCTAAGAAACTTGCATTTCATTTTAGAGGCAGTAGAGAGCCATGGGTGACTTTTAACATGGGGTGGCGGGGAGGTGTTCAGACCTGTGACCTAGGAATATGATCCTTCTTTTGTATTTGCCATATCACAACACAACACAAATTACACAAGTGATCTCAGAGACTCTGCTTGAAGACCTCCAACCTGCTGACCTTGTTACCTCCAAGGCAGTCAGCTCCACTTTGGGATGGTGTTAATTGTTAGGAAGTGCTTCTTCAAATCTCCCTTGCATTTTCCTCTTTGCTGCCTCATCACTGAATGGCACGGATTTAATCCCCTTTCCCCAGAACAGCCCTTAAGTACTTAAAGCCAGCTGTCATATTCCTCCAGAATCTCTTCTCATTCAATGTGTACAGCCCTTTAGGGTGTATGGGCTATTCAAGGAGGACTAACTTCTAGCATGAGGCCTTGCTGAGTCCTTTTCAGGGCTGCTTGTCCATCTTTGGTATCTACCTGGCACTCAACTCCAACCTGTGGAACCAAGAAACTACATGCAGCATGTGTCCTGATAGCATTGAGCCACATCCCAGGAAACGTTCTTGGCTGATGGACTAAGCCAGGTTGAGGGAAATTGATGTGTCTCAAACTCTTTTGGAGCATTAGAGATGTGTCTACTATGAGTGTGTGCCATCCCAATTAGATTGCCAGTCCCCAAAAATCATTCTACTGAACGAGGAAAAAATAATAATAAAATTAAATTTATTCCACTGATTCAATGAGTTTAATTATTCTAGTATCAAATGAAAAATTTTTACTGACCTTCAAGAGTCACCTGAACATTAGATGCTACTGGCATTGTTGCCATTAATCTTTTCACAAAAGGACAGAATGGGGGGGTCTTTGATGCCCAGCTGTGCTGGCACTTTATCATTACCATTTCCTTTTATATTGTTCACTATTATTGTTATTTAGTCATTTTTAAGCATGTCCAACCCCATTTGGGTTTTTCTTGACAAAGATACTGGAGTGGTTTGCAATTTCCTCCTCTGCTTCATTTTCCAGATGAGGAAACTGAGACAAATGGGGGTAAGTGGCTTGTCCAGGATCATACAGTACTGTCACGACACTAGGAGTCTAGTAAGTTTCTGAGGCCAAACTTGAACTCAGCTATTCCAGACTCCAGACCCAGCACTGTATTCATTATGCCACCCACATGCCGTATTATTTGCTGACTGCTGCTTAAATAATAATACATCCTTGAAATTTGTTACGCTTAAGGCCATAGTCACTGGATTATAGTTTGTAGTTTCTATACTTTTTTCTCTAAAAAATAAGATTTGCTCATATCCTGTCCTGTAGTGTCTCTGCCACTCTGGTAGCTAGGTGGTACAGTGGGAAGGGCACTGGACCTGGAGTCTGGAAGACTTAACTCCAAATGCATCCTCAGACACTTACTAGCTGTGTGGTACTAAGCTAGTCAGCTCAGACATGGTTGGCTCAATCTTTTCAACTAGAAAATACAGATGATTGTTGAGAGGTTCAAATGATATAACATTTACAAAGCACTTACCTTTGTAACTGGCACATAGTAGGTGGTAGCTATGATGATGATGGTTGTTTTTCAGATTTTACTGCCAACAGTTCAGCAATCACCTAAACCAGTGCTTTCAATATTCAGGGGTTTGACCCACAACAGCCAGTGGCTTGAATTCATCAGAAGATGTTAAGTGGTTTCTTAATATCTCTTTCCCTATTTGAGGTATCAACTCTTGCTGTTTTGTTTTGCCCTTTCTAACCCGAAGGTTCTTCTTTTTGGTGGAGAAATGGAAGCAAAATAACATCGAGCAGTACTGCCTTCTCTGTTGTCAATTAGTTTCATCCCATCCTCCTCAAGCAGAAGCCCAATGCTTTCTTTCCTTTCCTTTTCCCCAATAGAGCTCAATTAAAACAAATCAAATAGAACTCACTTTTTGCTGTGCACCTGTTTCAGCTCTTTCGAATGTTTGCACCCTTGACATTATTTTTATGAGGCTGTGCTTTACTTCAGTTTGCATCCTCTGTTATCCCTTTCTTCTACCTTCTATGCAAATTTCTTAAAACTGTAAATTGGCTATTAAGTACCCTTTGGATTCACAGTCATTTCTTCAGAAAACTCCCATTTTTACTACTCATTAGAATTGTCTCTTTGTGTTCTCAGAATTTCATTCTCGAAAGTTTCCCTTCTCTCTTCTGATAACTTCTGTAGAATTCTTGTGTAGAGGATACTATCTAGTCTTCTTTGAACCCTTTGAAAACAACTTTCTGCAAGTCCAAGGTGTATGTCAGACTGTAGCTTCTTTTTCTTTCCCCTTCTGCCACAAACTTCAGGAGAAAATTAATTTTTTTTTCTTCCCAGGTTCCAAAGATTTCCACCCAATTGAGTCAATTCTTCTTGTTGTAAGAATCAGACCCAGAAAATAATCCCCCCTTATTCATTCCATCATCTTTTGAAGGATGAATTATTATCAAGGCATGTCATAAAGTGATGAGATGTCTTGCTTTTGATAAAGAGAGTGTCCCAGTAGAATCTGGATAATTGAAGTCCCTCCCCCCATTTCTACTCTATCATGCCTCTAGGCTAGATGTGATCTACTTCCCAAGCTCCTTAGACAGTTCCTCTTTCTCTCCAGGTGGACTGGAAAATACTCTGAGGAGAAAAGCACTTTTCTCTTATCCTCTGCTGATTTCACATGTTCCACATACTGTGCTACCAGTCTGGTTTGACCTAACAAGGTCATACTTTAAGATGCAATGCTACCTATCCCTTTTCATAGCCTGTACCTTAGAATAAAGTATAGCCATCCAGAAGCACATTGCCATCTTGGATTGCATCCCATCCCATTTTACTAATACATATGAGGGCAAATTTGCCTCTTAGCATTGCCTCTAATATCTCAAAATTCTTGGATAAACATTGTGCATTGTTTAGTTCAGCTCAATGCATTGATTGGTTGATTCCTTTTTGGATTTTATCTTCTGTGAACTGGGTGTCTCAACTCATTATTTTCCTAATATCATCTACTATATCTGACTATATCTAGATAGACAAAAGCAGTCTGCTCTTTCCTCCATCCTTTTAATTTTAAATCCCCTTTGATTAGATTGCCAAGTCACCAAGCAAATGCAGTTTTCCAACTTTTATTAGGTGCTAAAAGCCTGCTGTCCCTATATTTAAAGTTGTAGTTCAGAAAGCCAAATCTCATTTCCAGACATTATTTTCTTAGCCAGCTATTCAATTCTTAAATCATTACTTTTCTGCCTTCTTTTGCCTATAGTGGTCAACAATGAGAAAAGAACAAAACAAAGCAAATAAAAAATACCCTCAAGAAACAAAAGACCACCAGTGTTCCTGGCCTGCAATTTCTTGCCTGAGAAAGCTGTAATCTTTTGCAAAAATATCTAGGTTCCATCTGGTTGTATCATTTGTGCCCATGTGAATAATCAGAAATGGATAGTTGGCATGCATTTTGACAAGTCAGCAGAGGTTTTTTGTCATGCTTTCAATGTAATCATTATGACGAGGTTTATGGTATCTTCAGTTTACATCTGGAGAAACTGAGGCTGAGAAAGATTTAAATGATTGCCCAGAACCACAGACTAGTAAGTATCTGTGGCAGGTTTGGATCTCAGCAATTAGACTCTAGGTCATCTGCTCCATCCCTGTACCCTCAGCTGCTGACAGATAGCTACCTCCGTACTCTGAGCAGGCAGTCACCATCAGCTGCCCTCTTTTGCCTTGAACCTTAGTGGATAGTATCTGACCTGATGGTGCCTCTGGCACATTCACTATAATTCCTTTGAGAACAAGGAGCTGCTCCATTCTCTGAGGACACAGTAGCTGGAGTCACAGGCTTACGGATTTTGAGTTGGAAGTACCCTGGACATCAAGAGGTCGGCCTCTTCATTTTACAGATGAGGAGACTGGCACAGTGACTGACTCAAGATCATACAGTTAGTGTGTGTCTGAGTTAAGATTGGAATTCAGGTCTTCCTGACAAGGAATCCTGTGCATGATCTGCTCCTGATTTCTTTTAGACACGATCTGGATGTTTACACAGGCACTGCTATCTCTAGAGAGTTTCCTCACTCATGTCCAGTCAATGGACATTTTTATTGGCTTTCTGCATAGTTGCTATTCTCCTGTTTCCCAAATGGACATCATACATTCTGACTTCCTTCTTCTTTGGTAATGGTGTTCCCTCGTCCTGCAATGACCCCTAGCCTTCTCTTTGAACGCATCACTTGCAACTCCATTCAAATGTCAGAGCCTCTGTGAAGCCTCTACCAGTCCCTTCAACTGGTAATGGCCTTGGTCCTAGGCTTAAAATAGTAGTTTGTCATGCAATTGTCTAATGCACTTAGATAATACATTTAAAATTTTTTAAATGTTAATTTTAATATTATTAAATAATGCACAATGTTTATCCAAGAATTTCGAGACATTAGAGGCAATGCCAAGAGGCACATTTGCCCTCATATGTATCAGTAGAATGGGGTGGGATGCGATCCAAGATGGCAATGTGTTTCTGGATGGCTATACTTTATTCTAAGGTACAGGCTATGAAAAAGAATAGGTAGCATTGCATCTTAAGGTATGACCTTGTTAGGTCAAACCAGACTGGTAGCACGGTATATGGAACATGTGGGAGATTAGCTCCCTGTGGGCAGGAACTACATTTTAATTTCACTGATGGAAAGAAAAAAATTGAATCACAGAGGAAGAATTCAAATCCAGTTTTTATCAGGCTGGAAGTCAGGACAAATCTAATAAGATATCATTTACTTGGAATAAATATAAAGACACATTTTTGTTTAAAAAATTAAAGTGTACTTCAAAGTATATGAAGTAAAATGAGTATAAAAAGTAATTTTAAAACAGAAGGAGGAAGAACTCAGGTTTAACATCTGGAAAGGGATCTGGGGGCTGATTGAACTGAAAGGTCAACATGAGCCAGTAGTGGACTCTAGCAGATTAAAAAGCTAATGAACTTTCAGGCTTCAGTGAGATAAATTTGATGTCTAGAAAGAGGGTGGATATCATCTCATTATGTTCAGTCCTGGTCAAAGCACATCTGGGAGGATTGTCTAGGACTGGGCCCGCCAGTGTAGAAGGACCAAAGCTGGACAGTATCCTGGGAGGAGCCACTGGGATGTTAAACTGCCTGACAATGAAAAATTTAGGAAACAGATGCCAACTGTCTGCAAGAATTTGAAGGGCTGTCAAATGGAAGAGGAAAGGGACTGGGATTTTGTCCTAGAGGGTAGAACTGAGAGCAAGGGGGAAAGGGGGGAGTTAGAAAGATGACGATTTGGGATTTCTGTAAGGAAAACCTTTCGAATGATTCGAAGTGTCCAAGAGAGTACTGGGCTACCTTGGGAAGTAGTGGATTCTCCTTCATTAGCATCTTCACAGAGAGGCCAGGTGACCTCTTATTTGGAATGCTGGGGAGGCAGTTTTGTGCTTCTGTCTCTCAGCTCCTAGCACAGTGCTTAATAAACAGACACGTATTAAGTAGAAGCTTAATGAACATCTGTAGATTGATGAATTGCCATACATGGCAGTGAAGTCATGGGATCCTTCTCAATTAAAACTGATTACAGGGTTCTCTCCAATGCACCCAGGCCTGACCTGGGCCAATGGAGGTGTCAACAGCTTTATTGCCATCCTTTGGTCAGTGTCAGGAAAAGTTTAGTGACAAAGGAAAGACAGTCCAAGAAGATGTGAACTGAGCCTCAAGTGGCCTGCATGCCCAAGCTCTTGTTGGCTTAGTGTCCCATAGGCCAAGCATAGGCTCCAAGCCAGACCCAAGCAGTTCAGAGAGGCAGCAGCCGATCTCCCCAGGAAGAGGTTTTCAGCAGTGCTGGAGGACTGTAGGTCCTCTCCCCGACTTTTCTCCCTCCTGTCATAGGTAGCTTCATCTTTCAGAAATCATGTACCTAACCTCCTTCTATAAAGGCAGGCACAGAAAGATTCTTCTTGGGACTGGAGGGGGGCAGCAGCAATGCGAAGGTGGAGGGGCCTAGAAGCCACTAACGATGTATTTCAGATACTTTCCCCATAGAGGTCCTGCTTTTCCCTTTATCCCCTTGTTGGTTTGGGAACAATCTGCCAGCTTGATTCCCATGTCCCTCTGAAGCTTTCAAACCATGGGGAGCATGTGGACAAAGGGATCTGGCTGAATCATTGCAGGGCATGTCTGCACCCCCATGCACGTTGCCACGTTAACCATTTGAGGCTTGCACAGCTGATGTTCGTTGCCTAGTTAAAGAAGGGCTTGCAGAGCTGAGAACCTAGGCAACTGCATAGCCGAGAGATCCTGATGAGCTGTGAGCTAAATGTCACTGAGAATATCATTGTGCTGAGGATTCTGGGAAGTAGCATAGAAAGGAGGAGAAGGAGGCTGCTTGTTGGTATTATTAGTCAGACCAGAGCTAATGAAGTCTATTCTCTCACAGGATCTAAGAAGATTCTAGAATTGAGAGGCCAGCTAGGCCAATCCTGTCATTTTACAGATGGGGAAACTGAGGCTCAGAGCAGAGGTGACTAGCTTGAGGACACAAAACTATTAAATTTGACCCTGGGTCCTCTGGGTCTAAACCTCTCTCTCTGTGTCTGTCTCTCTGTCTCTGTCTCTCTCTCTGTTTCTCTCTCTGTGTCTCTCTGTCTCTCTCTGTCTCTCTGTCTCTCTGTCTGTCTCTCTGTCTCTCTGTGTCTCTCTGTCTCTCTCTCTCTCTCTTTCTCTGTCTCTCTCTCTCTCTCTGTCTCTCTCTCTCTTTCTTTTACTATACCACACTGTCAGGATCCACAAGTATCTTGAATTCTGTCAATGAGTTGACATTGAGTGACGTGAGAGCTTTTTGTTCCACTCCTAGCCAACTCCTTCCAGACCTTTTAACTAAGGCAAGTAGGTGGCACAATGAATAGAGTCAAGAAGACTTGGAGTCAAGAAGGCCTGAGTTCAAATGCAGCCTCAGATACTTCCTAGCAGTGTGACCTTGGGCAAGTCACTTAACCTCTATTTGCCTAAGTTTCTTCATCCATAAAATGGGGAAAATAGAATTGTTGTGAGGATCATATGAGATAATATTTATAAAGTTTTTACTATACTGCCTGGAATATAGTAGGTGCTCAATAACTGCACATCCCCTTCTTTTCCCATTCTCCTTACAAATCACATATACTGGCAAGTCTTCCACTAATTCCCCCATGGAACATAAAATGAAGATACTGAATTAAAATGTGCTCTTGTGAGACTCTCACCTTTTCTGCTTGGCATACAGTAGGCACTTAATAAGCACTTGTTAATGGCTTGATAGATTCTCTCCTGCCTCTTTCAGGGACTTTTTGCCTTGATGACACTCTTCATTCTATTTCTGTCATTTCAAAGCTTCTTTTCCTTCAATTTCATGCTCTCTGCTTCTTCCATCTGTGTCTATTAGGGAAAAGATCAAAAGGGGGAGAGAAGGAAAAGCAGAAGTGTTGGCAAGAGGGCCAGGGTCATTCCTTTGCTGAATTGAGTCCAGCATTTGTGGGATTGCTGGGGGAGGAATGACAGTCAAAATCCAATGGGATTTTGACAGGTCCAGTCAAAGCAAGATCATATTACATTCACCAAATCCAATCTAGTGAGCGTGTACTAAGCGTTCTGCACAAAGCACCAAGATGGGCACTGAGGATAGGAGCAAAAGCTATGTATTGTCCTGACCTCACAGAGCTTCTTCTATTCTATTGGGAGATGCAGCATATAAGCAGATAAATGCTCGTTTAAGGAGGATGGTATGAGCATGATTTAGTCAATCAGGAAAGGCCTCTCCAAAAAGATGGCACCTGAAAGGACCCTTGGAGGAAGTTAAGGATTCTAAGTGACAGTATGTATTAAAAACCTGTAGGAAGGCAAGCAGGTGGGAGACCAACTAGCAAGGCTAGTCTGTTTGGCCAAAGAGAAACAATGTGCAATGATCCCAGAAAGGGAGGCTGGCAGCAGATGGTGAAGGGCTTTAAATACCAATGTGAGATTTGTATTTGATTCTATGGGTAATGGAAGCTGTGGAAGCTTGTTAAACAGGGTGATAACGTAGTTAAACTTATGCATCAGAAAGGTTATTTGGATGGCACCGAGCTTTATGGGTAGGAGACAGGGGGCACATGGCTGGATAGCAGTTCTTTTTTAAAATGTGGGGCTTTTAGCACATCCCAAGCTCCAAAAAAAGGTCAGGAATAGATTAGACTAGCTAGTCCCTGAAGTCCATTGTGAATCGGAAATGCTTCTTCTTTTTTCATTTTTGAACTGAATAGCATTCTATTTTTTAAAATTTTGTGGGTTTTGTTGCCATTAGACAGATCAAGAAGGGTTCCTACTCCTATCCAAGAGGTGGAATAAATTCCCATGATAAAGAGCAGGTCTAAACAGGAAGTGGTTTGGGACCCAAGTGTACTCTTCCTTGAGCTAACAGCTCTGTAGCCCATTGTTTGGGTAGGACAAATCTCAACAAAACAGATACAACTTTCCTCCTGAGTCATGGCATTTACTGGAGATGATCAAATGCACAGACTTTGGGGGAAAATTCTAACTCCAAAATATGCTGACAAATTGACCTTGTCCTGTCATTCTGGATTCAAAATATGTTTGAACTCTGAGCAAAGAGCTGAGCCAGGGGTAGAGATGGGAGGCTAGAATTTCATCTCCCATCAAAGAGGATGATGCAAGCAAGGGCAAGACAGCACAAACGTCTCCTACCCAGGTTACCCTGGCTTTATTCTAATTTTGCTTCTCTAACTCAGATTGGGTCCACTACTTGGAGGAACACATCCAGGCAACTTTCTCCATAAATCTACAGTTTTTTCTATGCTAGTTAATGTGTATGTTTGTATATGTGTATAAATACACATTTGTGTGTATATATAACTATATATGAGTATTATATATTTATATTAATGTGTGTATTTGTACACATGTGCTAGTTAGTATATGTATATGTGTGTATGTGTGTGTGTGCAATATGTATGAAGATAAATGCATAGAAAGTGCTTATCAAGTTCTCCCATAACCCTAAGTTGAGTTTTTGTTGAGTCATTTTCAGTCATATCTGACTCTCCATGACCCCATTTGGGGTTTTCTTGGCAAAGACATTGGAATGGTCTACGTTTCCTTCTCCAGCTCGTTCTACAGAGGCCAACAGGGTTAAGTGACTTGCCCAGGGTCACATAGCTAGTAAGCGTTTGAAGCTGGGTTTGAACTCTAGAATATGAGGCTTCTTGACTCCAGGCCCAGAACTCTATCCTTGTACCAGCTAGCTGTTTTCAATATAACCCCGATTGGAAGGGATTTATTGGGGTCACCAAATTCGCAGACTAAAGCCTCAGATGACAGAGCCAGGTTCCAATAAAAGACCTTGACAGACTAGACTATTGGCCCAATTCTAATTTCATAAAATGTCAGAGTTGCATTCTTTTACCAGCCTTACCACATTCAGAAAACGTTTAGGTGTCCTGTTGGCCTACAGGAAAATGCCTGACAATCCTAGGAGTAAGGAGACAGCATTTACCTGGAGGTTTGATCCGGAAAGTTCTCTGTATTGTCAATTCACTGTCCATATGGTTGGCCTATCAGCAACCTGCCTTACAGCGGAGACACTTTAGAATAGATCAAGAGGAAGGGGAGTCCGACTAATGTCTTTGCAAAGCAGAAAAGGCCAAAATGCTGAATAGCCAAATACTCTCTAGCTTGCCATTCCTGTTTAGGAATTCTAGTGGCAAGCTGACTGACACATTGACAGTAGATCTCCCTCACTGTGCTCTGATGGGCACTTGACTTCTGGGGGCCCAGAGGCCCTCACTAGATCTGACCAAAGGGGCAGCTGAGCAATCTGTTTCCTTGAGTTACATGAGGGAGTTAAGAAGGAAAATGTGATCTCTCCACAAACTGGATAGTGATGCTGGTGATTAGTTTGAACATAACTTGGGTAAAAGGGCTGTTCATTAACATTAGATAGAAACTATTCAGAGTGCCCTAATTCACCATTATATTTTTTTTTTTGCTCACAAAATAGCTAAAAGGTTTTATGTAAGAGAAGAAAAATGTGGGCAGTTCTGTTAAAAGCATGGAGTTTTTCCCTAGTCCCCTCCCTTCTCTTAGAAATATTACTTTTCGACTTTGGGCCAAGACTTGGAGAAATTCACTCGCTGGCAAGGTTTTGCTTTTGTTTTAATTTGAATATTTCTGATCATCTAGAATGGAACATTTAGTTATGGGTAGAACTGAATCTTTCTCTGTGTTAGTCATGACTTGAAGTAGAAATGGGTCTGGACACGGAACTTCCCCAAGATCCCTACCAAAGCCTTCACTCTGAAAGTATCCTTGAATTTGTCACCATCAAATTCTGCCATGCCTTTGGACTGTGTGCCTGATTGCTGCTCATATGTGCCCCCTAGGTCTCTTGTTACTACTATTGAAAGGAATGGAATAGCAATCAAATCAAGAAGCATTTATTAAACACCTACTGTGTGCCAGACACTGGGGATAAACAGGATTCTCCAAGATGTTGCAGAGTGGTAATGACCTGGATTCAGATTCCACGTCTGCCTTTCAGTAGCTCTGTGGCTACAGGCAAGTCCTTTAATTTCGCTGAGAAGCCTTAGAAGCTTTAATTTCCTCTTCTGTAAAAACAGGATAACAATAGCATCTCCATCAAATGAGATAGTGATTGTAAATTGCTTTGCATCATCTTCCATGGGTTCAGTTCCCATCACAGTGCAGATGACTCCCAGAGCTCTCCAGCCCTACTTGCTCTTGGGCTCCAGGCCTGAATCACAGCTCGTCTCATGCACATATAGAACTGGATGTCTCCCAGGCATCCGGATACACCATATCCAAAACAGACCTCATTGTCTGTCCCTTCCAGACTGTCCCTCTCCCTCACTTTCTTGTCACTACTAGCGGTCCCTCAGTTCTTCCAGTTTTCCAGGTTCATGACTTCACTGTTATTTTTGACCCCTCATGTTCTTCCCTCCAATATCTAGTCAGTTCCTGATTCCAGAGCCTGGTGCTTTATCCACTGGGCCACTTGGCTGCCCTCCAGGCAGGTCCCAATGCCATGTTTTCTCTCTCCACACCACCACCCATCAGTACCCTCCTCTCCACTCACATAGCCACCCCCTTCATCATGACTCAAGTCTCTTCCCTCTCCAATCTATCCTTCCCACAATCATCACAGTGATTTTCCTGAAGCACAGGTCTGAGCATGTCACTTCCCTACTCAATAAACATTTCTAGATCCCTATTAGCTTGATGAAAAAATATAAACTTCTATGTTAAACATTTGAATCAAGCCATCCAGAAGTTGACATCACCTATTTAATCTATCTCTTATACTCTGTGATTGAACCAAATGGGTTTTCATTTTGTTTTTCACACAAAACTATCCACTTGATTGTCCCTCATGCCTCATTCTAGTCTCATAGAATTCCTCTCTTTCTTCAAGATGCAGTTTAAGGACTGTCATCTTTCATGATTCTCCCTTCTCTGATTGCTTGTTTCCTGTCCACACTACAGTATATTTAACCATTTTGTCTTTATTTTCTTTTATTCTCTCTATATTTATTCTTTTCTCTATTAATTCATGATCTTCTTGAAGGCAAAGACAAAATTTTATCCGTTCTTTGTAACCCCAGTGCTTAGCAAACTGTTTGGCAATAGTAAGCCCTAAGGGGTGGGTAGCTGGTGCAGTGAGTAAAAGCACAGCCCCCGGAGTTGGGAGGACCCAGGATCAGTCCTGGTCTCAGAAAATGAGCACCCACACATAAATAATGACTGGCCGTGTAACCTTGAGCAAGTTTCTTAACCCCAGTTGCTTTAAAAAAATAGTAAGTCCTAAAATGTTTTGTGACTGATTGATATGCTCTTGTCTCCCTTATTAAAACATAAATCCCTTGAGAGTAGGAATTAGTGTATTTTTTGTATTGTATTCACAGTGTACAATGTATTGCATATACTAGGTACTTAATAAATGTTTGCTTGTTTGGCTAATGTTGGTTAATGCCACTCTAGCATGCAATTATTTTGTTTTTTCTTTGATTTTTCTGTCTTCTCTATCTTTACAAATCAAAAAGCATTTCAAATGATAGAGCTTTAGATTTGGCAAGTTACTTGGGAATCATTTGGTTGGACCCTCTGTGAGAGTACAAAGGGTAAGCACCTTACCAGAGGTCACACCACACATTAGGAAGAGGGGGAACCAGAATTGAGATTGCCAGATGCCAGCTTTGTTTCTGGTGCAACTGCTTCTTGTCATCATTTAAGATGCATCCCCTAAACAATTTCTTACCAAGGACATGGCGAGGGTTGGAGAGAATGATCAGCAAACCTCTCTTTGTATTGCAGTGTAAGACTATGATTTTATGTTTCTGGGAAATGGAAAATTCTATGATTCGATATGGAAGATAAATAAGGCAATGAGAATTACTTTGAAATTAAATATACTCTAGAAACCTAAGAGGGTCATCCTTTAGTTGAAGGCAGTTCCCTTAAAATAGGAGATGATAATAGATGTTGAGAGCTGTCTCAGGGCTTCAATAAGGAGTCCTGATCCTTTTATTTTTTTAAAGGCCAACTCTGAATTCAAAGCTTTTTTGAATTTCAAAAATCAAAATCCTGTTTTAAAAAAAGAACTGCTGAAAAAGCAAATAGCAAAGACAATCTTTTTTTTTCATTCCTTCACTTTTTTTTCCATTCTTTACACTGCAAGCAATTCCAACAGAGAACAAGCTTCTCTCCAATAAAGCTTCCTTATGAATCATTTCTATTTTTTAAAATATATACAAATAGCCTTTGTTGAGCCCTCTGCATTCATTCATGAAAAATAATAGACCAAACTGAATTATTTATGAAGTCAATTATTTTTAGAAAGACAATGAGTGACAGGTAATGGGAAAGAATTGTATTGCTGGTAATTTAATTAAAAAAAGGACTCCTGGAAGAATCCATGCCAGGTTGGAAAATTTAACACTCAATCTTCAGTAGACTAATAGAGACTCTTGAAATGAGGCCAGTCTGCCTGTGACTTTGACAAACGTGGGAAAGCTGCAGGTAGGTAGGACTGCACAATATGAACCACATGAAGCCATGTGGGTTTCATCATTTCTAAAGGGGACACAGAGCAGAAAATCAACGTTTAGAAGGCCCAGGAACAAGCTTACATAATTATCCTTTTCCTTGAGGAAAGCAAACTATTGTCAAACAGCAGGGGAAAAGAGGACTGGGGCTTTGATGTCATACCATAATGGATTGAGGCTCAGAGTTTGACCAAGAAAAATTCTCCAGGATATTTTTTAAATGTTGAAGAGTTTGATGATTCTGGACTATAGTTAATCAAGGCAATCTGATAGCACGTATTATGGGCAAAACTTTGGATGTGGGGGGGCACTGTGGCTATATAGAAATCTGTCTGAAAAAGATCTGGATTCCCAATAATTCAACAGTGTCCTTTTGCAACCAAAAAATTGAATGTAACCTTTGACTATATTAACATGGGTCCAGTGACCAGGATAAGGAGGCATAAGCCCATAGCACTCTCTCCTGGTCAGACTATACCTGAAGTATTGTGTTCACTTCTGGTTTCCATACTTTGGAAAGGACATTAATAAAGGACACTAGAGAGTTTCCAGAGGAGATGAACCAGAAAAACAAGGAGTCTGGAAAGCATGCTGTGTGAGAAGACAGTGAAGAAATCATCAATGTTCAACTTGAAAAGAAACTCAAATGGAAAACAATAGTTATCTAAGCACTTGGAAGGCTATTATGCAGAGGAGGGAGAGCTTTTTCCTTCCCCTTGTTTAGTTGATTCTAATAAACTGTAGAAAGAGAGTGGCAGAGTCAAATTGAGCCTTGATGGCAGGAAAACAAAATCTTCCTAAAAGTGCAATGAATTGTAGAGAGCAGGAGTGAGCCCTCATCCCTGGAAGGCTTCTCAGAAATGTTGGATGATCACCTGCTGGGAAAATTGCAGAGGTCTCGGCAAACTGACTCTATTGATAGGGAGGTAAAGAAGCCCCTGCCCCTATTCTCTAGTGAGAAGATCCAACACCTGCACCAAGGACCAGGCCTTTACCTTTGCTTTGGGGTTTTGCCTTCCCAGGCTGTAGAATAGTGTGCTGAATACAGCCTTGCAGTTAGACCCTGGCCCAACTGAAGCATGGTCTAGAATCTGTGTCTCTCTCTGCTCACATGGCTCCCACCTAAGTTCAGCCTCTCATCTGCTGTTGCCAAAACCACTACAATATCTTCCTAGCTTATATCACATATGTTTCTAGCCTCACTGCCCCCCTCTCCTGCTCTGAAATCCAACCAAATGGACCTTGTTCTGTTCTTCACACAAACCACGCCATCTTCCACCTCTGTGCCTCTCTATTGTCATTCTAAGTACCCGCTATGCATTCCTTTTCTCCAGGACTTTGCCTCCAAGATGCAGTTCAGGTAGCATGAAGCTTTACTCCATCCACCTAATAATTAGTGACCTCTATTATAAAATAATCTGGTATTAAACTAGTCTGTATATATTTACATTTATTACCTTTGTATTTATGCTGTATATATTTTATATATTCCCATTTTCTCCCAATCAAATGCCATTGTAAGTAGGAATTGTTTTATTTTTCATACTTGTAGCCCTCATGCCTAGCACAGTGTTTGGCTCCTAGTGGCAGCTAGGTGGTCCAGTGGATAGAACCCTGGACCTGGAGTCAGGAAGACCTGAGCTCAAATCAAATTTCAGACACTTCCTAGCTGTGTGACGCTGGAAAAGTCACTTAGCTGCTATCTGTCTCAGTTTCCTCAACTGTGAAACTTGAATAATAGTAGCACCTACTTCCTAAAGTTGATATGAAGATCAAATAAGAGAATATTTGTAAAGAGCTTGGCACAGTGCCTGGAACATGGTTGGCACCTAAGAAATGTCACTTCCCTTCCCCACTTCTCCAGATGAGAATGGACTGGGGCAGCAGTCATGCCTTCATCCAAATGATGATCCAAACCCATCATGGTATATGGGAGTCCAAGACAAGGATTAACATATTTCGTTCAGTCAGTTATGTTTGAAAACTTCCCTTTAAATATTTTGAGAATTTACTTTTATGGAAGCAGCTTGTAATAAATTAATGCAGCTCCTATAAGCAATATAATATACATTTTCCCTTTCTCCTTCTCCCTCTCTTCTTTCTCTTCTTCCTTCCACCTTTCCCTATCTTTTCCTTTTCCCCTCTTTCCTTCTCTCCTTTCAACCCTTCTTCTCTCCCTTCACCTCCCTCCCTCCTTCCCTCCCTTCTTTCCTCCCTCCCTCCCTTCCTTCCTTCCTTCCTTTCTTCCTTCCTTCCTTCCTTCCTTCCTTCCTTCCTTCCTTCCTTCCTTCCTTCCTTCCTTCCTTCCTTCCTTCTATTTTCTCTTTATTCTTGAGTTCCCTCTTATCCAGATTATTTTTTTTAATAGACTGAAAAAGGAGTTCATCATTGAGTACAAAAGCTTTGGGTGGAGCACTGTTATCCTTGAAAACGTTCTATATACTGAAGACAAACGTGAAATAAACCAACTTCCTCCTCTCCTTAGTCATTGCTTGCTAAGAGTCCCTTTCTACAAGAAAATCCTGCAACAACAGGCATAGTGAATTAGACCTTTATTTGTGGCTTTCTAATACTGAGTAAATACTTTGCACAATTGGTGACCCTAACAGTCTCCTGTGTTTTGTCTATTAAGTACTGTTAACTGACACTGACATTTTATGCTTATTACTGGAATATCTTGGTAGAAATTTTGAGAAGCCCAAAGACTCTTATACAGGTTTTGAGAATTTATGAGAAAAATAAACATTCCCTCTTTTGGAAATACCCTAACTACTTATGGATGGTCTTTGAAGAAGGCCACCACAGGGAGTCAGAGAGCTGGCCCCTCACTACCCCCATATGCCCTGGAGCCCAAATAGGGAGGAAGAAAATCTCTGTTCCTTCCCTTAAAAACACGTCTGCCATCCTTTTGGCACTCCCCTTGAGTTTTCTCTCCCATGACTTTGTGGCATTATTTAATTCATCACTTGCAAAAAAAGTGCAGTATATGGAGTATTAGACCTAGGATCAGAAAGCCCTAAGTTCAGATCCTACCTTAGACACTTCCTATCTGTGAGACCCTGGGTAAAACACAGCCTCTCTCAAGTTCAGTTTCTCCATCTGTAAAATGGGGATAATAATAGCACCTATCTCATTGTGTTATTGTTCAAATCCAATGTATAGTGCTTTGTAAAACTTGAGTCAACATATGAATGTCAAATATTATTTTGCTACATGTTATCTTGATTAATTTTGGTCTGCTTTGGATTCTAAAAATATCCTGCATATCAAATAAAATGTTTGATTCCTATTTTGAAAATGCTTGCATTTGATAATAGCTAGCGTGTCTTTAACCTTTGCGAAGAGCTGGATATATGTGTGTATGTATAATCTCTTCTGATATTCACAATAGTGCTCTGAAATAGATGCCATTAATACCTAATGATAACTATTGTGCTTTTATTATCCCCATTTTACTGATGCAGATAATGAGTCTGAGAGAGGTTAAGAGTTCTGACCAATGTTGCTAACATGTTGTCTGAAGAGGATTTGGGGCTCTAACCATTGCACCACCCAATGGCTTCAGTCCTGGTCACCCTTTAAGTAACTGTAATTTTTGTAAATAGGTTGTTCAGTGTGCCCAGAACTGAATATGAGGAGAAGACTGATATAGATTCCATCTGAGCCATGCTTTAAATGACATCATCTCCCTCATTCACAGTTGCACGGGCCCATATCTTCACATTAATGCCAGTCTGCTGTCTGAGGAGTTCTATGTTTGGGAATCAGATGTTACGATTCCCCAAGAATCCAAATCCCAAGTAACCAAGAAGCCAAATGAAGGCACATGATGGCAAGACATAGACTGGAACATGCTCAGATTGGTGACTTACAGGCACAGGGATAGAAAATCTCGTATCAATCATAATCATATGGACCAAAAAACAGCTGGTTGACCATCTCGTGAGAATGGCAGACAATAGAGAAGTGTACTGACTGCCACAAATGTGCTCCAGAAACATTAAGACATCTGAAGAGAGACAGTATGGTTCAGTGGAGTCATGGGACCTGAGTTCTGTCATTTGTGTGACCTTGGATGAGTCATTGAACTTCTCTTGACTCAGTTTCCTCATCTTAAAAATAAGGTGGTTGGACAAGATGACCATAGAAGCCTCCTCCAACTCTAGATCTATGCTCCTATGACTCTCATGAATTGATTATATCCTCTATGGAACACTGATGGCAAGACACAAGTAAGACCTGTGCAGGACAAGGAAACATGAAGGGGTTGCAATAAGTACCAGAGGGAGGAAGATATACTCTGATGAAAGCAAGGATCCAAACAAATAGCAAAGTGTCATTATCAAGCAGGCACTCATTCAGTTTGGAATGGATTCTGGCCTTTTCTCTAAATTGATTACACTTCTAACTGGAGGGCTAATCTGCTTTTTTCTAACAGTGAGCTCCCTGGCAGTCAGAACATTTACCTCAATGTTTTCCAGGTTGTGGATAAGGAATGTTTGGATGGTAATTAACATTTAGATCAGAAGCTTACAATTATTGGAGATTTAAATCTGGAAAAAACATCAGAGATCATTGAAAGAAGGATAGCAAGATCTAGGGAACTTTGGTAAATGAAGATTGCTGGATTTCCCAGAACCTGGGTTCAGATCCTACCTGTCCCATATATTTTGTAGACTTGGGCAAGTCCATTAATTTGCATGGGCCTCTCTTTCTTTATTTGTAAAATGAAGATTTTTGATGAGATGGAATCTGAAGTCCTTTCTGGTTTTAAATCTATAATTCTATGCCAACTCCCATGTTTTACATTTGCAAATTGGAAATACAATATTTTTTTTTTTTTGCTTTTTGGAGGGGGGAAGGCAGGGCAATTGGAGTTAAGTGACTTGCCAAAGGTCTCATGGCTAGTAAATGTTAAGTATCTGAGATGGATTTGAACTCAGGTCCTCCTGACTCCAGGGCACTGCACCACCTAGATGCCCCTAAACAACTTTAGTCTTTGATTCTGTTTTCAATACTCTATTTTTTGCAAGGCAGTCAGGGTTGTGATTTGCCCAAGGTCAAACAGCTAATAAGTGTCAAGTGTTTGAGGCCAGATTTGAACTCAGGTTCTTCTGACTCACGACCTAGATGCCCCTAATACAATTTCTTACAAGTGTTCCTTCTTCTCCTTGACTTTTTCACAACTTAACTCAAGAGTGTGAACAGAACAAAGGCTAACTTTAGTGCTTAAAGGATAACATTAGATCTAGAAAGGACCTTAAAGATAATTTTGCCCAATATTCCTCATTTTACAGATAAGGAAACTGAGGACCAGAGAAGTGCAGAAATATATCCAATGTCTCAGCCAGTAAGTAGCAGAGCCAGAATTCCAACCAGTTCTTCTGACTCCCAATCCAGCACTCTTTTCACCATATCATGTGATCATATGCTAGCTGACTGTAAGATGTCATACGTTGGATCATATGGCCCCTTCTAACACTTGAATTCTATGATTTCATAAGGTGTGTTATATTGGAAGAATTTTCTAATTAAGTTCTAAGATTTTTATTCTTATGTTCTAGCTTTATGACAGTAAACCTAGGTGCCACAGAAGTGAATCCTAATTAATAATAGTGCTGACTGTACATGAATGTAGTGCCATGGATGGATGGGCAGGAATCAAGAGAAATGGGGGCTTGCTGAATCATAGTATCTAATACACAGAATCCTGAGATTGTAACTGAGGTGGGTCAGGCAAGGGTTACCAACTGAGCTGCCAGTGGTGGGCAACAATTTTGCATTGCATGAGGAGAGGAGCTGAATGTCAGAGCAGTAGCGCAGCTAAGTAAAAGAGTGGTTACAGGACAAGGCTAAGGTTCAGACCAGAAAATCAGAGAGAAATGGTCACTATGGCAACAGAGACAGAAAAGGAAAAAGTCAGAAAGTTTGGGCCAGGTTCAATACACAGGAATAAGAAACTAACAATGGGAACTGAGATGAGAACAAAGCAGTGAGACAAAATCAAGGATTAGGAAAGCCAAGGCAGTAACTTAGAACTCTCAATATTGAACCTGGATTCTAAAATGGTGCCCCTCTACTTCATGCTTGCCACACACACATATCATTATTGTGGTGAGTGCCCGGGTCCCATGCTCTTTTACTGCAGAGATCTGTGACACCCAAGAGAACAGGGAAGAATTCAAAGGAGATTGGCAAGGACGCAATCATTGTTGACCTTGTGATGCAATAGCATCACTTCCCAAGCATTCTGGTGTTTGCTATTTTTAAGAATCTTATGGAAAGGCAATGATGTTTAACAGCTAGAGTCAATCAGTCAGTCAGTCAATAGATATTTCTTAAGCACCTGCTCTGTACCAGACACTATGCACAGAGGACTGGCCTTGAAATCAGGAAACCCTGGGCTTAAATTCTGCCTCTGACATGCACTATCTGTGTGATCATGGGCAAGTACATTAACCTATCAGCAACCCAATGACACAGCAGAAGTCAGATGTCAACCAGCATTTATTAAACCCTCCCTATATAGCAGACACTGTGCTAATCTCTGGGGATACATAGAAGGAAAACAACAACAACAAAATCAAAACAAAACCAAAACCATTCTCTGTGATCAAGGAGCTCAGTGTAATGGGGGAGACAATGTGCAAGCAACTCTGTACAAACAAGATACAAATGGGTTAGATTGGAGATTATATCAGAGGAAAGGAACTAACATTAATAAAGACTCAAAAACGTTACTGGAAGAAAGTAGGATTTTAGCTGAGACTTGAAGGAGACAAGGATAGCCAGGAGTTAGAGAAGAGGAGGGAGAGGATTCCAGGAATGAGGGAAAGCCAATGGAAATAAAAAGTTGGAAGATCATTAGATTACAGAGTAGATGGAGGGGAGTGGTCTAAAACCAATTTCTGTGGGACCTATGGCTAGTGGGTGTGACATTGATGGAAATCCAGCAAAGGACACTGAGTGTTTAGATATATGGGAGGAGAACCAGGAGAGGGTAGGGTCTGGAAAACCATCCTAGAGAAAGGAGAATATCAAGGAAAAGACACTAATGGACTGTATTAAAGCCTGCAGAGGGGTCCAGATGGATGAGGACTGAGAAAAAAAAAAAACACACTTGATTTGATGTGAATTAAATTCCCACATCAGGGTGTTGCTGGTACAGTTACAAGACCATGTCTCCTGACCAATGCCTCTAGCAGCATATTGCATACATCACAGTCTCCTCAGGGCACACACAATACAGTGAATATGAGCAGAAATAAATAGGTTAGGCCACCCATCTTCTCCAGGGTTCTTCTCTTCTCTGTATCAGAAATTTTAACTTTTCTCCCTTCCAAAAACACATATGTAATATGAGGATCAGTTTATAAACATTGATTTCCAAGGCAGGGCCAATTTAGCTTTTTCTAGAAAGGCTATAAGGCCTCAGAGATAAAGCAGTACCCTCATCAGGGTTATTAGTAATAACTGCCAATTTCCTTCTCTCTTTGTTCTTCAGTCATTTGGCGATGTCCAACTTTTAATGATCCCATGGACCACAACATGACAATATTGTCCATGGTGTTTTCTTGGCAAGAATATTGGAGTGGTTTGCCATTTCCTTCTCCAGTATATTAATGCAAATGGAGATTAAGTGACTTGTCTAGAGTCACTAAGCATCTGAAGCTAGATTTGAACACAGGTCTTCCTGACTCCAGGACCAGTGTTCTATCCAGTGAACCATGGGGCTGTCTCTTCCTACTCTCTAGATATCTCAAAATCTTAGCCTTCTTGAGTGTGCCAAGAAGGTTATAGCTGTTGGACTTACAAACCAGTGTATTCCAAAGTAGATCCTTCCTGTAATTATGTGTGTGACCTTGGGTGAGTCCCTGTATTTCTCTTGGCCTTAGTTTCCTTACCTAGAAAATGAAAACTTGGAACTAAATGTTTTCCAATGTCCCTTTCAGTTCTAAAATTATATTCTATCCTTCCTTGGGTGTTCTCTAATGTCATAAATTAGCTAAACTGATTTGAATGCAAGCATAATCATGCCAATATTCACAAAAGCAGATTCCTAAATGAGTTTTTGGCTATCTTTCATTTGGTTCTAGAAATTGCTGTCTTAGAAGCTTTCATCTTTCCTGCTTTTCCTGCCTTTCTTGAAACCACTTCTGTGTTGCTCTTCAGCTCCCTGTGTCATTTCACTTATTGCTTGTCATCTGGGAAGCCTGGGGGTGTGTGGGGGGAGGCATTCTTACTTTTCAGGAAGAAAGTGTATGGTCATGGATTCAGCTCTGGAAACACCCCCACCTGACCTTTCTGAGTGTGTGCACTATCCAGTCCTTCAGCACCAGAAGAGATGTCCATCTAAACCCTGTCATTCCTTGTCTGCAAGGGTGGAGGGAGCACTAGCAGGCATTCTTCATTTGAGACAATGTGACCATTTTGATCTATGTAGGGATTCCATCCAAGTGCTGTTCATTCAGTCCTAATAAGAGAGCCCTGTGCAGATTCCAGATGGGTGGACTGCATCTCCAGAATGTGAGGATTCTTATTTGAAAAACCAATTTCCCAAACAATAAAATATCACATTTTGGTCCTTACACAGCATCAATGCTCCTGATTCATACAGGACTTTTTGCAGTCTGTTTTCTACAACATATAGAACAAAGCCACCATGGAGCTTAGAGAGGGATAGCAGCTGCAGTCCCACAAGGAATACTCTTGTGATGCCATCTCCATTACATATAAGACAGTTAAATGTTTGAATTTGTATTGGGAGTATTTTTTGCTTGCAGCTGTGAAATGATTTGTTGTCTTTAATAGAAAGATCTGTCCTCATTCTGCCCTTTTTTCAATCTTTATTTGACCCTTGAAGCCATATGCTGAAGGTAACCATAAGTGAAATAATAGACATTTTATGGAAAAATAGCACTCCTCAGATAGTAACAGGTCCACCTTTGACTTGACAGGGGTCAGGAGATTTATTTTATTTTGAGTGAATATACTAGGGCATATAGATGCATATCCATATTTATATCATGTTTAGCTCTACCTATATTTATATAGTTCAGATTAATATCTATACTTAGATCTTAACTTCTATATCTTCTATCCACTTATCTATCTGTCTGTTCCATCCATCCATCCATCCATCCATCCATCCATCTTTCTCTATCCATCTAGCTAGCTCCAGCAGCATAAAAGAGGAAGGTTAAATGGAGAGCTTATCTCAGAGTCAAAGACTTGGGTTCAAGTTCTGCCTAAGACCCACAGTGATTATTCAGTCCTAATAAGAGAGCCCTGTGTAGCTTCCAGATGGGTGGATTCTGTCTCTGGATTGTGAGGATTCTTATTTGAAAAACCCAGGCAAGTCACTTCTCTTACTGCCTCAGACAACTTTCTAGGTCTAAAATGGCAGGTGCAGACCTTGTACTAGTGAGAGTTTCCTTACTGGGATTTATCTATGTTAATGAAATCATATATTTCAGTGTATGTATATATGCATATGTACACACAAGTATATATGCATACACACATATATGAGACAGTGGGGCGTAGTAACTAAAAAACTGTCCTTTTAGTAAGAAAAACCTGGGGTTAAGTCCCACCTTAGCTACATACTAGCTAGGTGAACCTTTTTTAATTTAGTATTTTATTTTTCCCCAGTTACTGCAAAAACACTTTTTAACATTCATTCTTAAAACTTTGAATGCCAAATTGGCTCCCTTCCTCTCTCCCCACTCCACCTCATTCAGAAGGCAAAAAATTCAATATAGGTTATATATGTGTAGTCATGCAAAACATTTCCATAATAGTCATGTTGTGAAAGAAAATATAGACAAAAACCAAAATCAAAACAACTCAAGAAAAATAAATTTTTTTTTAAATTTATGTTTCAATTTGCATTCAGACACCATCAGTTCTCTCTCTGGAGATGGATAGCTTTTTTTTAAATCATAAGTCCTTCAGAGTTGTTTAGGAGAATTGTATTGCTGAGAATGGCTAAATCTTCACAGCTAATCATCTTACAATATTACTGTTACTTCATATACTCTACATTTCACTTTGCATCAGCTCATAGAAGTATTTCCAGGTTTTTCTGAGAACATCTTGCTCACCATTTCTTATCACACTAAAGTATTCCACCACAATCACATACCACGATTTTGTTTAGCCATTCCCCAATTGATGGACATTCCCCCAATTTCTAATTCTTTGCCCCTAGGATTAAAAAAAATGCTATAAATATTTTTGTCCATATAGGTCCCCTCCCCCCACCTTTTTTTCTCTTTTGGGATAAAGACCAAGTAGTGGTATTGGTAGGTCAAAAGATATGGGTAGTTTAGTAGTCATTTGGGCACAGTCCCAAATTGCTCTACAGAATGGTTGAACCAGTTCACAACTCCATCAACAATGCATTAATGTCTAATTTTTCTCATATCCCCTTCACCATTTATCATTTTCCTTTTTTGCCAATTTAATAGTTATGAAGTAGTGCCTCAGAATTATTTTAATTATCATTTCTCCAATAAATAATCATTTAGAGCATTTTTCATATGGCTATAGATAGCATTGATTATTTCATCTGAAAACTATTCATATCCTTTGATCATTTATCAAGTGGGGAGTGGCTCTAATTTTTATAAATTCAACTCAGTTCTCTAGTTGTTTGAGAAATGAGGCCTCTATCAGAGAAACTTGCTTCAATTTTTTTCATGGTTATTATTGCTAATTATATTTCCCTCCATCCTATCACCCCATTTATTCTATTCTCTCTCTCCTTTCACTCTGTCCGTCCTCAAAAGTGTTTTGCTTCTGACTACCCCCTTTCCCAATCTGTCCTCCCTTCTATCACACCCTTCTTTTTCACCATTCCCCTCCTACTTTTCTGTAGGGTAATTTTTATACCTAATTGAGCACGTGTTCTTCCCTCTTTGAGGCAATTCTGATGAGAGTAAGGTTCACTCACTGCCCCTCACCTGTTCCCTCTTCCCCTCCACTGTAAAAGCTTTTTCTTATCTCTTTTATGTGAGAAAATTTAGTCCATTTTACCTCTTCTTTCCCCTTTCTCCAAGTACATTACTCTCTCACTCCTTAATTATATCTTTTAGATATCATTCCTTCATATTCAACTCACACCTGTGCACTCTGTCTATATATACTCCTTATATCTATTCTAATAATGAGAAAATTCTTAAGAGGTACAAGTATCATCTTCCCATGTAGGAATGTAAACAGTTTAACCTAATTAAGTCTCTTGTGATTTCCTTTTCCTGTTTATCATTTTATGCTTCTCTTGAATCTTGTATTTAAAAGTCAAATTTTCTAGTTAGCTCCAGTCTTTTCATCAAGAATGCTTGAAAGTCTTCTATTTCACTGAATATTCATTTTCCGCTTGAAGGATTATACTCAGTTTTGCTAGGTAGATGATTCTTGGTTGTAATCCTAGCTCCTTTCCTCCCTCCCCCCATATTATCATACTCCAAACCCTTTAATCCTTTAATGCAAAAGCTGCTAATTCTTGTGTTATACTGACTATGGCTCCATAATAATTGAATTATGTTTTCATGACTTCTTGCAATATTTTCTCCTTGACCTGCAAGGTCTGGAATTTGGTAATAATATTCCAGGAAGTTTCCATTTTGGGATCTCTTTTAGAGGGTGATCATTGGATCTTTTCGATTTCTATTTTATCCTCTGGTTTTAGAATATCAGGGCAGTTTTCCTTTATAATTTCTTGAAAGATGACATCTAGACTATTTCTTTGATCATGGCTTTCAGGAAGTCCAATAATTTGAAAAATTATCTCTCCTGGATCTACTTTCCAGGTCAGTTGTTTTTCCAGTGAGATATTTCACACTGTCTTCTACTTTTTCCATTTCCTTGGGTTTTTAATATTTTTCTTGATTTCTCATAAATTCATTGGCTTCCATGTGGTCAATTCTAATTTTTTAAAATAGAATTTTATGTTTATTATTAGTTTACATTATTCATTTCCACAAGAATCTGAGTTACAAATTTTCTCTCTGTTTTTCCCCTAACCACCACCCCAAAACAGCGAACTCACTGTATAACCCCACCCCCAATCTGCCCTCTCCTATATCCTCCTCCCTCCTGCTTCCAACATTCTGGTAGGGCAAGATGGATACCCAAACCCCAGTGCCTGCATATCTTATTTCCCAGTTGCATATAAAATAATGATGATAATAATAATACTAACAATAATAATAATTTTTAAACATTTGATTTTAAAACTTTGAATTTCATATTCTTTCCCTTCCTCTGTCATCACCCGCTCTTACTAGGAAGATAAGCAATTCAATATAGGGTGTACATGTGTAGTTATGCAAACCATTTCCATAGTGGATATATTGTGAAAGACTGACTGTATTTCTCTCCATCCTATACCCCCCCTCCCCGACTTGTTCTATCCTCTACTTTGGCCCTGTCCCTTTTCAAAAGTGTGTGCTTCTAACTACTCTTCCCCCAATGCCCTCCCTTCCATCATCCCCCCCCCCCCAATCCCCTTCCCCCTACTCTGCTGTAGGGCAAGATACCCAATTTAGTGTATATGTCATTCCCTCCCTAAGCCAAATTCAATGAGAGTAAGGTTGGCCTATTCCCTTTTGCCTTCCTGTTCTCCCCTCCATCGTAACAGT
This sequence comes from Gymnobelideus leadbeateri, assembly GCA_011680675.1. NCBI lineage: Eukaryota > Metazoa > Chordata > Mammalia > Diprotodontia > Petauridae > Gymnobelideus > Gymnobelideus leadbeateri. Next base: position 128,393 of record WOXC01000709.1, on the reverse strand, counting down.
TATACCTTGCCTCTTCGATATGAGATAACTTACCCCATTCTGTCTCTCCTCATCTTCTCTCATTACATTCCTCTCTGCCCTCTCAATTTCACCTTTTAAATATCATCCCTTCCTCATCAATTGTTCCTGTGTCCTCTATGTATCTATATATCTATGCACACATGTACTTATATGCACATATACCCTCCTATATATATGTCTGTGTGCATATATGTGTATATATACATACACACATTTATATTCACTTCAACCATCCTCATACTGAGAAAAGTTTCATAAGTTACAATTATCATTTTTCCATGTAGGCATAAAAATAGTTGAACTTTGATAAGTTCCTAATGATTTCTTTTCCCTGTTTACCTTCCCATGCTTCTTTTGCTTCTTGTATTTGAATGTCAAATTTTCCATTCAACTCTGGTTTTTTTTTTTTTTTTCATAAAGAATGCTTGAAAGTCCTCTATTTCATTGAATTACCATATTTTCCCCTGAAACATTATAGTCAGTTTTTCTGGGTAGGTGATTCTTGGTTTTAATCCTACCTCATTTGATCTCCAGAATATCATATTCTAAGCCCTTCTATCCTTTAATATAGAAGCTGCTAGATTATGTGTTATTCTGACTGTGTTTCCATAATATTCAAATTGTTTATTCTTGGCTGCTTATAATATTTTCTTTTTGATATGGGAACTCTGAAACTTGGCTATAATATTCCTAGGAATTTTCTTTTTGGGATCTTTTTCAAGAGGTGATCAGTGAATTCTTTCAATTTCTATTTTGCCCTGTGGTTCTAAACTTTTGAAGCAATTTTCCTTGAGAATTTCTTTTTCTTTTCAAATGCTTTGTTAACTTCTGGTTTACATCATTCAATTCCACCAGATTTTGAGTTACAAATTTTCTCCCCATTTTCCCCTTACCCACCTCCCCAAAATAGTGGTCCCACAGGATATCCCCTCCTCCAATCTGCTCTCTCCCCTATCTTCCCCCATAACTCCTTTGACTTTTCTAGTAGGGCATGATGGATCTCCATTCCCCAGTGCCTGTATCTTATTTCCCAGTTACATGTAAAATAGTATTAACAATAGTATATATATTAAATATTTGGTTTTAAAACTTTGAATTCCAGATTCATTCCCTTCCTCCCTTGTCACCCACCCTTACTGGAAAGATAAGCTCTTCAATATAGGTTGGACATGTGTAGCTAATGCAAAACATTACCATAGTAGATATATTGCAAAAGACTGATAATATTTCCCTCCCTCCTATCCCACCTCCCACTCATTCTGTTCTCTACTTTGATCCTGCCCCTTTTCAAATGTAAGCACTTCAACTTCCCTGCCCCAAGCCTGCCCTCTTCCATCATCCCCCCTCTCATCCCCTTCCCCCCTACTTTCCTGTAGGGTGAGATACCCTTTTTAGTGTGTTTCTCATTTCCTCCCTGAGCCAAATACAATGAGAATAAGGTTGACCCATTCCCTTTTGCCTTTCTTCCTGTTCTTCCCCTCCATTGTAACCATTTGCCCTTGCCTCTTCTATATGAGATAGTTTACCCCATTCTGTCTCTCCCCATCTCCTCTAATTATATTCCTCTCTCACCTCTTAATTTCACATTTAAGTGTCATCCTTTCCTATTAGATTTTTCCTGTGCCCTCTATTTATGTATACCTGTAAACATATATACACACATTCACATATGTATTCATATGCCCATATACCCGCCGATATAGACTATATATATATATATACATACATACATACATATCCATCCATATATATATATATATATATATATATCACCTTCAACTATTTTCATACTGAGAAAATTTTCATCAGTTATCATTATTGTTTTTCTATGTAGGAATTTAAATAGGTCAGCTTTGATAAGTTCCTTATGATTTCTTTTCCCTGTTTGCCTTTTCATGCTTTTCTTGCTTCTTGTATCTGAATGTCAGATTTTCTATTCAACTCTTGTTTTTTCAACAAGAATAATTGAAAGTCCCCTATTCCACTGAATGACCATATTTCCCCCTGAAACATAATACTCAGTTTTTTTTTATTTTTTTTATTTTATATTTTATTTTATTTTTATATTAAACAAATGCTTTATTAACTTCTGTTTTACATCATTCATTTCTGCCAGATTTTGAGTTACAATTATTTCCCCCCCCCCTGTTTTTCCCCTACCCACCCTCCCAGAATTGCAGTCCCATAAGATATTGCTTCCTCCAATCTGCTCTCTCCCCTATCTTCTCCCATACACCCTTCAACTTTTCCATTAGAGGAAGGTGAATCTTTGTGTCCCAATGCCTGCACATCTTATCTCCCAATTACAAGCAAAAGAGTATTAATAATAGTTTTTATATATATTTGAAACATTTAGTGTTAAAATCTCGAATTTCAGATCCATTTCCTTCCTCTCTTGTCACCCATTCCCTCTGGAAAGATAAGTAATTCAGTATATGTTGTACATGTCTAGCTATGCAAAACATTACCATAGAAGATATATTGTACAAGGCTGCTTATAATTCCCTCCCACTCATCCTACCCCCCACCTGGTCCATTCCCTACTTGATCCTGTCCCTCTTCTATAGTGGGTACTTCCAACCTCCCCTCACCCCAAGGATGCCCTCCCATCCATCATCCCTCCTCTCATCCCCCTTCCCCCTATTCTGCTGCAGGTTGAGATATCCTATTTAGTATGTATATCATTCTCTCCCAGAACCAAATTCAATGAGAATGTGGTTTTGCCTTTTTGTCTTTCTATTCTTCCCCTCCCTTGCAACCACTTCCCCTTGCTTCTTCTACATGAGAGAGTTTACCCTACCCTGTCTCTCCCCATCTCCTCTTGCCACTTTCCTCTCTCACCTCATAATTTCACCCCTTAAATATCATCCCTTCCCAACAAATTCAACCTGTGCCCTCTATCCATGTATAACTGTAAACATATATACACACATTCACATATGTATTCATATGGCCATACACCCTTCTTCCATTATTTTCATACTGAGAAAGATTTCATCAGTGACAATTATTGTTTTTGCATATAGGAATATAAATAGTTCAACTTTGATAAGTTCCTTTTGATTTCTTTTCCCTGATTACCTTCTCAGGCATCTCTTGCTTCTTGTGTCTGGATGTCAAATTTTCTATTCAACTCTGGTTTTTTCCTCAAGAATGCTTGAAAGTTGGGATGGCTAGGTGGCGCAGTGAGTAAGAGCACCGGCCTCGGAGTTGGGATGACCCGAGATCGAATCCAGCCTCAGAAAATGAGCACCCACACATAAATTATGACTAGCTGTGTACTTAACCCCAATTGCTTTAAAAAAAATGCTTGAAAGTCCTCTATTCCACTGAATGACCATATTTTCCCCTGAAACAAAATACTCAGTTTTCCTGGGTAGGTGACCCTTAGGTTCATTCCCAGCTCTTTTGCCCTCTGGAATATCATATTCTATGCCCTTCGATCCCTCAGTGTAGAAGCTGCCAGGTCCTGGGCTATTCTGATTGTGTTTCCACAATATTGAAATTGTTTCTTCCTGGCTGCTTGTAGTATTTTCTCCTTGATCTGGGGATTCTGGAACCTGGCTATAATATTTCTGGGAGTTTTCTTTTTGGGATCTTTTTCAGGAGGTGATCGGTGGATTCTTTCAACCTCTATTTTGCCCTCTGGATCTAAAACATCAGGGCAGTTTTCCTTGAGAATTTTTTGAAGGGTGATTTCTAGGTTCTTTCTTTGATCATGGCTTTCAGGTAGTCCAATAATTTTTAAATTGTCTCTCCTGGATCTATTTTCCAGATCAGTGGTTTTTCCCATGAGATATTTCACATTGCCTTCTAATCTTTCATTTGTTTGGATTTGCTTAACAGCATCTTGATTTCTCATAAAGTTATTAGCTTCCATTTGCTTCAGTCTAACTCTGAAGGAATGAATCTCCTCAGTGAGCTTTTGAGATTCTTTTTCCATCTGGCAAATTCGGGTTTTTAAGGCATTCTTCTCCTCATTGCCCCTTTGGGCCTCCTTTGCCATTTGAGTTAGTCTATTTTTAAGGTGTTATTTTCCTCAGTCAGGCTGTTGACCCTCATTTCATACTTTTCCTGCATCCTTCTCATTTCTCTTTCCAATTTTTTCTCCACTTCTCTTATTTGTTTTTTAAAGTCCTTCTTAAGGTCCTCTATGGCCTTCAACCCGCTCATGTTTTCCCCTGGGGCTTTTGGAGCAGGACCTCTGACCTCACAGCAGTCCTCTAACTCTATGCTTTGATCCTTTGTGCCCCCAAAGTAGGAGTCTAAGGTTGCATTTTTCTGTTTAACTTGTTTCCTTTGCCTTGGCATGTTGCCATTTAATTACTTGACTTTTGGGCTTGTTGCCACAGTATGGCCTGGAGCCAGACAGGAACTTTCACCCCTAACGTGTTGGGGGGGGGGGCAACTTCTGTTTCTGGCAAGCTGGAAACCCACCCAAGACCTCCACCCCAGATCACAATCCAGATCCAGGGAGGTTAAAGCAAGAGCAATTACCCCCCAAGACTGATTGCTGGATCTCCCTACAGTTCGCAGGCCAGGAGCTGGAGCTGCCTCTGAAAACTACAAAATGGCATGTCTCCTCAGTGGCTTTTAGCCTCCAGGGGAGGAAGCCACCGTGTTCCCCAAATACTGGTCCCAAATTCCATAGGGCACTAACCTCTCACTTTGTACTAGGCATGTCTATGTTGATAATTCTGGAGTTGCCATAGCTGCTGGTGTTCTGGGGTCCCTCCAGCCGGCCACTGGCCCTGCCGCCCTGGGTCTAAGATCACGACTCAGGTGCGTCTCAGTTCAGCTCCCCTCGCACTGTGCACTGCACTGCCGGTGCTGCACTGGTCCTTCCTGCAGGGATGCTGGGCTGTCCTCAGTGGGAGGTTAGCTTCTCTGTGTCATTCTGGGGGTGCTGGGGCTCCAGAAGTTGTTCAGAGTCCCCTTTTACATAGTTTGGAGGTCATCTGGGGGAAGAGTGGCTTGGGCGCACTGTTTTTACTCCGCCATCTTGGCTCCGTCCCATCTGATACTCAGTTTTGCTGGGAAAGTGATTCTTAGTTTTAATCCCAACTCCTTTGACCTCCAGAATACCATATTCCAGGCCTTTCGATCCCTCAGCATAGAAGCTGCCAGATCCTGTGTTATTCTGATTGTATTTCCACAATATTCAAATTGTTTCTTCCTGGCTGCTTGTAATATTCTCTCCTTGATCTGAGAATTTTGGAACCTGTCTATAATATTCCTAGGAGTTTTCTTTTTCAGATCTTTTTCAGGAGGTGATTGGTGTGTCCCTTCAACCTCTATTTTGCCCTCTGGTTCTAAAATATCAGGGCAGTTTTCCTTGAGAATTTCTTGGTTCTATGTTTGGTCATGGCTTTTAGGTAGTCCAATAATTTTTAAATGATCTCTCCTGGATCTATTTTCCAGGTCAGTGGTTTTTCCCATGATATATTTCACATTGCTTTCTATTCTTTAATTTGTTTAGATGTGTTTAACAACATCTTGATTTCTCATAATGTCACTAGCTTCCATTCACTCCAGTCTAATTCTGAAGGTATCATTCTCCTCAGTGAGCTTTTGAGATTCTTTTTCCATCTGACAAATTCACCTTTTTAAGGCATTCTTCTCCTCATTGGCTTTTGAGCTTCTTTTGCCATTTGAGTTAGTCTATTTTTTAAGGTGTTATTTTCCTCAGTCAGGCTGTTGACTCTCATTTCATAATTTTCTTGCATCATTCTCATTTCTGTCCGCAATTTTTCCTCCATTTCTTTTATCTGCTTCTTAAGGTCCTCTATTGCCTGTAACCAGCTTGTATTTTCCTTTGAAGCTTTTGGTGCAAGAGTTCTAACTTCACTGTCTTCCTCCTGTTCCATGCTTTGATCCTTTTTGTCCCCAAAATAGGAGTCTAATGTTGGATTCTTCTGTTTTGCTTCCTGTGCCTGGTCATGTCACCACTCAATTACTTGACTTTTGGGCTTTTTGCCACAGTAGGATTTTGCTACCAGACAGGGGAGCTTCTATCCCAAACGCTGGGGTTTTCTCAGGTGCCGAAGTTATTAGTTGGGGACCCTCTCTGAATCCTCCAAACACTCTAGGAAGCTGGACACACACCCCAGGACCTCCACCCTAGACCACAATCCAGATCCAAGAAGGTTAAAGTAAGAGGGATTACCCTTCATATTGGTCACTTCGTCCCCCTACACTGTGTAGGCCAGGAGCTGAAGCTGCCATGTGGCATGGCTGCATGGCCACAGCTCCTCAGTGGCTTCTTGCCCTGGGCGCAAAAGGCAATGCACTCCCAAATACTTGAACCCAAAGTCCATTCTGCACTGACCTCTCACTTTGTTCTTGGCATCTATGTGTTGATAATTCTGGAAACTGTCACAGCTGATCTGAAATCCCTTCAGCCAGTGGTTGGTCAGGCCCACCCTGGCCTGATCTTGGCTCCAAGAGGCTATGCTGGCCTCTCCCTACCAGGCTGCCAGGCTGTGCTCAGCAGGAGGTTGGCTTCTCTGTGTCATTTTGTGGGTTCTGTAGCTCCAAATTTTGTTCATAGTCCCCTTTTACATAAATTGGGGAAGGTGGATGTCATAGCCATGTAGAAGTCCTGTTTCTACTCTGCCATCTTGACTGTGGCCCCAAGAATTTCTTTTTTTTTATTTTATTTTTATTTTTTTTTAAACAAATACTTTATTAACTTCTGTTTTACATCATTCATTTCCGCCAGATTTTGAGTTACAATCATTTTCCCCCCATTATTCCCCTACCCACCCTCCCAGAATAGCAGTCCCACAAGATATCGCTTCCTCCAATCTGCTCTCTCCCATACCTTCTCTCATACCCCCTTCAACTTTTCCATTGGAGGAAGATGAATCTTGTGTCCCAATGCCTGCACATCTTATCTCCCTATTACAAGCAAAAGAGTATTAATAATAGTATTTATATATATTTGAAGCATTTAATGTTACGACCTCAAATTTCAGATCCATTTCCTTCCTCCCTTGTCACCCATTCCCTCTTGGGAGATAAGTAATTCAGTATATGTTGTACATGTCTAGCTATGCAAAACATTATCATAGTAGATATATTGTGCAAAGCTGCTTATAATTCCTTCCCACTCATCCCACCCCCCACCTGGTCCATTCCCTACATGATCCTGTCCCTTCTATAGTGGGTACTTCCAACCTCCCCTCCCACCAAGGATGCCCTCCTATCAATCATCCCTCCTCTCATCCCCCTTCCCCCTATTCTGCTGCAGGTTGAGATATCCCATTTAGTATGTGTGTCATTCTCTCCCTGAACCAAATTCAATGAGAATGTGGTTTTGCCTTTTTGCCTTCCTATTCTTCCCCTCCCCTGCAGCCACTTCCCCTTGCTTCTTCTACATGGGATAGTTTACCCTACCCTGTCTCTCCCCATCTCCTCTTGCCACTTTCCTCTCTCACCTCATAATTTCATCCCTTGAGTACTCTCCCTTCCCAACAAAATCAACCTATGCCCTCTATCCATATATAACTGTAGCCATATACACACACATTCACTTATGTATTCGTATGACCACACCCCCTTCTTCCATTATTTTCATAGTGAGAAAAATATCATCAGTCACAGATATTGCTTTTCCATATAGGAATGTAAATAGTTCAACTTTGATAAGTTCCTTTTGATTTCTTTTCCCTGATTACCTTCTCAGGCATCTCTTACTTCTTGCGTCTGGATGTCAAATTTTCTATTCAACTCTGGTTTTTCCTCAAGAATGCTTGAAAGTCCTCTATTCCACTGAATGACCATATTTTCCCCTGAAACAAAATACTCAGTTTTGCTGGGTAGGTGACCCTTGGGTTCATTCCCAGTTCTTTGCCCTCTGGAATATCATATTCCATGCCCTTCGATCCCTCAGTGTAGAAGCTGCCAGGTCCTGGGCTATTCTGATTGTGTTTCCACAATATTGAAATTGTTTCTTCCTGGCTGCTTGTAGTATTTTCTCCTTGATCTGGGGATTATGGAACCTGGCTATAATATTCCTGGGAGTTTTCTTTTTGGGATCTTTTTCAGGAGGTGATCTGTGGATTCTTTCAACCTCTATTTTGCCCTCTGGGTCTAAAACATCAGGGCAATTTTCCTTGAGAATTTCTTGAAGGGTGATTTCTAGGTTCTTTCTTTGATCATGGCTTTCAGGTAGTCCAATAATTTTTAAATTGTCTCTCCTGGATCTATTTTCCAGGTCAGTGGTTTTTCCCATGAGATATTTCACATTGCCTTCTATTCTTTCATTTGTTTGGATCTGCTTAACAGCATCTTGATTTCTCATAAAGTCATTAGCTTCCATTTGCTCCAGTCTAACTCTGAAGGAATGAATCTCCTCAGTGAACTTTTGAGATTCTTTTTCCATCTGGCAAATTCGACTTTTTAGGCATTCTTCTCCTCATTGCCCTTTTGGACCTCCTTTGCCATTTGAGTTAGTCTATTTTTTAAGGTGTTGTTTTCCTCAGTCAGGCTGTTGACCCTCATTTCATACTTTTCCTGCATCCTTCTCATTTCTCTTTCTAATTTTCCTCCACTTCTCTTATTTGATTTTTAAAGTCCTTCTTAAGGTCCTCTATGGCCTGCAACCCACTCATGTTTTCCCCTGGGCTTTTGGAGCAGGACTTCTGACCTCACAGTCCTTTTCCTGCTCTATGCCCCCAAAATAGGAGTCTAGGGTTGCATTTTTCTGTTTCCTTTGCCTTGGCATGTTGCCCCTTAATTGCTTGACTTTTGGGCTTGTTGCCACACTATGGCTTTAAGGCCAGCTAGAGGAATTTTCGTCCCGAACGTGTGGGGGGCAACTTCCGTTTCTGGCAAGCTGTAAACCCACCCACAACTTCCACCCTAGATCACAATCCAGATCCAGGGAGGTTAAAGCAAGAGCGATTACCCCCAAGACTGATCGCTGGATCTCCCCATGATTTGTAGGCTGGGAGCCGGAAATGCCTCTGAAAACTACAAAATGGCGTGTCTCCTCAGCGGCTTCTAGCCCCCTGGGGAGGGAGCTGACGCATTCCCCAAATACGGGTCCCAAAGTCCATAGGACACTAACCTCTTACTTTGTCCTAGGCAAGTCTATGTTGATAATTCTGGAATCTCCACAGTTCCTGGTGTTCTGGGGTTCCTCCAGCTGGCTGCTGGCCCTGCCGCCCTGGGGCTAAAACCTCGGCTCAAGTGGACCTGGGCTCGGCTCGGCTCCTGAGCTCTGTGAGCTGCCGGCTCCCAGACCACTGCGCTGGTCCTTCCTGCAGGGTGCTGGGCTGTCCTCAGCGGGAGGTTAGCTTCTCTGTGTCGTTCTGTGGGTGCTGGGGCTCCAGAAGTTTTTCAGAGTCCTTTTTTACATAGTTTGTGGAGAATCTGGGGGCAGAGAGGCTTGGATGAGCTGTTTCTACTCCGCCATCTTGGCTCCGCCCCCCGGCCCCAAGAATTTCTTGAAGAATAATTTCTAGGTTCTTTTTTTGATCATGGCTTTCAGACGATCCAATAATTTTTAAATTATCTTTCCTGGATCTTTTTTTCCAAGTCAGTGGTTTTTCCAATCAGATATTTCACATTGCCTTCTATTTTTTCATTTGTTTGGATCTGTTTAATAGTATCTTGATTTCTCATATAGTCATTAGCTTCCATTTGCTCCAGTCTAATTCTGAAGGAATTATTCTCTTCAGTGAGATTTTGAGATTTTTTTTTTCCATCTGGCAAATTAGAGTTTTTAAGGCATTTGTCTCCTCACTGGCCTTTTGGGCCTCTTTTTCCATTTGAGTTAATCTATTTTTAAGGTGTTATTTTTTTCTGTGACGTTGTTGGCTCTCTTTTCATGATTTTTTTGCATCATTTTCATTTCTCTTGCAATTTTTTCCTCTACTTCCCTTACTTGATTTTCAAAATTTTCTTGAGCTCCTCCATGGCCTGTAATCAGGTCATGTTTTTCTTGGAAGCTTTTGGTGCAGGAGTTTTGACTTCCTCCTGTTTCATTCTTTGATCCTTTTTGTCCCCAAAAAAGGAATCTAAGGTTTGACTGCTGTGCTTGCTTTGCTTCCTTTGACTGCTCAGGTTGCCACTCAATTACTTGACTTTTGAGCCCTTTGCCACAGTAGAACTCTACTTCCAGAGGGGAGAGTTTGTCCCAAATTGCTGGGGCTTTTGCAGCTGCTGGAGTTATTAGGAGAGCACCATCTCTACAGCCCCCACATACTCTGGCTCACTGGTCACACACCTCAGGACTGCCACTCAAGACCATGATCCTGATCCAGGCAGGTTAAAGAAAGAGTGATTAGCCTCTCAATGGTAGCTTGGCCACCTATGATCTACAGGCCAGGAGATCTGAAGCAGCCATATGGAGTTGGCTGCATGGCCACTGCACCTTCACAACTTCTTGCTCTGATGGCAGAGGCTGGACCATGCCTCCTTCCCCCCTAGTTCCAACAGAGTCCTATACTGACATTTTACTTTATCTTTTTCACTTAGAGTTTGAAATTTCTGGGAACTGCCACAGTGGTGATCCACTCTCCCGAGGTCCATTCCAGCCACTGCTGGTCAGGGCTGCCCTGGGGCTAAAACCCTGGGCTCATGCTTGGCTGGGCTTGGCTCCCAGTGCACTGTAATAAACCCTTCCTGTCAACCTGCTGGGCTGCCTTCAGCAGGAGATTTGTTTCTTTCTGTCACTTTGTGGGTTCTGCAGCCCTAAAATTTGTTTAGAATCATATTTTATAGGTATTTGAGGTGGTTATGTGGGGAGTTCATGGGGTTTTCCTGCTTCTATGCTGCCATCTTTGCTCCACCCAGTCAATTCTAATTTTTAAGGAATTATATTCTTCAGTGAGATTTTATACCTCCTTTTCTATTTGACCAATTCTATTCTTGAAGTAATTTTTTTCAGTTAATTTTTGTGCCTCTTTTTCCATTTGGCAAATTCTACTTTTTAAGACATTCTTCTCCTCATTGACCTTTTGTACCTCTTTTACTATTTGACCTAAACTTGTTTTAAGGTGCTATTTTGTTCAGTATTTTTTCATGTCTCCTTTCCCAAGCTGTTGAATCATTTTTTATCATTTTCTTGCATCATTGTCATTTCTCTTCCCATTTTTTCCTCTATCTCCCTTACTTGACTTTCAAAATCCTTTTTGAGTTCTTTCATGACATAAGACCAATTTATATTTCTCTTAGAGGCTTTGGAAGTAGGAAGTTTAACTTTTTTGTTTTCTTTTGAGTGTGTCTTTTGATTTTCCTTTTCACTATAGTAACTTTTTTATGTTTAGAATTTTTTTTCATTGTTTGCTCATTTATCCTGCCTATCATTTCATTTTAACTATTGTTAAATTAGGACTATGCTTCTAGGGTGGAGAGAACACTGTCCCAGGGGTTTTATGCAGTTTTTTTCAAGATATTTTTAGGAACTTGTACATTTTCATTTCTTTCACAGTAGTATGATCTAAGGAGAGGTATTTACTACTTTTCTTGCCTCTGCTCTAGTCTGTAAGTGGTTACAAGCACTCTTTTTTGCCCTGGAAATGTGAGGAGAGAATTGGCTTTACTGTGACCACAAGATCTGGTGTGCTAGTGTTCTTCCTCTCCCTGGGACTGCCACCAAAGACTGTGACCCAGATCTGAGTAGGAGCAAATCAACAGAGTCCTCCATCAGTGCTAGAAAAGGGACCCCAGAAAGCTCTGAAAGCAGTTGATTCAGTAGTTTCCAAGGCCTGCTTCTGGTTTGCTATGCTGGCCTGTGCTGTGCTGGGCTGTGTTCCACTCTCATCCAGGTGTGACAGATCTTTCCTACTGACCTTCTAATTTGTCTTTGGCATTTGTGGGATGACAGGTCTGGAAACTACTACCTCTACTACTGATTCAGTTGCCCCACGACCAGCTCCTAGTTTCCTGGGCCTTGGACTGTGCTGGCACAGCCTGTACAGGACTTCAGTCCTTTCTATCCCTGGTGCAACAGACCTTTCCTGTTATCTTCCAAGATATCTTAAGCTGGGAAATTGTTTCAGTCTGTATTTTTGTGGGTTCTGCTGCTCTAGAATTTGTTTAGGGCTATGCTTTAAAGGTATTTGAAGGGGCTTGTGGGAGAGCTCAAACAAGTCCCTTACTCTGACATCTTAGCTCTGCCTCTCCCCAGCCCTGGGCAAGTTTTAGCTTCTCAGTGTCCCCAGCAAATACTAAAGACTATAAATTGTATAGAAAGTGAAGATCTGCATTGGTAAAGGAAGTTTCCTCATCCAGGAAATCACACATTTAAATAAATACACACATATATGTGTGTATGTAGATGTATGTATAAAAGTGGACACATATGTCTTTCATATACCCTGAGGAGACATAGCACCAGGGCTGTGCTGAGTCAGATCAAGCTGGTCTACAAGATGTTGGTTAGATTTTCACTGTGAGCATTTATGCCTTGGAAATTTACAATTTTTGCAAATCAGGGCTTTATTGTTTAGACTTAAGAAAGTGATGGAGAATTTGTTAATATTACGGTTCAAACTTTATGTGTGTTGTAAGTACATTCCCCTTACCTCCCAAAAGATCAGTTGTTAAACATTTGTCAGCCCATGCCTGGACAGCCTGACATAGTGGATGGGTGGATAGAGCTCCAGGCCTGGATCCAGGAAAAGGTGTCTTTCTGAGTTCAAATCTACCCTCAGACACTCACTAGGTGCGTGACTCTGGGTAAGACACAGTGGGGAGAATACTGGGTCTGCATTCAGGAAGCTGTCACTCAGTCACTTCCGTCATGGCCAACTCTTTGTGAAGACATTCTTGGCAAAGATACTGGAAAAGTTTGCTGTTTTCTTCTCAAGCTAGTTTCACATATGGGGAAACTGAGGCAAGCAGGGCTAAGTGACTTACCAAGGGCCAACCAAATATTAAGTCTCTGAGGCCAGGTTTGGACTCAGATCTTTCTGATTCCAGGTTCAGTGCTCTATCCATTGCACCACTTAACTACCCTGGGGTCAGGGAGGACCAGGTTCAAATCCTGCTTCTGACAAACCTTCTTTTGTCTATAGAACCTTGAGATTTAAATTCATTCTCTCTCTCTCCCTCTCCCTCTCCCTCTCTCTCTCTCTCTCTCTCTCTCTCTCTCTCTCTCTCTCTCTCATGCCTTGGCAAATTTTAAAGTGATACATACTTTTTATCATGATTCTTAATTTTCTTTAAATAAATTAGATTTTTTTCTTTTCTTAGGATAGCTTCCACCAAATCTAAGATGGCCTCAATGTCTATGAAAGATGAGATCTTCATCAAATTAGGGAGGGGTTGGAAGTCAATGACCTTTCCCCTGGACTTGCTTTGTTTCTTTCTTACTCATGTGAAACACAGACTATTAGAGTTGAGAAATAGAGGTGGGGGAGAGGCTGAAAGCTAAGAGGCCTTTGAAGTTGGCCTAAACAATAATCTCTAAACAGATGCTGGCTAGGGATAGCCAATGAACTTCAAGTGGGAAGTCATAAGGAATTTCTCACCCTTAGAATAAGGTTTCTGACTGACCATTAAAGGCATAAGTTTGTTTTTGACATGATTTTAGATCCATAGATTTTGAGCTGGAAGGATCCTTGAGGTTACTAACCCTCTCATCTTAAATGAGGAATAAGGCCCTTAGAAGTTAGGTAATTGACTCCTGGTCATACAGTTAGTATTTGGCATAGCCCAAGAACTGAATTGCTGTCCTCTGATTCCACATTTAGTAGAGACCCTTCCTACTGTGGGATCCTTCTCAGGTGCCACACATTGAGAAGAGAGTGTTAGGTATGCCTGAGTATAGAAAGTCTGACCCCAGGTGATGCACACAACCTGATGGTTTTCCAAGTGAGGGCAAAATAGCTGAACAGAGTCACTCTGAGGGCTTCACAGGGAGGGCTCTTTCCTTTACACCTTGCAGAATCCTCATGGAGAGAAAGGAGATCATAATAAGAATAGATTTCCTTTGTCAACTCCTACCATGTCTCTTAAAGTGCCCATCAGCAAAGCAATATTCTTTTTTTAATTTTATAGATAACTTCAAGTACATTCAAATTGTTGAAATGGTAGCAACAACTGTCTTTCAAATGTTGACTGGCTCTTAAATACATTAACCAGATCTATGAACTTGAAGATACACACACCAAATAGACTGGTCAAGAAGAGTCTCCCTAGATGGGAGACTTAGAATGAGGCATTGTAAGTAGGGCTATGCTCCTATTAGCATACCTGCTGATGGGTTATATCAACATTCACTTCACCAAACACCCCCTTAAGCCTTGTTCAGTAGCCTGAACATTTTTAGATCACTTCCATGACTTGTCAAGTCACTGTGGTAGGACAGACAATCACTTCCTCAAATATTTCCTCACCTCAATGCAGATATTAATGAGTGATACTTTCAGTTTCCTTTCTCTGATGCCACTGGGCCCAAGGGGTTAAAGGAATCAGAAGTTACAATATTATTCCAATCAGAAGGTTTTCTTACTATGGAGGGAAAATTGGATCCTAAGAACCAGTGTCTCCTCATGTATAGAAAGTGGCCTTGTAGTAAGGAAGATTTTGTGTTCTAGTCCCATTTCTGACATATACTATGGGAAAATCCCTTAATCTCTTAGTAATACCTTTGGACAACTCTCTAAATCTCCTAGGTGACTTGTTCATATATACTAAGAGAGGAGTTTCCACAATAGAAGGACTTAATACTAATGAACTCACAGGTCCAGAATCCTTTCCCCTCATCATATGGGTTAAAAAAAAGTGATAATATAGCATCACCCCACTGAAGATACTCATCCTCTGATATGGCCATTGTGATGCTACTTTTCTTCTCCCTCTCTAGGTACTCATGAATCTAATATGGTCTTTACTCCCAATGAGAGACTTAATGGTCTAAAATTTGGGGGTGATAGACACCCACCCTCCCTTACCACCTGCTGTTATCAGACCCCCTCATCTGCCATATTGACTTTTGTTCTTGGCAGAAAGTGTCCAGAGGAGGTCATCTTGGAGTTTGAAGGGCTTGGAATCTGTATTATAGGCAGATCATCTGAAAGAACCAGACATAATTAGCCTGGAGAAAAAGCTTAAGAGGTGCATGATAGTTGTATCCAAATATTTGAAGTACTGTCACATGAAAGAGGGATAAGATGTCTTCTGCTTGGCCTCAGAGAGCAGAATTGGAGTAATGAATACAAGTTGCAAACTGGTAAATTTTGTTTCAATAGAAAGAAAAATTTCCTATTAGCACTACCCCAACGTGGAATAGGCTGTCTTGGGAAGGAGGAAGTTCCCCCTCATTCAGTGCCTTCAAGGCAAAGTTGCACCACTCTTTGAGCATCTTGTGGATGAACTTCTTGTTTTCTTTTTTTGATTTTGCTTTTTGGATGGGCAATTGTGGTTAAGTAACTTGCCCAAGGTCAAACAGCTAGTACCTGTTAAGTGTCTGAGGCTGGATTTGAACTCAGGTCTTCCTGACTCCAGGGCCAGTGCTGTATTTACTGTGCCACCTAGCCACCCCTTAGTATATTTTCTATTAAACATTCTTCTAGATACCTGATGGTACAGTGGATGGCAAACTGAACCTGGATCCAGAAAGCCCTGAGTTTAACTCTGGGCGTAGCCACTTACTAGCTGGGTGACCCTGGACAAGACATTTAACCAGTCTTTTTCAGTTTCTTCATTTCTCATCCAACCCAATTTCATCAGTTGCCTCAGAGGGCAGCAAAGGGGCAGATAGGAAAGAGAAGTGTAAGTCATGGAATGTTAAAGTTGGGACCTTGGGTATCATGTAGACAGTTTCCACATTTTTCAGATAAGCAAACTGAGGCTTAGAGGAAACACATGAGTCAATGAGAATCACAGGTATTTTGTATCTCCTGACTCCTAGCTCATCACATTTGACCTTTACAATACGGAATTTTCCTTTGTTGTTGTTGCTCTTTTGTGAGTCGGTGCCTCCCTGTGTCACCCAGCTAGAAATGTAGCTGCTACTCATGTCAGCATGAGGACCTTGACTTACTTACTCCATTTGCAAACTCGATCAGTTTGACCTTCCTTAGACATCCTGGTTGCCCTAACCTCCATGAGAGATTCACGTCATTGGTTCCAGACTTGTTGCAGAACGCAACAGATGGAGCTTTCTGATGCTCAGAACTCCTGAACTCAAACAATCCACCACACTCAGTGTCCATAGTAGCAGAAATTATATATGTGTGCCTCCACCCCAGCTGCTAGAGGCTGTCAATGGTACCTTGACACTAAACAATATGTTATTTCCACAAGTAGGATACCCTCTTCTCAAGTGCAGATGATGGCAACACATCTAAAAATGGTTCTTCTTCATGATAGTTAAAAAGTGAACAGATACCAAGTATTGTATTGAATGTTATTGTATTTGAGGGTAATTAGTCATAGAGAAGAGAGATGTTTGCATAAGTGACTATAATTGTTCTTTTTTTTTTTTCCCGGAAGTCCAATAATAATTTGACAGTTTTTCTTTTGTTGAGATTCTCTTTAGGAGCAATGGGCCTAACTTGCAAAGAGGCAACTTTAGGTGAGTTACAAGGAGGAAAAAACACTTCTTAAAAACTGGGGTTCTCCCAAGCTTCCATTTACTTCTACCAGGATGTATCAAATGCCTCCTCAGCCCCAGGCATGGTGCTAGGCATAGAAGAGACAAAGACAAAACAAAATCACTTCTGCCCTTAAGGAATTTCTATTCTCTAGGCTGAAGAGGCTGCCCCCAATGGCAGTGAATAGACTCCTTCTCTAAATCAAAAGCTGGATGCTCACTAGTCACCAAATGGCATAAAGAAAAATTCTGGATGGAACTAAAAGACCCCTGAGGGAAATCAGTCATTTAATCTATGAGCTTTTATAAAGTGCCTACTATGTGCCAGGAACTGTACTAAATAGAAATAGATAAAAATACAAATAAGCAAATTATTTTTACTCTTAAGGAACCCATTCTAATAGGGAAGAAATAAGTACACATATATACATATAGAATATGTATATATATTGTATATATACACACTCACTCATGTGTATTATACATGTGTATATACACACATACTGAAGAGATGCAAATAATATAAAGTAGTTACATACAAGATAGTCTCAGATTTTGGGATTCTGAGATTTTTTTGACCAATGTTGATGCTGACATTTTTTTCTTCTCTTCTACTAAATATTTTTCAGTACACACATAGACATAAAGAGTGATATTCAAAATTCCCAATCTAAACTTTCTAGGAGCCATGTTGGGGGGTGTGTGTGGATCATCCTGCTTTGACCTTCTTGTGGCCCAAAGCTAAAGGTCTCTGTGATTACTACCATAAAATTGAGACCCAGAGAAGTTTAGTGACTTGATTGAGAGTTCAGGGCTATGTACTGGAAGAGAGAGGATGTAAATGTATATCTTTCTGGCCCATCAGTCAGTGTTCTTTCTTCCATATCATGCCAGGCAAGATGCAGTCTAGAAGTCAAATTCAAAGCTACTCATGGAAAGGAAGAGTTCACAAAATCATGTAATTTAGAGCCATTTATGGCGACTAGTTGAGCCTGTACCTGAACACAAAATCCCTCTATAATATATCTGACAGGTGATCATTCTCTCTATGCCTGAAGACCTCCTGTGAGACAGAACTCACTTCTTACAGAGGTAACACATTCCACTTTGGAATAATCCTAATTGTTAGGAACTACAGTTTCCACCTGTTGACTTTTTCCCTCCAGAGATAAGACTAATAAACCTAATTTATTTTCCACAGGAGAGACCTTCAGTTTCTTGGAGATAGTTATAACTGCCTGCCTCCTCCCAATATTTTCTTCTCTTAGGCAAAAATTCCCACTTCCTTCTCATGTGCCATTATTCCCATACGGATGGCAAATTTTGGAATCTGTCCTTTTGGATGCTCCCTCCTCTGTGTGTCTGCATCATTTCCTCTGTGGGATTGGTGGGACAATGCATTCCACACTAAGCTCCCTTGCTTTCAAAGAACCAATTTCAGTAACCGTTGGTCTTGCTTCCTTACTACCACTTTCTTAGCCCAGTAATTCCTTGCACTAAATCATCTTAATCATTCAGGTTAAACATTCCTACTTCTTTGAAGCAATCCTGCTCTCATTCTTCTGGACTGTTTTGAGTTTATCAAAGTCCTTCCTAAATTGTGGTGCCCATAATTAGCTTAGTTTCTGTCTTGGTTTCTAAGTGAATTTGAAGACCCTATTTACCTGGATCCCATCAAATGAACAAAGGAAAAGTATTTATTTCTGTTGGCTATGTGGCAAACATGATAATAAGTAGTCAGAATACAAATACAAGTGGGAGACATTTGTTGACATCATGAAACTCACATTTGAATGGAGGAGACAACATTAGGGGAGTGTGGCCAGGGATGGGAGTTATGGCCTGAGACATCACAGGGATGGAGAGTGGAACCATAGGACAATCAATTGATGCCGTTTAATGGAGGGAATGTTAGTGCTGAACCAGCTACCTTAGGAGGGTGGTAGCCATGGTGTGCTTGTTGAAGACAGCCTCATGGAAAGGGTGGTAAAGTGGGGAAAAGGAGGAATCTGGGCTATTCTCCTTCATTTCTCTATCTCAGTTTCTTTATCTGTAAAATGAAGGAGTTGGACTAATGTTTAAGGCTCCTTTTAGCTCAGAAGTTTATGATCCTTTCTGTCTCTTGTCCTCAATAGGTGATATCTTACACTCCTGTGAATATTGCTTACACTATACAACATGCTTTTAAGTTCTTCCCATCAGGAATATTTTTAAGGATATTTACATGAGATTTTTTATTGGCCCTATTATTTTATTGGTAAAGGAAGATTTCAATGAAGAACTCCCTCTAAAAAATGTGTATTGATCTTTTCTCTTAGAAAATTGCCTGTAGGTAGTAACCTTTTGAAAACTATCTTAGATTAAATTCAAAGAGTAGCTATCAATTGTCTATTAAGTGCTATACACTCAGCTATGCACTGTCTGGATATCCATGAAGTCAACAATCAATCCATAAGCCTTTAAAGTGCCTAGTATGCGCCAGGGACAATGCTGGTGGCAGGGATGCAAAGACTACCAAGAATGACCTTGCACTCAAGGAACTTACCCAAGTATATATGAAATCAATGCAAGGTAATCTGATGGTGGGGATTGGTACTGCAAGCTGGAAGGGGTCAAGAAGTCATCATAGAGGAATGATATTTGAGATGAGTTTGAAGGAAACTATAAAGTCTAACAGACTGAAGTGAGGAAAGAGGGTATTCTAGGTGTGGGCAGCCTGTGTAAAGGCATAAAGCAGGAGAAGACATTTTGCATCTGAGGAATAGCAAGGTCAATTGGCTGGACCATAGAGTACATGAAGGGGAGATGCATAGTCTAAGATTTAAAGGAAGTCTAAGATAAGAGATCCTTCTGTAACACAGAGGGCACTGGATTGGGTATCACCAAACCTGGATGTGGAACCTTTGTGCTTCTTCTGTCACTTTGAACTCCACACTGCAGAAGTTCCCTCCACCACTCTAACTCCTTTCTCCCCTTTATGAGCTCCTCTTGGGACATCCATGTTTTTGGAAGGGCCTAGGTCACCCATTATTTATTCTTCTCCCTGCTCTCCTCCTGCCTCTCTAGGCATTGCCATCATGCCCCATAGAGATACCTTGCCCTCCTGCCTTCTGCTGTCAGTTCTCTTTCATGAATTGTCTTTCCAGACTATTATGTAAGGTCCACATGGGCAGAGATTATTCTTCTTTTTTATGTGTTTGTATCCCTAGCATTTAACCCAGTGACTGGAACATAATTAGAATTTAACAATTGTCTGATGAATGAATTCCTGAGATTCATTTCCTTTTAAGGAAAAATAAAGTAGTCAGACTAGCTAACCTGTCAGATCACTTGCAAATCTACATTCTATGATCTTGCATGGTTCTTTTTATTTCAGATAAAATTGGAACTTGGGAAACAACTGAAGAATGCTATAAAAATATCTAGAATCAGAGGTGCAAGGAGGGCGTTCTGAATAGAACTCTGTTCCAGGGCACCGAAGTTGGCGTGGTAATCGTGGCTCTTGTAGTCCTTAAGAGTCAGAGAAATGACTGAATTTGGCACCAAATTGGCAAGAATAACTACTTAAAAGAGTTAAAATAGGAAGCTACTAGAGGTTAGACTTCTTCCCTCATGTGGGTCAAATCCTAGGGGGCTATTTTCTGACTCACCTTGTTTCTAATTCCCAACAGTGACTTTGAGTTGCTTTGGGTTTCCTCCTCTCCAACTGTGCTTATTTTTAAAAGCTGATTGGAGGAGATGGTTCCTGATGTTTGCCACCCTATAGTTTGTACTTCTTGCCTGGGGCACCGAAATTGAAACTGACAGTTCTTTATAGAATACAATTAAGTGGTATAGAAAGCAATTCAATGAAAGAAAACAAACTCTAAGTGCTTACTGTTTTCAGAGATCATTTCTTGGTATTAGCGGTCAACAGTTAGAGAAAGTATGGGCCCTGCCCTTATGAACTTGATACTCTTGTTGAAAGGGGGAATGCATTCTATAAGAATGCAGAGCAGGAAAAGGTCTTGATGAGCTGGAATAGTCAGGGGAGGTTTCGTGGAAGAGCGGGACCTCAGTAGATGGGTTGAGTTTGGTAGCGGAGAGAAGGAGATTGAACGAATGAATGAATGAAAGAATGAAGATAATAACTACATATATAATAATAAAATGACTATTAATACTGCTAACATTTATTGTGTGCTTTGTGCTTAGAGCTGTGAATACTAATGCGATGTCTGCCCTCAGGAAGATTATACTGCAATGGTGGAGGCAGCTTAAAGAGGGGAGTGGTGGCCAGAGAAGAGAGTTTGGGTATGGAGAGAGGATTGGCTATGGAACCAATCTGTGCCTGTATGTGGAGCACCTAGGACATTTCAGCCTAAGGCTGAAATAACACCATATTAATGATGGCTGAAAGCCTCAGATTACTTTTGGGCTCTTTTTCCCTCTCTATTTTATTAATTGCCAAATGCCTTTGTTTCTTCTTTTACAATGTCTCACAGTTATTACTTGCTTTCCATTTTCACTGCCTCTACCTGTCTTGGGCTTTCTCATGTTATCCTGGAAATGCTTCAGTAACCTCTCAATGGTCTTTTAACCTATAATCTCTTCCTCTTCAATGCATTCTGAAGTCTGCTGCTAAATTTGGTCTTGCCAAACCTTACAGAATCATGCACCAAATGTCTATAATACATAATATATACCAAGAATATCATATAAAGTCCATTGACTTTAGAGTAAGAAGACCTAAGTTCAAATCTCTCTTTGAATATTTATTACATTGTATGACCTTTGGTAGGTCACTTAATATTTTGGGACCTCAGTTTCTTACTCCATTAAATGAAGGAATTGGCCTACATGGCATCTACATGGAATTTTTTTTAAATTACAGTATTTGGATCTTTCTCTTGTGCTCCTCATCCCTTGCCCTCCAGCCTTCTCCAAGGTCTTGCTCCATCAATCGTTCCCTCCCTCTCATCAATCTCATTTTCCCCCTTTCCACTAGTTCCTTTACTTCTCTTTCTAAATATTTTCAAGTCTTCTTAACTCTACCTCATCAACCTAGATCTTAATTCTACTGCAATAAATCATGGTTCCTTCCTTCATTTACTCATCGAATTTTTTAAAAAAGTTGTCTAGGGCAGATGCCTTTACTTCCTCACCACCCACTCTCTTTAGCATCTATAATCTACCTTCCATGACCACTACCAATCCTTAATTTTCTTGTCCCAGCTGTAATTACTTTTACTACTAGTAATAATGATTACTTCTACTGTTAAAATTTGTAGTAACACAGAGCCCTACAAATGTGAAGGGCTAAATCAATGTTTGTCAAAGCAATGGCTGAAGCATCAGAGAATGTCAGAGTTGGAAGGCATCTCCTTGGCTGTTTCTTCTTGCCTCTGATGGAAGCAGCTTGGTTCAAATCCTGTCTCAGACACTTGCTAGCAGTATGAACCTGGGTTAGTCATTTTAACTCTCTGTTCCTTTCTGCCCCCTAAATCACAGATTAATAGAACAGTAAGATGAGATGCCCACTATCTAGGTACTCACCTATTATCACTATGGGGAAGGCCAGAGCAACCTAGGAAGGCATCCAAAGCTCAATAAATCCTTCCTGACACTGAAGCCACCAATTCTCTCCTTTTCTTTGCCTAGAAGTACTTCCTGCAGTCAAGCTTCTTGGTGACAGATGCTGAAGAGGCAATTTCCCCAGCAACCTTCTTGAGGGGGGAAGAGAAACTCACTTGTCCCAAGGTGGGGCTTGGCACAAGACAATAATGAATTTCAGTGTCCTCTGTTAGGCAGGAGGGCTGCTCTTTCATCTCCCGCCCAAGCCCTGGTTATAGCTAATGAATTTCTTGAGTCTATAGGGATGGTTTCCATAGTTTCTCAAAGGTAAACTTAATACTAGCTTTTTTCCATCTAATATTTTACAAAGGCGCATTTGGGAGAATAATAAACAACTGGCCAGCATTCAATCAGCTTCTTGGTTTGCAAAGTGCTTGATTTGGTTGATCAAATGTCACCTCATTTGATCCTCACAATAATCCTAGCAAGTACTTAATGTTATTAACCTCATTTTCCAGATAAAGAAGCTGAGTTTGAGAGAGAAAAAATGGCTTCTGTGGGGTCATCCAGTCAGGAAACAGCTTAGGCAGAAGTGGGCTCTGACCTCCCTGA
The DNA here is from genome assembly GCA_011680675.1 of Gymnobelideus leadbeateri. Classification (NCBI taxonomy): domain Eukaryota; kingdom Metazoa; phylum Chordata; class Mammalia; order Diprotodontia; family Petauridae; genus Gymnobelideus; species Gymnobelideus leadbeateri. The sequence goes on along the minus strand of WOXC01000709.1, from coordinate 105,655 downwards.
GAAAAGTCCGCCATTCCCCCCAACTGGCCCCCTGGCTGCTTCATCTCCTGTTGCTCTTTGCTCCTGCCTAAGAATGATGTTCACGTTGCCCTCTTCATCCAACTGTAAAAGCCATGAAATTGGCAGTGGTGGTGGTCAGAGGGAATGATGCCACCAGAAATCCCTTTGTATTTGGATCCTAGAGCATAGTAAGTGATTAATAAATGTTTTTACCACCTTCCTCCCTTCCTTCCTTCCTCCCTCCCTTCCTTCCTCCCCTCCTCCCTTCCTTCCTTCTTTCCTTCCTTCCTTCTTTTCTCACTTCCTTCCTCCCTTCCTCCCTCCCTTCCTTCCTTCCTTCCTTCCTTCCTTCCTTCCTTCCTTCCTTCTTTCCTTCCTTCCTCCATTCCTATCAAATAATTCCTTGGTTCACCAATTAGTTGGATTTTGAAAGCCTAGTGATGAAGAGGGGAAAAACCCAACTCATTGAGAACATATGGCTTACTAGCTTGGATGGAAAGAAGATGTTAGTTGCCAATGCCGTATTTTTTTCCTTCTATTCATCCTCAGCTTACCTCTTTTTATCTTTTCCCTGGTGCCCTTAGTTTTATCTTCTGAAGCCAAGCAGAAGCAGTCTGACCCCTCTTCCAATCGCTGTCCCTTTGAATATTTAAAGATGGCTGCCAGGGTCTACTGAGTCTTCTGAGACACTCCATTGAGGCAGTTAGGTTATGCAGTGGATAGAGCACTTGGCCTGGAGTCAGGAAGACCAGAGTTCAAATGTGGACTCAGACACTTATTGACTCTGTGACCCTGGGAAAATCACTTAATCTTTTTTTTTTTTTGTCTCAGTTTCCTTAACTGTAAAATTGGGGTTAATAAGAGGCTAAAACCTCATTACAGGCTTGTTATGAGGATCAAATTAAATAATATTATAAAATATGTAAGTATATATTCACATAGCAACTGGTAGATAGTCAGTACTATATAAATATTTTCCCTCTTCTCCCCCTACTTTCCAGACTCAGTATTCCCAGTACTCTTCAAACTGAGAGACACTAAGACTGAAGTGAGCTTTTCAGAGCATTTTTCTATGTATTTTCTTCCTTGATCCTCATAGCCATCCTCTGAGACACAGAAGCCAAGGGTTTTCATGCCTGTTCTAAGCATATGGACCTTCGGGCTCTGAGGATTTGTGTCTTAGTTGCCTAAGGTCTCCCAGGGAATTTTTGAGGGAGCTAGGATTCGACTTCAGGATGCTTGGTCCCCAGGTCTCTGCTCCTTATATTCCACCATGCTGGGTCTCCATCACTGAAGGTTCAAATGTTTAGAGGGACCTTTTAATGGACCCTAAAATTCATTCAGTCCAATCTATTTTCCATATAAGAAGCCTGAGGCCAGAGAGTGCCTCCTTTAGGATCATGTGGGATGTAAGCCAAAGAATGAATCAGATCTTGATTTGGAACAAACATGCAAGATTATTTAGTCCAGTCCCTTCATTTTGTGGCTGAGGAAACTGAAGTCCAGAGAATCTAAGTGACTTACCCACAGTCACATGGGTAGCAAGTAGCATAGCCTGGATCAGAATGCAGCCCCTCTGATTCTATGACCATCCAATTTTCTATTGTACTACCTGCTTGCCAAGCTGCAGCCCCTTTATTAGAGCCCATGTTCTTTAAGTTGCAAAGCCAGCCATTTCCTTCACTGCATCATGTGCCTGTATGAGGGGCCACATTTGTCAAAGAGAGATGCATTTAGAGACACAGAAATCCTTGAGGAATGGAGTGAATGTGAGAGCAGAGCCAGGTTATCTGCTCTATTGACAGAGTCTTTATGGTGTTCCCCTGCCCATAAGTCTCACAAAGGCAAGAAGACGTCTCAATAGATCCAGAGGTCATTCACTTAGAAGGGCATGTTGGGCAATTAGCTAGTCCCCTCGCCTGGCTGGCATTTGTTTCATTGATCCCCTGCTGTTTTGCAAATGTTTACACTTGTGTAATGTTATTTGCTTTCCTCGTGTAACCCAAAAGCCAGCGTTCCCTGGGCAACAGTCTTTTTGAACAAGATGAGATGACTGCTTAGAATATTTGTATACTAATATCTCAATCAAGCCAGTACTGCAGGTGTGGCTAAGACGATAATGACTTTGTCCCTTAGGCTACCATGGTCCTCTCTAATGTGTCCCCATTCCCCCTCTCCAATCCTGGGTTCCTCTAGTCACCAACGCATTCTCTGCCCCTCTGGGTCGGGCTCCACATTGTCCTGAGGCTGGGGCCTGACTCTGAGTCCTAGTTTAGGATACTCTCCATGCCTGGAAGGCTCCTACTCCTGCTTCTCCTGCTTAGGGAAGTTATTGACTTTGCCGGTGCTTCGGGGTAGAAAGGAACATAAAGGTCTGTTTGAATGCACCTGACATAGGGGAAATTGGAAGCTGGACTGAAATGCTCCTGGGTATAAAATCACAATGTGCCCATGGAAAATGGAGATCTTGGAAGTGCATCCCTGGCTGCATTGACCTCAAGTTGTCCCTCCTGTCTCTCGGCAGATCCTTCTTCCTGACCTCCTGACTTTTAATTTGTTCATCAAATTAGGTTGAGCCTGGTGCTGATGGGGACTTTTGATCTCACCTCTGGCTCCTGGGTTCAATATATTGAGTCTTTGGTAATGGACTATGCCTCTAGCTCCCCTGCTACTGAAATGGAATAATCCAGCCAGAAGCTCAGGGACTGCTTGGCAATGTCCTGTTACAGGTCGTGAGTGTTTGGCTTCCAGCCTCGTAGCATCTTCTCCAATCCTACCTATGTGCCATGTGTAAAGCAGTTAGTGGGGCATGTGGTCCACAGTGTCTCCTTTGAGTCTCACAACAGCCTGGGGCGGGGCGGGGGAGCGTGAAATGAGACAGACATTATTTCCCACCTGACACACCAGGAAGCTCAACAGGAAAAGCTAAGTGACATTCAGGGCCCCCCAGTCCATAAATGTCTAAAACAGGATTCAGACCTGCACTTTCTTGAGAGCTAGTCTAGCCCTGTCCTCACTGCCCAGGCTGCTCCTCTTCATCCCTTTGGGAAATTCTTCTGGACTGACTCGAGCTGCCCCTTATCTCTGGTTCTGCTGCTCCTTGACCATCCCTAGCAATTATGTGAGGCCTCCAGTCACAACTGGACCTAGCACTCCATTATTAGTTGTTTTTCCCCCCTCTCTTCATTTCATGTGTCTTGTCTTCCCAACAAGACAGTCAACTCCATGTTTAATGTCTGCAAACGTGTCACATGCAGAGGTTTGAACAGAGATACTTGAGAAGTCCATGTAGAATGACTTCTTGGGGAGGCCAAGAGGGCAGTCCCAAGTTCTGGCTGTCAGCTCCAGCCCCATTGTTGATGTAGGTGAGTATAGGCAGAGCTGGAAGGGAGCTCATGGCTCCTGGTTCAGAGATTCAGAACTGAAAGGAAACCCTGAAGGCGAGAAGGTGAACATCATGATTCTGCCAATGTAGGAGCAGGGAGGAGATTTGGTCATCTCCTAATAGGAAGAGTTGAGCCAGGAGTTAAACCCGAGTGTTCTGTCTGCAGATTTAGTATTCTTCCCCTGCACAATGTCTCTACATCATTCTTATGGCAACTATGGAAAAGCAATTTATGTTTTCTGGCTGTTAAGTGGTAGGGAATAGAGCATGGGGCATGGAGTGACAAAGAGCTGAATTCAAAATTCGATTCAGAACCTTCCTAGCTGTCTGACCTTGAGCAAGTCATTGTCGGTCTGCCTCAGTTGTTTCATCTGTAAAGTGTGTGTGTGTGTGTGTGTGTGTGTGTGTGTGTAATGGCACCTATATTACAGGGTTGTTGTTAGGGTCAACCTTGCTCTTCATCTATCATCTTCACCCCTGTGTTACTCTTGAACTGCTGTTCATGGGGGCATACGCAGAGGCGAGAGGGCTTCGTTTAAATACAGATAGTGTCACTGTGCTGATTAGTCTCTTATAGTACTCTGTTTGAAGATGACTAAAAGAACAATCATTTTTCCTATTTTCTTACCAAATACTTGTATTTTCTACCTTTGAAGTTCATGTGTACGTGTGAACTACTTTGTTCGCTTTCCTTAAGGTCCTAGATAAACGTGAGCTGTTCTTCATGTTTCTGGCACTCTTCACAGAACAGAGAGCCTGCTATCCACAGCTGTTCCATGATGATGACATCGATTGTTGTTATCTGCATCAGTTTTATGATTTCAGTCTTAGAAAGGAGCCCAGGCTATGGGGAAAGTCAGTCAAGTTGGGAAATCAGAAGGGATGTGGATTCTGATCTTACCTTTGAGTGGCAATGGGGAAGTCTGACCCAGAGTTCCCTTTTCCTAATGGGGGTAAGATACCTTTGTAATGGGCCTCAGAGCTGCAGAGCCCTTTGTGGTGCTGTTGAAATGTCACTTATTATTATGTTGAATGAGAACAGAATCCATTGAATTCCCCAGGTGTTTAACAAAGAGGGAATTGTAAATCTACTTCAGCTTTGTAATGGATTGATTGACTGATTTGTTCATTCATTCAACAAACATTTATTGAGTACTAGTTATGTGTTAGGCCTTGTGCCAGGTTCTGGAGGTACAGTAACAGAAAGGAAATAAAGACCAATAAAGGTCGCCTATGGCCCAATCTTTCCCTGAGTCCCACTTCCTCCAAGGCTCTGGGCCATAGGATGAGTCTAAACCTGGGGGCTGCCTGCAAAGAGGTCTTTTCTCTCTTTGGCTTACTAATCTCAATGAGCATTTCTCTTGGAAAATCTCCAAATATAACTTGCTTATATCTCATTTCTGGATTTCTACAGATACAGGTGAAAGGCTCCCATGTCAGCAAGTGTTAAGGGTAACAGAGAGTTTCTATTTCTTTCTGTTTTTGAGGGTGGGAGGCAAGGCAATTGGGGTTAAGTGACTTGCCCAAGGTCACACAGTTAGTAAGTGTGTCGAGTGTTTGAGGTCAAATTTGAACTCAGGTCCTCCTGACTCCAGGGTTGATGCTCTATTCACTTCACCACCTAGCTTCCCCCTCTTTTTTCCATTTCATCCTTCCTTTTAGAAGTGAAGCAGGTCCCATGAACAGGTACCCCAAATAAGAGTTGCGAGTGAGTTTTGGTGAGTTGTGTTTAAACCTGCGGGTCCCATCTGAGAGCACTGACTCCCCTCCAAAGGAATTTCATGTTGGAGTTAGCTCATCATGGCTCCCTTTCCTCTCAGATCTGTTGCTCCAATAACTCACTGAGAGAAGGTCAGGTTTTCTCTCCACAGCTCACTCCTCACCCTCTCTCATGTGTCTTCCATCTTTCAGTTGCAGGGGCCATGTGAACTAGCCCCTTCTTTCTCCAAGTCTGGGACACTATTTAGGAACTAAGTAGGTAACAGTATTTTTTTTTCCTTCAGGAGTGAGAGTGTCTGGGAATTATATGGATCATCTGATGTACTTTTTAGAAAGTGCAGCACCCGGCGTGTCAAATTTGGGAATTGTTAAGCTTTGGGTTATTCACAAGGTGGATGCTAAATAGAAAGTGTCCTCTCTTTGATGATATGGCCTAGGGAAAAACAAGCCTTGCCTCTTCCCTTCCCCCATGCTCACATACACACATATACATGAGTACATACCCACACATACACATATGCATGCATTCATACAATGTACATACGCACGCAGATACACTCTCACACATGTACATAGACTCACGTACACATCAAGGCCCATATGCATCTCACATAGTATGATCTCACACACACTCACCCACATGCACACATATACGCATAACAAACAAGACGTTGGTCTTCATGAATCTTGTCTATCCTCTCTGTGCATGTGGACAAGCATGTCCGCTCTGCCATGGGCTTCTGCAGGAAGGGGGCCTCAGCCAACCCGTCAAGGCCCCAGCTATTATTCCTAGGCCTGGGAAATCCATTTTTAAGAACATCAGTGGTCATCCAGCCTGGACTTAGGCCTTCTGAGGAGAAGAGTCCACTATCGCCACAAGCAATCCGTTGGACTTCTACCAATAATTCTATAATTATTAGGAAAGATGCTTGTTCTTGGCTTCTAATCAAGTTTCAGTTTTCTTCTTTGCACTCCCACTCATTGTTTCTGGTTCTTGCTTCAGTGTTCAAATAAAACCAGCTTCACTATGCTGGTTGCATCCATCTCAATGCTCTCTGGCTTATTACTGTCCTACCAAACTGTGTTGTCCACAGTTATGCACAATACTGCTAATGTGCTGTCTAGGGCAGAGTGCCAGAGGGACAGTCAACTTCTTCCTGAATTCAAATTATTCCTGAAAATACAACCTCTAGTAATGTAATCCTGTATCTTCCTATGGGTTCCCAATGAGGCTGTGGTTCACTTAAGCCCTTGGATCCTTTTCTGACAAACTGAAGTCTAAATGAACTACCCTTGCCTTATAAAACTTTTGGCATGCCATCTTCCAGTTCTGTGCTTGCCCTGGCTGTTCTTCAGGCCTGGAATGCTCTAGGAAATCACCTTTGCTGCCTGGCTTCCTTTGTCTCCCTTCAAAACAGCTCAGATTTCAGAACCTACAGGCCCTGTCTCTACTCCCACCTTCTACTTCCCAGTCCAATGATTATAGTACCTTCCCTATATGATTTCATATATCTTGTATGTACAGTTACATAAAATGTGAGCTGGTCGATAACAGGGCCTGTTTTTGCTTTTCTTTATACTTATGCTTAGTACTTAGCCTAGTTCCTGACTCCATACTAGGTTGATTGAATAACTGAACCTGAGAATAAGACTTGACATTTTTTGTTATTGAATTTCATGATTCATCCCAAGATAGCCTCAAGTAATTTTCATATGAGATTCCTGGCCTTACATCTCCTTCATTTGCCTTTGGAAACCTGGATGCTTTGACTTCTTGACCTTGACCATGTGAAAGTCCAAGGTTAGCAGTCTGTGGTGAAGAAATCAAAGACCTTGGAGGGAAGAGTGCTTGGGGTTAGAAAACCCAGTCTGACACTTACGAGTTAAGAGACTTTGGTCAGGTCATAACCTATCTTGTCCTCAGGATCTTCATCTGTAAAATGGGGATAATAATGCTTATTATACTTACTTCATTTGGATTGTTGTGTGAAAATGTACTTTATAAACCTTAAGGCATTTTAGAGATATTATATGCTATTCTAATCAGTAGTACAGACCCCACTGAGGGGTAGAGGAGGCTTATTCTAAGACTCACAACTCATTCCAAGCCAGGGTACATTGGAAGTCAGTGGAATTGGGCTGAGGAAGAGAATGAGGTCAGAAAGGTAAAACCCCAGCAGGTATCTGGTACCATGGAGCTAGTCTGATCAGAGGTGTAAAAGATACAGAAGGGTGGAGGAAACAGAACAGGAGAAGTATCCAAAGGGCTTTTCCACATGAGGCCAAGAATGGAGACACAGGAAAATCAATAGATGCTTGTGTGAGTGCTGAGGTAGCTGGCATCTATAGTCTTACGGTCACTGTGTGCTCGTTAGGGCTATATATTCATAAGCTCTGTCTCATCCCCAGTCTCAGAATCACAGAGGCAGTCAACTCAGCACAGACTGGCTCCTCTACTCCTGATTGGTCTGCTTAATCATAGCCCCCTGAGCCTGAATGTTGTGGCTGCCTTTGACCTTGGAGGTAAAAGCAAAGGAGGAAACAAGTATTTATTAAGTACTTACTTTATACCAAATACTCTTAAGACCAGAGGATAAAGATATTAGCAAAAAGAAAGCCATTTCCTATGTCTCATCACTTTCCATTCTAATGGGGGAGAACAACACATAAAAGGGAACAAAAACAGAGGGAGGATGATGCTGGTGGGCATGGTTTTGAAGTCTGGAAGCCAAGCGGGAAGAGGGTTGGGAGGGGGACAAAGGCTGGCTTGGGCCCCTCCCCAAAATGGATCTGCTCTTCCATGTACTGACTTAGCTCGAAGCTAAACTAAACCTTCTTTCTCTACCTCCAAGTCTGATGTCCCCCCACCTACTTCTAGCACAAAGTTTCATCCCAGAGAAATAATTTTCTCTAGTGCTTCCCTGCAGCTCAGTTCCCCTGTCATTGGTTAACCTGACAACCAGTGCTTGATAAATGCTTTGCACACAGTGAGTTCTTACTAAATGTTCACTGGTTGAGTGAATATATCATTTCCTCCTAAAATTAATGGGCTCTTGGTTCCTAGACCTGTTCTTAGACAATGGCTCCAACCACTTCCACATTTTAGGGCTAAATAAGACCCATACCCATCTTCTCCAGGATTGGTTATCCAGGATTACAGAAAATGAAGAGGAAAAAGCCCTTAGATGAGCAGTGTATTTAAAAGAGTTCATTTTCCTAGAATGAACCTTCATTTAATAAACCCCTCTGGCTCCTTCTCACCTCTAGGACCAAATACAAGTCCCTCTATTTAGCTTTTTAAGTCTTTCTCACCCTCTCTTTCAACTTCATTGGTCATTGCTTCTTTTCCCACACTCTGGTCCAGCTGAATTGGCCTCCTCCCAGAAGATGGTCCATTTCCCATCATCAGACCTTTGCCTGGGTTGGCCCCCATGCCTGGGATGCACCTCCACTTCTCATCCCACTCCTATTAGAATCTCTTGTCTCTTCCATAAATCTTCTTACCCAACATTTTCTACAAATGCCTTCTATTTATTTTATATAAAATTATTTATGAAAATGTTGCCTTCCCTGATAGAATGTTAGCTTTTTGAAGGCAGAGGGTTTGTGTCTCCAGAGCTTATCATAGTGCCTGGCATGTTGCTGGCACTTAATAAGACAACTAGTGTATACAGGGGATGGGTTGTTGGACTTGGAGTCTGGAAGAGCTGAGTTCATATCTGGTCTCGGGCATTTACTACCTGGACAAGTCACTTAAACCAAAGGTTAAACATGCAGAGGATGAATCTCAAATCTGATTAAAATATAATTGGGAAATATTTAACAAAATAAAAAATACACTAAAATATAGATACTGTTTTTGTGTTGTTGTTTTTTTTTTTCTGTCAGTGTAGCCTGTAGGCTTGTTTCTATTTTAACTTGACATCATTGACTTAAATATTCTCAGGCTTTATTTCCCCTTCTATAAAACAGTAATAATAATAATAGCACTTACATCATAAGATTGTTATGAGGTTAAGATGAGATAACCTATGTAAATACTTCATAAACCTTGCAATTCTTTGTAAATGATTGGTTTTATAATTATACATGTTTATTGATCAGTTGATGGTACAATATCAGTGTATTGCTTGGGAATATAAATCTTAACCTGGAAGTGTAGCAGCAAGCACCCCAGCGTCCCCGGGGGGGCTGCCAACACAGGTTCTTAGATCTGCTTTTCAAAAGGAAAACAACTCAAAATGGGTTAAGCTTACTTTAATCAAACAAACATATATCATTTGCCTAGTTCAGGGGGAAAAGGTCAGCACCCCAAACTTCAGAGTATACAGACAGATCAAATAGATAGGCTTCCAAACTGTCCAACCATTATCAATACCAAAATCACAGTTACCAGAGAGGGAAGCATCAACATCTGGGTTTTCAAAGCCAGGGGGCTCTCAACAGCTGCCCAGAGCCTCATCTGGTCAAATCACACAATACTTCTCAAAGTGAGCCCCAAAGCAAAGCCTCCCATCAGGGCTTATATAGCCTTCTCCTGGGTCAGAGAATGTAACCACCCTCTTGACCCATTGCCCAATCACACAGCATCAAGGTGTGGTCATTCCTGAAAACCATCCTACCACAGGCTCCATGTGACCACGTTCAGCCTCTTAGGGGGCAGAGTATATTTTCAAATTAAGGAAGATTCTCAGAGTCACTTAAGCCAATCTAAGGGCCTATGGGCAGGGAAGATCTTCAAATCTGCATTTCCATTACAGGAAGGAATTTTAATAGTCATCTTAAACCACCTTCTTTTGCTTTTAAGTAACCTGAGAAGAAGAGATGTTAAGTTACTCATACAAGGTCATTTGTGAAGCAACAGAACTGGGATTCATTCTCAGATTCCTTAGAGTGTAGGAGTTTAGGATGGAAGGAACATTTGAGGTTATCTAGTTCAATCCTTTTGTATAAGGGTAAAGATATATAATATCTTTATAGAAAGGAATAATGACCAGAGAGGCTAGGTCATAAACCATAAAGCTAGTTAGTGGCAGAGGCAAGCCAAGTCTTGGGAAGGACACTGATCCTGGGAAGTTGGGAAATCCACTGTTCTCCGAAGCAGATGGCACTTAAAAGGTTTTGGCTAGAGAAGGCTCCAGAACAACCTGGTAGTTCTTTTCAAGGGCATGGAGGGCTGTCAGCAAAAAGAGGAATTATGTTTCTTCTTCTCGGACCCATTGGAAGAACTAAGAACAATCAGTGGGAGTTGTGAGGAAGTAGAATTTGATTTGACCTGAGGAATGACTTCCTATGAACTAAAGCTGTCCAAAAAGAGAGTGAAATTGTTCTGAGTTTGGAGCTTCCCCTTCACCTGACATATTCAGGCAAAGGCTGGTGGTTGGTCATTAAGGTGACCATTGGTCAGGTAAGCGTTAGAGTAGATGGCCTCTGAGGGCCCCCCTAAGACCCACCCTGAAGGACCTGCTGCTCAGTAGTGATGCACTCCAATGGAAAGGGGGCCACTAAGCTGGACGTAAGGCTCCCCATGGACTGCAAATTAACCATGATAAGCAGATATTGATATAATCTATGTTCTAGTGTCTGTTTATTTTGTTAGATGTTTCCCAATTACATTTGAATGGGTTCAGGAAGCACTGGGAAGTGTCTTGGTCAGAGCATGGTCTGTGGGGCAGCATGTTTGACATTTCAGCCCAAAGGCATTGTCCTGGGACTCCAGCTATGGAGGCAGGAAGAGGCAGAAGCTTTTGAGCACAGTGAGAAACTCAGCTGTCTGGAAGGTTATGGGCTCTAGCTTGCTCACCTGGGCGTCCATGGGGTGGCTCTGCTTCTCTCCTCTTGGTCAAGGTCAGGCCTTAAAGCCTAGAATGGGAACATTGCAGGGGCAGAAAAGGTTGTCTCATCTAACCCCCTCATTTTCAGATGAGGAAATTGGGGCCCAAAACTTGGACTGCCTTGGCACAAGGGGTTGGTGGCACTCAGGCCACATCTAGCCCAATAGTCTTTCCACTACTCCAGACCTTTCTGGACTAGAAGGCTGGACACAAGGGTGCCCTGAGAGATGGGGCAAGGTACTGCCCACTGCCTTCAGCATTTGGATCCAAGTCATGGGCAGCACCCAGGCATTTATTAGACATCCTGAGGGACATCAGCTGGGGCAGAGGTGGGAAGCCCTGACCTTCAGCCTTCAGGGGGCTCTTTGCTGTATCAATAAAGGTCAAGGGTAGGTGCCTAGAGCAATGAATTGTGGGCAAGATGCAGCTTAAGCAGCAGGCACAGCAGTGATGTATTCTGTGCGCTCCCTCTGAAAGGAGCTCATTTCTCCCCACTCACTCCCTGCTCTGAGGTAAACATTCCCACTTTTGACAGATGTTCTAATTCAGCAATTAGCAGCGCCGGTGACATACAGAAATTACCAGTTACTAAAGCCCCACTTACCAAATGGGAGGCAGAGAGTATTTTTATATATAGCCAACAGCCGCCTGCCTCGCACTGGGGGTCTCTCAAACACAGGCAAGGGCCAGGCATTTCTTGTCTCTGTGTGTGTGTGTGTGTGTGTGTGTGTGTGTGTGTGTGTGTATTTGTGTGATTACTAACTGTATTTTATTTTTAAAATTTCTAAAAATGTGCCCATCACAAGATCACATGAATGCACAGGAGGGAGAAAGCAGAATGTGACATAGTGTGGAACAGAGCAGGATGAAACCTTTCCTTTTCCCAGCTGTCCTTAACTATTTATCAGTAGGCCCTGACCCCACAGGTCAGCCTTGAAAGGGAATCTGAAGCACGAGGCTTCAGCACCTCTTCCCCCAAGTCTGCCTTGAGCATCTCCAGATTCTTTCCTATAAACCCTACCTTTCAAAGTAGTAAGTCTGGTGGAGAAAAACAAAATAAAACAAAAAAAAAGGGGGGGGGGTTTAGTGACTAGCAAGTTCACTGTGATCCACTCATCTAACATGGCATTAAAAAGGTTAAGTAGATCCTAGGCTGCAACTTGAGTCAGCATTATGGAACTGCTAGAATACTTGGAATCAGGAGGATTTAGGATGGTGTGACCCTGGATAAGTCACTTAGAAATCTCCAAGCTTCAGTTTCCCTATCCGTAAAATATTATAATAGTAGCAACCTATCTCACAGGGTTATTGTGAGAATCAAATGACATGATATGATACACATATTCACAAATATTTCACTTTGCAAACCTTCAGGTGCCAATTAAGTGTGGGTTATTGTGTTAGTGTTCAGTCAGTAGACCCATCAGCGTTGATTAAGTGCTTACTGTGTGCCAACCACTGTATTAAAGCCTGGCTTGCAAAGAAAGCTAAACCAGAGTTTGCCTTTAGGAGCTGACAGTCTGATGGGGAAGATAACACACCAACCACCCCATAACAAAAAGGCAGGTAGAGGAGGAATGGGTGATTGTCAGTCAGGGGAGGCATGGAATGAAGGGGGCTGGGAAAGACTTCCTGGAGAAGCTAGGGTTTTAGATTGGCCTTAAAGAGGAAGCAGGTGGTAAGCTGAGGAAGGAGAAACTTGCAGGCAGTGAGGACAATCAGAGAAATGCCTGGATGTACCAAATTTGGATTACTGACTTTGCCTTTGGGTGTCATGCTATATTATATGATCTAAGCAATTGACCTTCTTTCTCTTCTTCATATGCCCTACTCCACCTCCCATTTCCTTGCCTTTGCTTTGACTATACCCATTTCTGAGATTTCCTCCCTCTTTACTTAGACAAAGGAGAGGTTTAAGCAGAATGTGTTGAGAACCTAGAGAAGCAAGAGGGAACTGAGGTATGCAGACCGTACCCCAAGTTGACTACCTGGAGACGTCTCAAGATGAAAGCAGGAAGTTTTATTGAATCTCCTGAGAAGTGGGCAGTCCAGGGCCAGTGCTCTATTCACTGCACCACCTAGCCGCCTCTAGGACCATTGTTTTATAGCTGAGGAAACTGAGGCTTAGACTTTCATTACTTGCCCAGGGTTACAAAGTTAGCAAGTGAAATAATTCTAGTTCATATACCTTGACATTACTTTTAGCATCTCTTTCCACTTCATCATGCAACTCTTCAAGGTTGTGTCCCTTTTGAAGGAAGTCCAAGCATGGGACACTCATGCATTTGTTAATGGGAGGGGATATGTTTTGAGGAGCAGTGGAAACCTGAGATCACACAGCTGCTGCCCTGGCAATTTGTCCTTGATTCTCTATGGTCCCTGGCTTAGTGGTGGACATACAGTTTGTTAGCTACGCAGTAAATATTTGTTCATTTGAATTAACCTGAGTTTGCATTGGATTGCAGCTGAGGAGCTGAATTCTGATTCTACTCTGAGTTCAACAGATGTTGTGAGTGCACTAGAAGGGAGGGGACCTTCTATCTGTATCCCTTATTGCCAAATGGCAGGCACGTCCTTTTAAACCAGATTTTAGTCTCTAGGAGGTAAGGGTTAGCTTAGATCATCTCAAAAGTGCTACACTGGTTGTAAAGTCTAGGAAGAAACTATCCTTCTCAATTGGAGTAGATGTGTGACAAAGCCTGGATGTTAACTGCTTAGAGACTACACTATAACTGCACCGACTCTGGGTGCATGGTGGCCACCAGGAAATGACAGGGAATGGAAACAAGAGCACTGACTCTGTCTGTCCTGTGGGCTGGTCCAGAGCAGGTGTTGGACAAGGGCAGGTTCTTTGAGTGGATCTCATTCCATCTCCTCCATCAGCAGCTATCCTGCTCTCCTGCTCTTCTCTCCTTCATCTCTTATGTCCTGCTTGGGCTTTATGCCTGCTGATCTTGCTATGATGCCAATGACAATAACAATGACAACAGCAACAACAATGAACCATTATGCAGCATTTACTCCGTGCCAGGCACCATGCTAAGTGCTCTTCAATTATGACAACAGTCCTGGGAGGGAAGTGCTATTATTATCTCCATTTACAGATGAGGAATAAGGCAGAGGTTGAGTGACTTGCCTAGGACCACACCACTTATGTGTCTCAGGTTAGATTTGAAATCTGATCTTCCTGCTCTATCCACTGCACCACCTTGCTGCCAAAACAATGACAAATAAACTTCTTAAAAAAGGTTTAATAAGTAATTAAGGAGAGGCAGTGTGGGGTAGTGGGTAGAGAGGATGCCTTGGAGTAAGAAAGACCTCAGTTCAAATCCTGCTTCTGACACAGTCTGGGTGTGTGACACTGGGCAAGTCGCAGAGCTTCTCAGGTAATCAACTCTCTAACATCAATTACAGAGAAGCTTCCTAATTCTGTTTGTAGAAGGAATTCCTCTTTGGGAGCTTGTCATACTAATGAAATCACATTCTGTACAAGCAGAAGAAAGAAAAGGAGGAGAAGGAGGAGGAGGAGGAGGAGGAGAAGCAATAGCAGTAGCAGTAGTAGTAGTGAAAGTGTTTCTAAGTGAAAACAAATTCAGTTGATTAGCACAAAAATGCTATTGACCTTATTGACATTGGGTGGGGGTTGGGGTGGGGGTGGGGGTGGCTCAGATCAAGCCTCTTCAGTATTCTTCTGAGACAATATGGCTCTAGGCTCTTGGTGTAATTCAATGTAAACTCCCTGAGAATAGGGCTTTGTATGAAAAAGGGAGAGTAGGGACTGTGTCTTAGCTGATTTCCACTTGATAAACATTTATTGGAAGAATGAATGGATAAGGACATTATACTATCATATCACTTTATCCCAGGGAAGAGATGAAAAAATGTTTTCTCTCTTGTTTCCTTAGAGAGGAGAGAGACTATATCCACAGCATGTATCACACATGGTCCAATTACTTGCTGTGTTGGTTAATTTGGCTGGAATGGTTTTCATTGTTTCAAAGATCACTCATGAGATGGGTAGGTGATGAAAATGTTGATAGAGTCAAAACTGATTGATTTTAAAAAGTGTCACTTTTAGAAAGAATCAATGGGAAATATTCCCCTATAATATTGTACTTGAATGCGATACTTTCCCCAATACAAGAAGGCAGACCACCCACTGAACAAAGCTTCTATTTTTTGTTGTTGTTGTTGTTGTTACTAGGAATTTCCTGAAATGAAGCTGGAGTTTGCCCTAGATCTTCTGGTCTCAGAAGCTACAGGATGAGATGCCAATAGCAGAGAAAGGATAGCTATATTGGAGAAGAATGTTATATTCTAGGCATGAGGTTATGTTGAGTTAGGAATGTCCATTTGACAGCTGAGTGGAATATGAATTAGAGAGGGAAGAAATTGGATATGGGGAGAACAATTAGGGATTAATTTCTGCAGGGTGGGAGAGAGGATGAGAACCTGCACTAGAATGGTGGGGCTCTGTGAGTGGAGAGAAGGGTTACATATGACACATGATGGGGTGGTAGAATCGATGGGAGATGATTTAGGGGTGAGTGGGAATTCAGCAGGAAGCAAAGAGGAGGAGCACAAAACCCAGCACCCTCCAGACTACCTGAAGTTATACCTGAGGGGACAAGTCTTCATTGCCCTTGTATCCTTTCCAGCTATGACAGTAAGTCCAGAGGGGATGCAGCAATTGCATTCACATAGTGTTTTAAGGTTTACAGAGCATTGTCTTTGTAACAGAACCATGGGGTCCATGGCATAGGGATCACTGATCCCATTTGACAGAAGAAAAAATGAGTTTATAGGGAAAGCTAATATTTATACAGCACCTTAGGGTGTCAGGAAACTGAGGCTCCAAGAAATCACAGGATAATAGAATAGAAAAGAAATTTAGAGCTGATTTTTAGAGATATCAGTTAGTCCAACTCTTTCATTTTGAAGATGAGGAAACAGGCCTGGAGAAGTTGGGACATGCTGAGGATCACAGAGTTTGAGGCTCCATTACCTCCAATGAAAGTTAAAAGGTGAGAATCAGCCCAGCTCCCTCACTGTAAGGCCTGTGCTCATTCCTCTGTATTGAAGAGAAGATGCCTTTTTTCATGAAGCCTTCAAAAGTACCTGAATAATCAACTCCAATTCAAATAGGATTCATTTTCTGATTGGTCACATGGTTGCCACTTGCAGACTCCTGACTACCGTGCAACTCAGGATAGCTTTAAATATTCACCATGTTTAGTGCTGATTACTGAATAAAGTGGCAATTATGTCTTCCTGGCATAATTTATATGTTTAGCAAGAACAGTGCTAATAGTACATTGTGTCTGTCCACTGTCTAAAACCCCACCTGCTTACAGATAATGGGCTTGGCAAAATCTGGAGGCCGCAATTGCTGGGGGCTTAGAAAACGGTGGTGTTAAGAGGCATCCCGTTATTGCTTCCGATTTCCTGGGAGGAAGCCTAGGCTAGAGGAGGAATGGGGGGAAGTCACAGGAGGCACCGAGGCTGGCTCAGCAGACTGACCTGGAGCCAAAATGTGCTGAAGGGGACAAGTCTCCAGATCATCCAACGAGGGTGGTCATGGAGAGAGCAGATAGAAATCTCCATGATCACACTAGAGCCCCGACAGAACAATGACAGTCAACCAACAGACATGGCTATGTCTGTATCCATCTAGATCAATCTATACATATATATTACATGTATATAACACATATGGATATCATATATACATATATCCAGATATATGTATTTATTTATTGCAAGACCATGTGACTCATCTTCCCATAAATCCACGATTGGGGCCTATACAACCTACTGGGGGCCTCCCTTTCTATGAGGACCCTTTTTTGCTTTCAAAAAGTTTCAGGGACTTCCTCCACATGAGAGACAATTAATAATGTCTCTTCATTAAGAAAGTATATCCTGATAAAACAAACAAAAACTACTCTGAATTTATTAACTCTTTTAAGTGAATTTATATTGCACACACATACTTATGTACACACACACACACACACACACATATATATATATATATATATATATATATATATATATATACATTTTCCATGGAGACATATATTTATATATTTGTATATATGTATTAACATATCTGTAGTAGGTGGGAATTGGGGAAGAGAGGAAAGTTGCAAGCCAGGAACTGAACTCATTGAGAAAAGGAGAGAATCCCTGAGGTCTGTAGATAACAAGACTCTTAATTGACTGCTACATATGGATAGGATGAACCCCAAATGAGGAGAGGTTACTGAGTGCTGATGGCAGAGGGAGAGGCTGGAAGTGGTGATGGGGAGTCGGGAGCACTCTGATGCCCCCACCATTACCAGTGAGTCAGAGACGAGGAGGGAAAGTGCCATCAGAGCTGGAAGGGGCCCCACTAGGGCTGTGTCATCAGAAGGGAGGCAAGTCTCAGTGAGTGCAAGAGAATGGAAGTATTCAGAAGGAAAGAAAGGTTCAAGGTGAAGCAAGTTTAGCACTTATGGGGGAGGCATCCAAGATCATAATGTAAGGGGTGTGTAGCTCTAAAGTGTGATGTTGGAGGGGGGCTTGAAGTGGATAGAAAAAGAGAAGGAACCAATAATAGGGAGGGAGGATGGCATGATGATGTGGGGTGTGCTCATCACTGTGGCCTGTGTTCAGATGAGTTGGGGTCACCCCTTGGGGCTTTGCCTCCGGACGGTCATCCCAGGGCACCAAGAGTAGCTTCACTGGGAAATATGGAGGGACTGTGTGACCAGACAGAGGCAGGGGCATTAATGTGCAGGGGAAGTGTAGGAGATTGGGGAAAGGGAATAAGTGTATGTCCAGGGACATTAGGGGTCTCTCCTTCTTCCCTGCAATTTCCCATTTTTAAAGAATTTCAAAGCAAAAATCAAGGTAGTCACCTGTTATGGGGCTTCAGGGGAAAATCACGCCCAAACAGAGGGTGGGATTCATGATTTCAAAAGTCCCTTCCAGCTCTATATGTGGCCATTCTTTGGCATATTCAATATAGTCAAATATTATTAGCCATTCACAACATAAGGTGAATTAATCCATCAATTTAGCTACCAGAGGATGTGGTCTGGACCTATGATTTAACTAAAGTAGGGGATTCTCATGGAGGAAACTCCCTTTAGTAATGCAGATAAACAACTATTTGGTAACTTATATTATTGGAGAATTACCTGAGAAGCTAAGAGGGTAGTATAGATTCAGTATGAGGCAAACAAAGGTGGGACTCCAATCTGGGTCATGCCTGAATTCAGTATGTGATACATTATGCCACAGTGCTAATCCAAACATTTCTGTTTAAAATCACATTCTTGATTTATAGAAGTTACTCCTCTCCCTCCTCTGCATAGTACCAAAGGTATATTCCTAAATCCCAGGTCTCACCACATCATGCCCAGACTCAGTAAACTCCAGTGGTCATCTACTACCTCCAGGCCCAAAGACATAAGCCTCTGTTTGTATTTTAAAGTCTTTCCTAATCTGGCTCCTTCCAAGATTTCCATGAACTCCATGATCTCCCTCTCCATGTACTCCATGATCCAGTGACACTGGCCTCCTTGCAGTTTCTGGACTAAAAACTGTCTCATAGCTTTGAGTATTTTTTCTGTCTGTCCTCCATGCCTGCAATGCCCTCCCTCCTCACATCTGTCTCCTGGCTCCCTTTGCTTACTTCAAAAGTAAACACAATTCCCATCTTCTGTGTGAGAGAGGTCTTTCCTAATTTCTCTTTCTCTTTACACCTCTGTAGATATCCATTGTTAATGCCTCCTTCTGATAGCATGTTCCATTTACATATAGATAGATAGATAGATAGATAGATAGATAGATAGATAGATAGATATGGGTATATCTCTATATATCCATCTACATCTATTTGACATTTTTTGCATGAACATGTGACTCATCCTCCCATAAATCCACCATTGGGTCCTGTCCAACATATTAGGGACTTCGCTTTCTATTGCTTGAAATTGTGGGGCTCCTGCCAGAGCACCCAGGTCTCCCATCACTCATCTTTCTTTCAATAGCTGATTATAGCATCTGTTTTTCTCATCATGGATTTTCCTGCTGGCATCCTTTTCATGGATTCCCTTGCACAATTTCTCATTTGTACAGCTGCATCCTGTTCATGCCCACCTCTTTGGTGACCCTCAACCTCAAACATTCATAAACTGGGGCATTATTCAACTCTTAACTAAGCAGTATCACTGAAAGAATTTTAATAACAAAAAGATGGTTGGTTTCAGAGTTGGAGGAGGGCAGGGAGGGCCCTATGGGTGTGAAATATTCCATGTAACGTCACAATTTTTTTTGACATTCTGGTAAGTTTTATTCAACTTCCCTCTCTATCCTACTTTATTATTCTTTGTTATAAAAAGATGGCTCAGGGCGGCTAGTTAGCGCAGTGAGTAGAGCGTTGGCCCTGGAGTCAGAAGGACCTGAGTTTGGATCCGGCCTCAGACACTTAACGCACACACAAACAAAAACCTAGCCATGTGATCTTGGGCAAGTTACTTAACCCCAGTTGCCCTCCAAAAAGAAAAAAAAGAAGATGGCTCTTTGGGAGGGAAAGAGAAGAAGGAAATGTTGGGAAATGCTGTTGATATAAAGTTAAAATATAGCAATAAAATTATTTGAAGAAAGCAAAACAAACAAAAAAAAAGATAACTCTTTTTTATTTCCAAGAGATTCCTTTGAGGGCGTTGCAAGTGGTACATCATTTTACCAAAGGTAATCCAACCTACTTTACTTGTCTTGTCCAATTCTGGGGTCAACACATTGTCCATTTGCAGAATGTGTCCTAATTACTGATGGATGAACTCTATAGTCTTATCATCTGGAGAATCACAGTTTTTCATCCCCTTATTGATTCTTATGTGTGTGTGATTAGGGCAAACTCCCCTGAGGTATATCAGTTAGGATATTTTGCTATATTCTAGACCTTCATGTGGCCAGCTCCATGTTAGCCACACCTAGGAGCAACAGGAGACTCTCAATCCCTAGGGAATTATTTCTTTCTCCAAATTTGGACTTTGTACTAGTCATCCCTTAGGATATCATCAAACAACTCTGTTTCAGTGGCAGGCACACATCTCTCCCCTTTTTATGTCTTGATATAATAGAGTGAAAGTTCAAAGTCACTTTTATTGTTAATATATTTCAAAGAATTACACCTTGAACAACTTCCTCTTGTCCAAAGGCAAAAATATCCCAATGTTCCCTGAGTAGGAAAAAGCACTGAAATGAGTCAAAAGTCCCTCTGCCAGTGGTGTGCTTAAAGATTTCAAATGAAAATCTAAAGCAGCTGCAAGGGAAAAAGCAATGGCCCTGGGGTAAAAAGAACAGGGAGCAAATCTCACCTGTGACCCATGTGCCTTTGGGCAAGTCATTTAACCTCAGTTGGCCTCAGTTTCTTTATCTGCACAAGGAGGAGGTTGTACTCAGTGATACTTCCCTTTAGCCTTAGATCTATGATCCCATAATCCCTCAGAATGGAAGCTCATTGAGGGCTTCCCAAAGACTCACTGTAGTTCCTGGCCCTCAGTAAATGCCTTCGATTGATAACTGACCAAGCCTCCTTGTTGTGACCTGACTGTGAGCATGGGCTTATACAAACTCCCAAATTATAAAGAGGTCTGGGTGAAGTATCTTTGTCTAAGAATACTTGATGATGTCAAACATATTTTTGTCATTAATAGAGATAGCTACAGCTGGCCAAACTGTGAGTCTCTGCTCATTTCAAATGCACTCAGAGCTTTGCCAGTGACACCCCCAGCCCCCAATTATCAGACAGAACAAAAGTGTTTATGTGGATGAAAATGATGACTAAAGGACAGAGAAGAGACAGGAGGCAACAGAGTTCTCTAAGGAGATTTATTGGGAAAGTAATTACTGGAGGAAGCAAAAAGAGACACTGGCTTAGGTCATCCTTCGAATCATAGGATATGAGAGCTGGTGGGGATCTGGCACAAGGTCACGTAGTGAGCTAATGGTAGAGACGGAACTCCATCCAATCCAGGTCTCATTACGCCTAGCCTAGTGTTCTGTCTGCTGTGCCAACATCGATCATCATGCCTGTGTGGCTGCTCCCTACGTGAATGCAGACTGTAGCACCTGTTTTTCACATAGCTGCCAGTTTGGAGAGCTGGGAAAGCTGCAAACGTCATCCTCCTACAGTGAGAGGGATAAAGGCCTTTTACAAATGTAGGCTTGTCATTGGACGACCCGTTTCCTGGCCATCTATACCTGAAGCCCTCTGGACTTGTAGGTTCTCTCAGAGATTTTGCTTGTCTGGCAGAATCTTTGGGAACTCAGGGTCAGTTCCCTGACATGATAAAGCATCAGAGGATTTTACTGGAGATTCCACAATATTACAGTGGATGAAACAGGACAAGTTCAGGGTCAGATGTGTATACGGGTGACCATTGGAGAATCATGTCCTACCTCTGTCTATGGTTTCCCAATCTGTAAAATGAGGGCATTTAGACAGTAGATCATCAGGAGTTTTTCATCTGTGGCCCAACAGGGGCTGGATTGGCTCTTGAACTTAAATGGGAAAAATTAAATCTTTATTTTAATATAATTGGTTTCCTTTATAATACTATGTATTTTATTTTATTCATTTAAAACATTATTGTGTAAAGGGGTTCATAAGCTTTGTCAGACTGCTAAGAGGTCGTTACTATGAGTCCCTTTCATCTTTAGCGCTTTATGAATACAATAATCTAAATGACATTCTTATAATGCCTGGAAAGTTGGCACTTTACATGCATCATTGAACAACGACTATTCTCTAACTGGTAAGTCAGATTGATCAGAGCTTTATTTATGAGCTGGCCAACTAGAAAGACCATTTTTTTAGGAAGATGATCTCTTCAATTTAAGGGATGAAGGCATATACTAAGCATTGATTAAACAGGAAGAGAAAAAAATGACTGGAAGAAGGCAGGATATGTTATGTTTATACTTTGAGTTACACTATAGTTGGGGGAGCAAAAAGGAATACAAAGGTGGTTACTGAAAAGAGAAGTGACAAAAGTCACAGATTAAACCGGTTTTATCAATTACCTTGTGGACAAAGGAAAGGAAAAAGCTTAAAAATGTAAATCCTTCACCTACACTGGCTTCTAGGCATGTATCATGCCACCTGAACCTCTAACACAACTTTGGAAAGTAGAGTAGATCCTGGAGCTATTACTATGCCCATCTTTATTTATTTATTTATTATCTATCTATCTATCTTTGTTTTTGATAGTGTTTTTTCTAATTACTAATATAATTTTCAATATTAATTTTTTGTAAGATTTTGAGTTTCAAATTTTTTCTCACCCCCTTCCTTCCCTCCCCCCACTCCCAGAAGGCAAGCAATCTGATATAGGTTAAACATGTGAGATCATGCAAACCCAAAATGCTTGATAATTGGTTGGGTTTGTGGAAGGATATAGCATATGTCATTAACCTGGGTGACTTGGAAGATAGCTGTGTGATTGACAGAAATAGAAAAGTTGGGGAAAGGAGCATGTTAGTGTGAAAAGGAAAGGTTCCTGACATTTTCCTGAGATGGCAGTTTGCTCTTATCATGGAACAAATCCACTCTTTTTTTATCTACAAATTTTTGATAATTTCTTTCACAAAAGTGGAATACTCCCTTCTTTAAAAGGTGTTGTGATTTGCTTATGCCCATCATCAACCTCTTTGTGGCCCTTAGAAACTGTAGTATCTTGTGACTCACAACAAAACATCCCTGGAAAAAATGTTAATGTTAAAAAGATGACCCTGTGTTTGAGGGAGAAACTTGAGTCATTGAAGCCCTTTCCAATTTACCCAAGACAATCTGATCTTCTGTGAGTCTTTTGGTCAAATCTGGACCCAGCACGTTACCCATTTGTGTTGATCTCAGCTGTATTTTTTGATAGATGAGTTCCATAGATTGACCCTCCAACTGTTTACTCTAAGGCCTTGTCCTCAGAGCTGAAAGGGACCTCAGAGGCCAATGTCTGTAGCCCTCTTATTTTATAAGTGAGCAAACTATGGCCCAGGTATATGAAGTGGCCTGCCGAAGTGTCAGATGCAGGTTGGAACTAAGACGCTCTTCTGGCAGAACCTGGCTTCTGCTGCTGTCCCACAGGGACTCATCATCATGGGCTGAGCAACAGCTCTTCTTCATCCACTTGGTTTCCTAGTAGGAGACATTGGGCAAACCTTTGGAACATGTAGATGTGGATTGCTATATATAGATAGAGATAGACATACAAACATATGTATGTATGGATTGTGTATGTATGCATGTATGTTTTGTGTACATACACATGCATGCATGCATGCATGTATTTTAGAGCCTCTGCGCCATTCTGCTGGTTGAATCTACAAATAGCCATCTCCAGAGTGCATTGACTGTGATTTGGAGTCCCTTGTGACTTTGTCCTTTGTGTTTGAAACTCCTCTGTGACAGTGGAGAACACCTTTGGTGACTGTTCATTTTCATTTTATGTCCTGACTTAAAACAATAAACAGGATTGTGGAATGAAATCATTACTGCTCTTTTTTTATTAATAAGAGTATTTATATATATTTGAAACATTTAATGTTAAGACCTCGAATTTCAGATCCATTTCCTTCCTCCCTTGTCACCCATTCCCTCTGGGAAGATAAGTAATTCAGTATTTGTTGTACATGTCTAGCTATGCAAAACATTATCATAGTAGATATATTGTACAAGGCTGCTTATAATTCCCTCCCACTCATCCCACCCCCCACCTGGTCCATTCCCTACATGATCCTGTCCCTCTTCTATAGTGGGTACTTCCAACCTCCCCTCACCCCAAGGATGCCCTCCCATCCATCATCCCTCCTATCATCCCCCTTCCCCCTATCCTGCTGCAGGTTGAGATATCCCATTTAGTATGTATGTCATTCTCTCCCTGAACCAAATTCAACGAGAATGTAGTTTTGCATTTTTGCCTTCCTATTCTACCCCTCCCTTGCAACCACTTCCCCTTGCTTCTTCTACATAAGATAGTTTACCCTACCCTGTCTCTCTCCATCTCCTCTTGCCACTTTCCTCTCTCACCTCATAATTTCATCCCTTGAGTATTCTCCCTTCCCAACAAATTCAACCTATGCCCTCTATCCATATATAACTGTAACCATATACACACATTTACATATGTATTCATATGACCACACACCTTTCTTCCATTATTTTCATAGTGAGAAAGATTTCATCAGTCACAGATATTGTTTTTCCATATAGAAATGTAAATAGTTCAACTTTGATAAGTTCCTTTTGATTTCTTTTCCCTGATTACCTTCTCAGGCATCTCTTGCTTCTTGTGTCTGGATGTCAAATTTTCTATTCAATTCTGGTTTTTTCCTCAAGAATGCTTGAAAGTCCTCTATTCCACTGAATGACCATATTTTCCCCTGGAACAAAATACTCAGTTTTGCTGGGTAGGTGACCCTTGGGTTCATTCCCAGCTCTTTTGTCCTCTGGAATATCATATTCCATGCCCTTCGATCCCTCAGTGTAGAAGCTGCCAGGTCCTGGGCTATTCTGATTGTGTTTCCACAATATTGAAATTGTTTCTTCTTGGCTGCTTGTAGTATTTTCTCTTTGATCTGGGGATTCTGGAACCTGGCTATAATATTCCTGGGAGTTTTCTTTTGGGGATCTTTTTCAGGAGGTGATCTGTGGATTCTTTCAACCTCTATTTGGCCCTCTGGATCTAAAACAGGGAAATTTTCCTTGAGAATTTCTTGAAGGGTGATTTCTAGCTTCTTTCTTTGATCATGGCTTTGATCATGGTCCAATAATTTTTAAATTGTCTCTCCTGGATCTATTTTCCAGGTCAGTGGTTTTTCCCATGAGATATTTCACATTGCCTTCTAATCTTTCATTTGTTTGGATCTGCTTAACAGCATCTTGATTTCTCATAAAGTTATTAGCTTCCATTTGCTCCAGTCTAACTCTGAAGGAATGAATCTCCTCAGTGAACTTTTGAGATTCTTTTTCCATCTGGCAAATTCGACTTTTTAAGGCATTCTTCTCCTCATTGCCCTTTTGGGCCTCCTTTGCCATTTGAGTTAGTCTATTTTTTAAGGTGTTGTTTTCCTCAGTCAGGCTGTTGACCCTCGTTTCATACTTTTCCTGCATCCTTCTCATTTCTCTTTCCAATTTTTCCTCCACTTCTATTATTTGATTTTTAAAGTCCTTCTTAAGGTCCTCTATGGCCTGCAACCCGCTCATGTTTTCCCCTGGGGCTTTTGGAGCAGGACTTCTGACCTCACAGTCCTTTTCCAGCTCTATGCCCCCAAAATAGGAGTCTAGGGTTGCATTTTTCTGTTTCCTTTGCCTTGGCATGTTGCCACTTAATTACTTGACTTTGGGGCTTGTTGCCACACTATGGCTTTGCTGACAGATAGGGGAATTTTCGTCCCGAACGTGTGGGAGGGCAACTTCTGTTTCTGGCAAGCTATAAACCCACCCACGACTTCCACCCCAGATCACAATCCAGATCCAGGGAGGTTAAAGCAAGAGCGATTACCCCCCAAGACTGATCTCTGGATCTCCCTACAGTTCGCAGGCCAGGAGCTGGAGCTGCCTCTGAAAACTACAAAATGGCGTGTCTTCTCAGCAGCTTCTAGCCCCCAGGGGAGGAAGCTGACGCATTCCCCAAATACTTGTCCCAAAGTCCATAGGACACTAACCTCTTACTTTGTCCTAGGCATGTCTATGTTGATAATTCTGGAGTCGCCATGGCTGCTAGTGTTCTGGGGTCCCTCCAGCCAGCTGCTGGCCCTGCCGCCCTGGGGCTAAAACCTCGGCTCAAGGGGACCTGGGCTCTGCTTGGCTCGGCTCAGCTCCCTGCGCTCTGTGATCCCAGAGCACTTTGCTGGTCCTTCCTGAAGGGCTGCTGGGCTGTCCTCAGCGGGAGGTTAGCTTCTCTGTGTCATTCTATGGGTGCTGGGGCTCCAGAAGTTGTTCAGAGTCCCCTTTTACATAGTTTGGGGGGAATCTGGGGCAGAGGGGCTTGGATGAGCTGTATCTACTCCGCCATCTTGGCTCCCACCATCATTACTACTCTTAGAGCTCTTTCAGTATCAGAGAGGTTTGGGATATAATCATGGGAGACACTTTATTGGAGGGAGTCTTTTTTTTTTCTTTTTGGAGGGCAATTGGGGTTAAGTGACTTGCCCAAGGTCACATGGCTAGTTTTTGTGTTAAGTGTCTGAGGCTGGATTTGAACTCAGGTCTTCCTGTCTCTATTCACTGCACCTCATAGCCTTCCCTGGAGGGAGTCTTTTAAGGCAGCATTTGTCTTGCTCTACAAATCAAATGCTTTTAATAAATAACCAACAAACACTTGGTATGATGTGATCTTGTGTTTTATACACCTTATAATCAATCGTATGATAATAAAGAGGGTTTTCACTTGTAATAACCTGATGCTTCCCTTCTAACCTAATCAAGCCTGTTTTCAAAGTATGTGTAGATTATTCTCATAAAAATTCTTCATTGATGGGAAAGTATCTATTTAGATTTATCATTTTCTTGGCTATTCCATTGGTTGCCTTCTCTGGCTAAGAAAGAGGTTTGAGATTCACTCCCCCACCCCTTACCTTTGATGGCATTTCTTCTTTCAGATACTTTGGAAATTGACTCCCCAGTGTCCCATTACTCTCATCATCTCTTACACAGCCTTCCGCATACACCCTTGGTCTAGTCCAGCTATTACTCTCATCATCAGTTACTTTAGTGACATGTTTATTTCCCTGGTAGCAATCAATGTAATGCTCATGATGTTCAGGGTAAATGTGGTAGGTCCACTCTGTCCTTGATAATGAAAAAAAAAATCTTTAAAAATACAAACATCCTTGTAGATCTTTTCTGTCTTTTCTGTGTTCACTTTCTTCCTTCCCATTTCATCCTTAATCATCCTTGGGGCGATGGAGGAATGGGGTCTCCTGTCAAGTTTTCTTTAGATTGATTTTTACTTTCTATTGTTTGTTGTTTTATAAAGTAACATTTCTCATGATCAACCACTATCCTGTCCTGTAAGGTATTACATGTAGACTCACATTCTAAATAAGTCTTGCCCTTGGCTGCCTTATCTTTCTCCTTGATAGGGAGAACAATTGTTTCCTGGGTGTTGTTCCTAGTCTTGGCCTCCTTGTTATAGCAATTGTTTTGCATTGGTTAAACTGTATGAAATTGTTGTAATCAATGTAAACCTTCTTCTCTCCCATGTGTTTCCCATTTGTGTGTGTGTGTGTGTGTGTGTGTGTGTGTGCATGTATAATTTGCTTATATGGATGATATTGGAGTTGTTTGAATTGAGTCCAGTATTTTTTGTTGGCTTTCATCTATTTTATTGTTAATTTTATTCTTCTCTCTACTAACAAGTCAGGGGTGTGACTGTAGACAGATAACAGATGCAGGAATGACTCCCAGATCAGTAATGAGTCATTTCCTGTCTGTTAGAATATGACTAATTTTAATTTGGGGAACAAGTTGTTGAGTGTTCACTAGGTCTACTGTTTTATGTTGTTTGTTTTTTCCTCGAATGAAAAATTCAGGATGTCCAGGCTTCTGAGTATTCCCCAAACCTTTGACTTCTCTTGTTCCTTTGCTCTGAGCCCTGTTTTCAACATCAAATTTGTTTTCTTTCATCATTGTGACATTTGTGATGAAGTCACTATCACTTCACCCCCCTTTTTTGAGAGGAGGGTGGCAATATGTTCTATATATGTATATGTGTATATGTATAGACATATATATGTGCATATATATGTATGCATATATTTACAAATACCTATGTAGACACATACATACATGTTGTCTCCTCCAATAGAAAGCAAGATCCTAGAGGGTAGGAATTGTTTTTGTCTTTGTATCCTCATGCCTAACTCAGGCTCTAGCATGTTCTAGATGCTTAATAAACTCTTATTGATCATCTTACTTGATTGGAACATCCTTATCAATTGCACATGTTAATCTCTCTACTCCCTTGTCTTGTACAGATGCAGTTGGGACACAAGCTACAGTTGTGTTCACACACATAAGCAATTCAGTGTGAGATGGCCAAATGTTTCTTATTTCTTGTTGCCTTAATAAAATTGTGATAAAATCAACTCTGGCAGCTCCTTCATTTGCTGCTCCAAGGGGAATCCATGAGTCATCTCTTCATTTAGTTCCAACTTTCTTTGGTCTTCTGGTTTCATTTATGGTGAGAATGTTAAGATTCATAAAATTTAGTGCTTCCAGGGTGGCTAGGTGGCGCAGTGAATAGAGCGCCGGCCCTGGAGTCAGAAGGACCTGAGTTCGGAGCTGGCCTCTGACACTTAACCACACAAACAAAAACCTAGCCATGTAACCTTGGGCAAGTTACTTAACCCCAATTGCCCTAAAGGGGCGGCTAGGTGGCGCAGTGAGTAAGAGTGCCGGCCTCGGAGTTGGGATGACCCGAGATCAGATCTGGCCTCGGAAAATGAGCACCCACGCATAAATAATGACTGGCCGTGTAACCTTGAGCAAGTTACTTAACCCCAATTGCTTTAAAAAAAAAATTAAAAAAAATTTAGTGCTTCCATTCAGCCATTGAACCTAGACATCACAATTAGAATACTGAAGACAGATTCTGTGATTTTTTGTAGACCAAAAAGACTGATTTTGTAGCTCTATTTTCTCTCCTCTCCGTCCCATGTCTCAGCCACCATTACTGCAGAATTATAATGAGAACACATAGACCCAAATGGGATTTTGTAAGCATTCATCCCCAAGTGACCATACAACTGGTAGAGTAGTTTTGTTGTAATTAGCTAGGCTGGTCCTTGGAAAACAGCCACACTCTACTTCTGGGCCCATGCTTGAAGTCTTTTTAGTGTCGGAGAACCTGCCATATCTCATGTTATATGTGCATAGCCTTCAAAAACCCAGGATCACCCTTATGGCCCAATAAAGCATTAGAGGAGGTCCCTGAAGAGCACAGGGATTAATGATCTCACAATATGTCTAGCCCATTGACTTTTCTTCTCATACAGCACTCATCCCTAGACCCTGTGCCTTTGTACCATATATCCTTATGCCTGTAGGACTCTCCCTCCTTACATCTTCCCCTTGCTCCCTGGCTTCCTTCATGACTCTGCATGAATCCTACATTCCACAGGAGGATTTTTCCAGCCCCTCTGTGCTGCTGGCGCCTTCACTCCGAGATCACCTCTTCTCTGTACATACCTTGTGTATATCTGGTCCTTTCCATGTTGTCTCCTCCAACAGAATGAAGGTTTTTGCTTTTTTCTATCCTTAGAGCTTACTACAATGCCTGATACATAGGAAGGGCTTAATACTTAAAAATATTATTCTGAATTTAAGAAATAAAACAAGCATTTCCATACCATAGCAGAATATTTAAAAAAGACAATTACTCATGAAATGGCAAGTCTATTATGTACAACTTGCTATTCCTTTTAAAGTTATTGTGTAATTTTCTTTATTCCCCCTTTTTCCTTCCCTCTCCCCCATTGCAGAGATGGCTATCATTAGACATAAATATGTATATATATATATATATATATATATATATATATAAAATCATTCCATACATCTATTTATTACTTCATCCTCTGAATACAGATAGGGACTTCCTTCATAGATCCTTTGTAGTTAATTTGGATATTTATACTAGTCAAAATGATTTAGTCACTCAAAGTCATTCTTAAAACAATTTTACTGTTACTGTATACAGTGCTTTCTTGGTTCTACTCATTTTCTCTTCATTATTTCATGAAAGTCTATCCATGTTTTTCTAAGATCATTGAGATCAACATTTCCTACAGAAAGTAGTATTCCATCTGTTTTTAATTGATAATTGATGGACACATGCTAAAAAGGCCCAAAACTTTCATAAATACTTGTGTAATAAGCATATATCACTTAGTAACAGTAAAGGCTTATAACAGACATACTACATTGAATTTGTCTAATGTAACTGAAAGAGTTATAGATGGAACCGATGAGATAGCTCAGATGCAAGAGGATGCTCCCAGTGCCCTCCACAGGGAACCTCGGAATGAATCTGGACAATGGGTGATGACCAAGCATCACTGAACAAATGTTTGGGTCTTGCAGATTTTTATGTGGAAATAGCAGGGTTCATGACAGAAATTCAGGACAAAATCATAGCCACCAGAAACTATAGAAGGTTTATTATTAGGTGTTCCAGACTTAATGATCAATGTAAATTATGCGAGGACAGAAAAGAAACTGTGACACAAAGTACTGGAGAATGTAAAAAAAATAGTGCCTACCATATACCTACCTAGCAAGACATGACCTAGTGGTCAGAATTATAAATTAGAAGAGTATTATCTTTCAGGGATTGAGAGATAGCAAATCCATATAACAAATGCATATCCCCAATGTCCAGAAGTACTTGATTAAATATTGTATTAGAACTATCAGTGTTCTGGTAAATATTTAACAATCAGCTCTCTGGAAAAAATCTATGCACAACAAACTTTAAAATTTAATCTACCAGGTTAACATTCCCTCTATTGCTTTACTAAATTTAGACCATAAAAAAGGATCCATAAATCAGCTCTGATTTGTAGCATTTGTAACTTTCCAAAATCTAAATGCTCACAGTGAAAATTTAACAGTTGGTTCCCCAGAACTGGTACAATCTGACTCCAGCACATTCCTAATGAGAACTGGACTATAACCACATACCTAATAGTTGCCTACAATCATTTAGATACAACTCACAATAATGAAAACTTAAAACTATTTTTTTTAATAGTTGTTATGCTGAAGTGTCCTAATTGCCAAACCATGAGCCACGTGGAATGGAGAGATCGTATGATACAGAGGTCCATTTGAGGAGATTAAAACCATATGGGAACCCCATGAAATGCATGTTGCTTTTATTGTATCTGCTAATGGAGGTATAGCTTCTTAATACTATTATCAAGTATAAAAATGGTTATTTTACATACCTGCAATTGTCCAAGAAACATTAAATATAAAATATACAATAGGAACAGTGATTTTTCTAAGGACAGTTTTAATCTGAAATTCATGAAAAAAGTGAAAACAAAATAATAATTGTAACAATTAAAATGTTATATTAAGGAGAGTTGTAATCATAACCCCCAGGGCAGCTGGTGCAGTGGTAGAATGCTGAATTTGGAGTCAGGAGAACCTGAGTTCAAATGCAATCTTGTACACTTATTAGCTGTGTGATTCTGGGCAAGTCACTTAACCCTGTTTGCTGTGGAGGGCATTTGGATCATTTCTAAAATGAACCAGAGAAGGAAAAGGCAAACCACTCTAGTATCTCTGCTCAGAAACCACAGCCGGGGTCGCAGAGTCTGACATGACGAATCCACTCAACACTGTTAAACCCTGTGTCTCAATTCCCTCAATGGTTAAGTGAAGACAATAGCACCTACGTCCATGATCATTGTGAGGATCAAATAAGGTAATATTTGTAAAGTGTCCAGCACAGCTTCTGCCACTCAGTAGGTGCTTAAGGAAATCTCTCTCTCTCTTTTTTTTTTGCTTCTTCTAATAGGAATCGTTTTTAAGGCACATTCATAAGGATTTGTGAAATACTTTATATCTTTACATACATGACCTCACTTGAGCTTCACAACCCCCCAGTGTGTCCCCATTTTACAGATGGCAACACCAAGGAACAGAGAAATGAAGTGCTCCAGGGTCGTTGGGTTGTTTGATATTGTGACTTCATCTTATCAGTTAGCTGCTTCTCAATTTCCATAGCAGCAGGAGAGCTTCCAAAATTGGGAAATCTGAGTTTCTCTCATAGAGCATGAAATGATGCAAGAGAGAACTAGATCAAAATACCTGATAATAGGAGTGCTGAAATCTGGGAGAGACCATGTGAGCTGAAGAAGCCATTTTAATGTGTTGGGTCTACTTAGAAAGGGGGACTTTCTTATGGAGAAATTCCTGCTGCTATTAAAAGTCTCTTAAGTAGAAAATTGTGGCTTCTATACTAGTAAGAGGAAAGAAAGGGAGAAAAAATGAGCCCAGAAAGTGTCATTTCAATGCTGTTGATTGATTTCAGATGTTGAAATAACTCAGTGACTTCCTGTACTGCCTAGTTGGGATTGTGATTTAAGAGTACTGATGTGCTCTGTCAAATACTGCCATAGAAAAAGAACCCCAAACCCCAAACTAAAAAGCTAGTATGTCAGGAGGCAAAGGGGCAGGCCTGGAGGCCTTGGAGATCAAGGCTTGCTAGGAAAGAGCAGGGCCTGATTTCCCTCAGGCTGCTCAGGGAAGGCTTGCTGTGAGTGGTTATTGCAGCTAGTCAATAGGTTTGGAATCAGGAGATTCCTTGGTCTCAGTGAACACAAGATGAGCCCTGCCAGGATTAGTTATATTTATTTAAAAAAGCAGTTGGCAAAATGATGAATCTTTTTTTTTTAAACAAATACTTTATTAACTTCTGTTTTACATCATTCATTTCTGCCAGATTTTGAGTTACAATCATTTTCCCCCCATTATTCCCCTACCCAACCTCCCAGAATAGCAGTCCCACAAGATATCGCTTCCTCCAATCTGCTCTCTCCCATACCTTCTCCCATACCCCCATCGACTTTTCCATTAGAGGAAGATGAATCTTTGTGTCCCAATGCCTGCACATCTTATCTCCCAATTATAGGCAAAAGAGTATTAATAATAGTATTTATATATATATTTGAAACATTTA
Source organism: Gymnobelideus leadbeateri (assembly GCA_011680675.1). Taxonomy (NCBI): domain Eukaryota; kingdom Metazoa; phylum Chordata; class Mammalia; order Diprotodontia; family Petauridae; genus Gymnobelideus; species Gymnobelideus leadbeateri. Next base: position 72,971 of record WOXC01000709.1, on the reverse strand, counting down.
ATGTTACGACCTTGAATTTCAGATCCATTTCCTTCCTCCCTTGTCACCCATTCCTTCTTGGGATATAAGTAATTCAGTATATGTTGTACATGTCTAGCTATGCAAAACATTATCATAGTAGATATATTGTGCAAGGATGCTTATAATTCCCTCCCACTCATCCCACCCCCCATCTGGTCCATTCCCTACATAATCCTGTCCCTCTTCTATAGTGGGTACTTCCAACCTCCCCTCACCCCAAGGATGCCCTCCCATCCATCATCTCTCCTCTCATCCCCCTTCCCCCTATCCTGCTGCAGGTTGAGATATCCCATTTAGTATGTATGTCATTTTCTCCCTGAACCAAATTCAATGTGAATGTGGTTTTGCCTTTTTAGCCTTCCTTATTCTCCCCCTCCTTTGCAACCACTTCCCCTTGCTTCTTCTACATGAGATAGTTTACCCTACCCTGTCTCTCCCCATCTCCTCTTGCCACTTTCCTCTCTCACCTCATAATTTCATCCCTTGAGTATTCTCCCTTCCCAACAAATTCAACCTATGCCCTCTATCCATATATAACTGTAACCATATACACACACATTCACATATGTATTCGTATGAACACACCCCCTTCTTCCATTATTTTCATAGTGAGAAAGATATCATCAGTCACAGATATTGCTTTTCCATATAGGAATGTAAATAGTTCAACTTTGATAAGTTCCTTTTGATTTCTTTTCCCTGATTACCTTCTCAGGCATCTCTTACTTCTTGCCTCTGGATGTCAAATTTTCTATTCAACTCTGGTTTTTTCCTCAAGAATGCTTGAAAGTCCTCTATTCCACTGAATGACCATATTTTCCCCTGAAACAAAATACTCAGTTTTGCTGGGTAGGTGACCCTTGGGTTCATTCCCAGTTCTTTTGCCCTCTGGAATATCATATTCCATGCCCTTTGATCCCTCAGTGTAGAAGCTGCCAGGTCCTGGGCTATTCTGATTGTGTTTCCACAATATTGAAATTGTTTCTTCCTGGCTGCTTGTAGTATTTTCTCCTTGATCTGGGGATTCTGGAACCTGGCTATAATATTTCTGGGAGTTTTCTTTTTGGGATCTTTTTCAGGAGGTGATCGGTGGATTCTTTCAACCTCTATTTTGCCCTCTGGATCTAAAACATCAGGGCAGTTTTCCTTGAGAATTTCTTGAAGGGTGATTTCTAGGTTCTTTCCTTGATCATGGCTTTCAGGTAGTCCAATAATTTTTAAATTGTCTCTCCTGGATCTATTCTCCAGGTCAGTGGTTTTTCCCATGAGATATTTCACATTGCCTTCTAATCTTTCATTTGTTTGGATCTGCTTAACAGCATCTTGATTTCTCATAAAGTCACTAGCTTCCATTTGCTCCAGTCTAACTCTGAAGGAATGAATCTCCTCAGTGAACTTTTGAGATTCTTTTTCCATCTGGCAAATTCGACTTTTTAAGGCATTCTTCTCCTCATTGCCCTTTTGGGCCTCCTTTGCCATTTGAGTTAGTCTATTTTTTAAACTGTTGTTTTCCTCAGTCAGGCTGTTGACCCTCATTTCATACTTTTCCTGCATCCTTCTCATTTCTCTTTCCAATTTTTCCTCCACTTCTCTTATTTGATTTTTAAAGTCCTTCTTAAGGTCCTCTATGGCCTGCAACCCGCTCATGTTTTCCCCTGGGGCTTTTGGAGCAGGACTTCTGACCTCACAGTCCTTTTCCCGCTCTATGCCCCCAAAATAGGAGTCTAGGGTTGCATTTTTCTGTTTCCTTTGCCTTGGCATGTTGCCACTTAATTGCTTGACTTTTGGGCTTGTTGCCACACTATGGCTTTAAGGCCAGATAGAGGAATTTTCGTCCCGAACGTGTGGGGGGCAACTTCCGTTTCTGGCAAGCTGTAAACCCACCCACAACTTCCACCCTAGATCACAATCCAGATCCAGGGAGGTTAAAGCAAGAGCGATTACCCCCCAAGACTGATCGCTGGATCTCCCCACGATTTGTAGGCTGGGAGCCGGAAATGCCTATGAAAACTACAAAATGGCGTGTCTCCTCAGCGGCTTCTAGCCCCCAGGGGAGGGAGCTGACGCATTCCCCAAATACAGGTCCCAAAGTCCATAGGACACTAACCTCTTACTTTGTCCTAGGCAAGTCTATGTTGATAATTCTGGCGTCTCCACAGTTCCTGGTGTTCTGGGGTTCCTCCAGCCGGCTGCTGGCCCTGCCGCCCTGGGGCTAAAACCTCGGCTCACGTGGACCTGGGCTCGGCTGGTGGGCTCCTGCGCTCTGCGCGCTGCCGGCTCCCAGACCACTGCGCTGGTCCTTCCTGCAGGGTGCTGGGCTGTCCTCAGCGGGAGGTTAGCTTCTCTGTGTCGTTCTGTGGGTGCTGGGCTCCAGAAGATTTTCAGAGTCCTTTTTTACATAGTTTGTGGAGAATCTGGGGGCAGAGAGGCTTGGAAGAGCTGTTTCTACTCCGCCATCTTGGCTCCGCCCCCCACCAAAATGATGAATCTTAAGCTTTTTCTCTGCTTCCCCAGCAGGTAGAAAGCCTGCATTTTAGAAGTCTCCCACTGCTTAGACAATGCCAAGGCTTCCTGACTTGATCTGAGTCTTCATCATCCTAGAGGGGTAGTAATTAATGTCATTTCTAACTATTCTATGGGCTTGACTACTAGCCTTGCATGGATATTTGACTATTTGTCATGGCTGAGCTCTTGCCTCCATCCCATGAAACTTCTGTGGCCTGTGCTTTGTCTATAAACAGGGATGGGAAGAGGAGTGAGTATAAATTGCTTCTTAAGCTGGAATGAGAGAGTGGATACAGAGAGAAGTATACCATGTATGGGTGTAACCTGAAAGGAAGTTCAGAACTTCCCAGAGGCTCTGAAGAACTGGCTGGAGTAGCTGCAGACCTGTGACCAGGGCAGACACCCTCTTCCTTTCCCTTATTTCCAGTAGTGCAGCTGGACAGTGTAGCAGATCGAGCACTGCCCTGGAGTTAGGAGAAACCTGGCTTCAAACCTGTCTGAGGCACTTCCTAGCTACGGGATCCACGTTGAGATACTTAGCCTTTTCTGGCCTTAGTTTCTTCATCTGTCAAATGGGGATAATAACAGTAATTACACCCCAGGGTTGTTGTGAGGATAGTATTTGTAAAGTGTTTTGCAAACCTCAAGGTACCATATTAATATGAGGCATCATCATCATCACCATCTGTAGTATAACATTATTGTTACGAGGACTGTCCTTCTTTCTTCCATTGCCTTGACTTAATCTTTGGATGCTACAACCCCATAGGGTCACTGAATAAGATAATATTTGTAAAGTACTTAACACTGTACTGGCACAGAGTAGGTGCTTTATAAATTACATTGCCAAGGTTGGGAAGAAAGAATGTCTATCATATATGTATATATATATATATATATATATATATATATATATATATATATATATATATATATGAGAGAGAGAGAGAGAGAGAGAGAGAGAGAGAGAGAGAGAGAGAGAGAGAGAGAGGCAGATAGGTATAGATAATAGAGATAGGTAGATAGGTAGACAGATACACATAGATCAATAATAGATAGATAGAGATGCACTTGACATAACTAAAAAGGGGGCACTTTGGGGCAGTTGCTTAACCTATCTGGGTTTCAATGTCCTTGTTATAAAATATTCTCTGGTGCTATTTGCATCTACTTCCTCTGTCACTGGAAGGAAAGGTCTCTTGAGGGCAGGTCCTACGGCTCTCTTCAGGTTCTAGCTGTAGACCTGAGGGCTTGTGGGTGATTTCCTTGGGAAAACAATGCCCACAAGCCCCCAGTGGCATCTTTCCTCCCATGATAATGGATTATATTAACTAACCAGTCAGTCACTTAGCTTTTAGCTTAAGGTGGTATATAAGACCAGTTGGCACAAAGCATTTCACCCAAAAGTCTGTGATACTTTCCCACAAATAAACATTGAGACCAGGAGGAAAGTGGAATCAAGCTTAGAAAGGACACATTCCAGGTCACAGCTCTTACTTTCTAGAAATGGCTTTCTACCTTTTTGGGGGCCCCAATGAGGTTCCCCTTAGGCATGGGGAAGCATTGCTGCCAAGCTCCTTGTACAGCTTTGATGCTGTTTTTCTTCAGTATATATAACTTGCCTTGGTTCCCAGTGTAGACACTGGGTCAGGTGCTCTGTCAATATTGTGAGTACTAGGATATTGGTGAAAATGTCCAAAGCCTTGGTCTTTGGAGATTGAAAAGATCTTTGGATAGAAGGGGAGGGAGAGAGGGGACAGGGTCCACAACCAAGGCCAAGACCAGTAGTTTTCTTCCACCAATCTCCACTCCACTCACTGAGCAATTCCTTTTCAAGGCCTTGGCCAGATACATTCTTTCCTGGATCACTATTTGCTTAAATACCCAATAAAATCAGTGTAATGTGCTTTTCCCCCATAAGCCCCATAGCAGGTGATAAAATTTCTTAGTCAACTGAAATAGTCCTCCAGCTGCACCTAGTTGAAATGCCTTTGATTTCCCAATTAATTAATTAATTTATTAGATGTTCAGATCTTGTTCAAAACCTAGGTCAGCCCTATGATTTATAGACTTAGCTGAGATGAGTTCTAGTCTGAGAAAGCTGTTGATGCTATGTAAGGAGGAACAATTTAGTGGGTGATTAAAAATGCCACCACATTTACATTATAAAACTTACTGGGTTAGAGTATGCCTAATGTATCTCCCAGATCAGGAACTCTGAAATTCAAGAGCCTCAGAATAGCAGGGGGGATCACTAAGGCAGGGAGCGGGGAAGATAAAAACTTGAGTGCTAAAAAGGATATCAGAGATCATCTTAGTCCAAATACTTCACACATGAGTAAACCAAGCCCCAGATAATTTAAGCGATTTATATAAGGTCATACAATTGTTTGGGGAAGAATAGAAGCTAGACCATCGGTAAATAAAAGTCTGATTCTAACAATCTGTGGTCAGTCAGGTTCCATGATACCACAACACCCCTGTTTTGACCATGAGGCAGGACCAGAGACATGTCAGTATCTCTGGACCCCCTTCACCTCCCTCACCTCCCTTTGTTTTCATGCCAGTCTAAAATCGAAGGCCATTCTGAGTCCCTCTGTGCCTCACACTCCCTAAAGAAATCATCTACTCAACACTGGCATGAGCCTGGAAATGCAACTAACCTGCCTGGGGATTAGAGGGTGAGCGCCTCCAACATGGGACTCTGCCAATCCCAGGCTTCACAAAGAGGCAGAGCCAGAGAGTCTCCTTCTGTCTTGTCATGAAAGGCATACTCACCTCACCCTAGCACTTAGCACACACACAGTCTGGCACATGGTGGGTGCTTAATTAAATTCTCGTTGACTTGACTTTCCCACCTCTTAGTCAGTGAGAGTTAATGAAATCAACCCCATCATTGTATCAGGATTACCATTAGGTGGCAGCATAACTTGCTGCATAGGCAGACATGGGTTGGCCTCCTACCTCTGAGCCGTATCAGCTATGTGACTCAGCTTCTCAGTGCTTATGTCAGAGGTGTCAAACTCAGTCAGAAATGTCTCCCTGTGGTTGCATATTTGCTTATAAAACAACAAATTGATACTATCTATGATATATTATATTTTGATTTTGTTTTAAACATTTCCCAATTATCTATTAATGTGATTCAAGCCTTGTTCTGGAATTTAGGCTTGTTTGCAGCCTCCAGGCTAAGAGTTTGACATGACAGAGAATGTTCCAACATGAATTGGTAAAGGAGGTTTCCTCATACAAGGAAATCATTGACACACTGGCCATCCCTATCATTGCAGCTGGGACAGGCTGATAGTCTGTTAACTTTGGTTCCACTGAAAATCCCTGCAATTCAGAGGCTTAGACCAAAGCCCCTATCTCTGGCCACCAAACCCTACTCCTTTCACCCATTCATGTCATCCTTATCCCCTCCCATATCTTTATCTCACTCTATCCCAGACAGTTAAATAATATAGGGATGGTGTGAGTGCAGGACTTGGAAACAGAAAGACTTGAGTTCATATACTAGATGAGTGGTCCTCAGCAAAGTAAGCTAATTAACCTCTCCCAGCCTCAGCTTCCTTATCAGTAAAATTGGGATACTAGTAGTGTTTATTTCACATTCTTGTTGTCAGAATAAAATGAAAGAACAGACAGAAAGCCCACTGTCTGGACATCACTGTTGTTGTGGTGGTTATTGGATTCAGTCATTTATCCTCTACAACCCCATTCAGTACTTGATAGACTATCCAAAGCTTAGACTTGTGCCCTCTCTCTGTAAACTTCTATTAATTCATTAGATATTAGTGCTAATCTTTTTAGTCAGATGACATTAGCAGCTTGGTGGCAAACTCTAGTCAGGGAGTCAACCTAAACCACACCATCTAAGTGTCTTTTTCCCCTCTAAGAAACATCAGCAAGTTGCTATCTATTAATATAAAAGTGAGCCCAAGGCTTGGAGAATGGACTCTGGGCTTGTTTGTATGCTTTCAAAACTAAATTCCCTCGGACAGATAAAAGTTGGCACACTGAAAAGTGAAGCATAAATTTCCATAGAGAATTAACAATATTTCAGCAGATTCATCTGTAGCCCAGCCCACACCACCCAGCACCCGAGCTTGTCAAAGATGGGTCTTGTAGGCATTGAAAAAGGAAAGTGGTGATCTCAATCAAGGTAACTTGCATCCATCGAGGAAAAAATCATGCCAGGCTAAACTAATTTCTTTCGAGATTAACTTAAGACAACTTAGCTTGCAATTGAGGAAAGTGTCATGGATATGACATGAAAGGACATGATTGGTTGGTTGTTGTCTTTTGTTCTTGAAGAGGACCAAAATGACATTGCTGTATTGGAGTCAAGGTGCATTGTGTCTGACTGTGGCTGATCAGACCAATATGAACTTGTAAGGCTCTACCAAGAATGAATTGGATACAAGTAGACCATGTGAACATATAGGACATGATTATACACATACACAATATGTATGTACACAGACACAAACATAGATGAAACACATATATGATTCAATGGATATTATTTGTAAAGCGCTTTGCAAAACTTAAAAGTTTGTATAAATGCTAGCTATCATCATCATCAATGAATTTCTTAAGAATGCAATATTTTATATGTTGTTAATTTTGAAGACATATGATCTCCTATGAGAGGTAGCATCCCATAGTAGTCTCAGAGCCAAGAATAGCTGGGTTCAAGTCCCATCTCTGATATGTACTGGCCACATGATGTTGTGCCTTTCCTCTCTGTGTTTCAGGGACCTCTTTAAGAGTATAAATTGAAGAAGAGGTGCTGTCTTTGTGAGGGAGTTTCCTTACCAGCAGGGAGATAGTCACAGACCTTGGCAAACAAACAAAACAATTTTGTAGAATGATTTTCATTCTATAATTATGCAGAGGAATGCAAAATGAGTATGAATTGAATTGTACAATATTATTATTCATACCCATGATTGCAGTTAACACGGGTGCTCTACAGGCTCTAGAATAAACTATAAACTCTTCAGTTCAGCCTTCCGTAAGCTGGCTCCATTCTACCTTTATAGCTTTTTGTTTTCTTATTACTCCTCTTTATGTTCATTATATTTCCAGTTAAACTGGACTATTGGAGTACAAGGTTCCATTTCCCATTTTGCTGCATTTAGAAAAAAAAAGTTTATTTTACTTCTTTCAATAAATAGGCATTCATCCCTTTCTACTCCCACTTTAATGAAAAATGAAGAAAAACAAAAGCTTTTTCACAAATACACACAATTAAAATAAAAATTTTTCATCTACAAAAATGGTTCATTCTATATGTTGAGTCCATCACCTCTTTGTCATGTGATATGTATCATGCTTCATCATTGTTTCTCTGGAATCATGGTTGATCACTATGCTGATCATATGTTTTAAATCTTTGAAAGCTGTTTCTCTTTACAATGTTGTCATTGTATAATTGTTCTCCTGGTTTGGCTCACTACCCACTACATCAGTTCACATAAGTCTTCCTAGGGTTCTCTGAACCCATCCCTTTTTTATAGCACAATGCTATTCCATGACATTCATATTTCTTACTTTATTCAGTGGTTCTCCAAGTTTTGACCACCTTTTTAGTTTCCAGACCTTGACCAACAGAGAAATCACTCTTGTTGAATTCTTGAAGGCCATCCCTCATGCTTATACTGCATGCTCTCATTAATGCCACCTCTATGATTTCTTGTCTATCCAAAAGTAGAACAGTATGGCTCAGGTTTAAATTCAGCCTTCAGCTATTTATTTATTCATTTGACCTTAGTCAAGACACTCAAATTTGGTCTCAATTTTCCTTCTCTTTACAATGAGGAGGTTGAGTTAGATGATCTCCAAGGTATCTTCCAATTTTAAAGAAGACAGCTCTGAGTTATTTGCTATTCTTCACTAATACACCTCAACCTGCAATCTTGTACTGTTTTGGTTGATGAATTTGAGAAAGAAAATTGACAGACTGAAGAACGTCCAGAGGAAGTTGACTAGGCTGGTCATAGGCCTTGGGTTCATGTAGGAAGATGGGTTTAGGAAACTGAGGATGCTTAGTTTAGAGTAGAAAAAGTTTGTGGAATGAGGAAGATGAATCTATTTAAATAACTGAAGAACTGCAAGTTGAAGAAGGGATTCAGATTTTTCTGATTGCAGAGAGGAAAAATTAGGCTTGATATAGGAAAAAAGGCTTTCTAATAACCAGAACTATCCAAAAGTGAACCCTTCAAAAGTGAAAGGAGTTAGTGGATTCTTCCTCATTGAAAAGTTTCATTCTGCATCCACCAACAATCATTTATTAAGTAATGCTATGGGTCAGTAACTGCTCTTTGACAATGTTGAAACTAGGGATAGAAAATAAGGCAAAGTAGATGGATGACTGCTTGTCAGGTATGTTGTTGAGTGGATGCTTATACAGGTATAGAGACTGGCCTAGATGATCTGGGCAGGTACTGTGGAGTAATGAATAGGACACTGGAAGTGGAGTCAACTAGTTAGGTGATGAATAGAACACTGGATCAGGGTTTAAGGAGATGTGGTTCAAATCTGGCTTCAGATACTTCTTAGGTATATGACCCCAGACCAGTCATTTAATCATTCTCTTTTTCAGGTTCCTCATCTGTAAAATGGGGATAATGAGAGCATCTACCTTGCAGGGGTATTTTAAAAGATATTTCGAACTGAGAGCTAGACTAGGAGTCAGGAAAATCAGGATTCAAATCCTGTCTTAGATCCAGACTCTCTGTATGATTGACCCTGGGAAAACTACATGATCTCTCCCTGATCTAGATTTCACTGATCTAGGCAGCTCCCTAGGACTCTAATTTTCAAGCTCCACATGCTTGCTACATGGAGTTTCCTCATGGGGGATTATGAATACTAAGGAAATCACAGGTCTACATTTTATCCTTTAAAATGATTTGAAATGTAAGTGCAAAATAGGAAGAGTAAATCATAGGGTCATAGATCTGGAAGGCATATTAGATAATGATAATTATGGAAAGCATGATGATGGTGATGATGATGATGATGATGACGACGACAAGGACAATGACGATGGTGATGATGGTGATGAAGGTGATGGTGGTGGTGATAATGGTGATGATGGGGATGAAGAATAGTAGGTATTTACATAGCACTTTAAATTTTTCAAGACATTTTACAACTATTCATCCTCATAACAACCCTGGGAGACAGGTGTTATTGTTATCATCCTCATTTTATGGGTGAGAAAACTGAGACAGAAACTAATTGACTTGCCCATGATCGCACAGTTAGTAATTGTCTGCAACAGATGTGAGCTCAGGTCTTTCTGATTCTAATCACATCCAATGCTCTATCCATTGACACCTAGCTATCATGAATGAATGAATGAATGAATGAATGAATGAATGAATGAATGAATGAATGAATGAAAATATTTACTAAACTCTTTGTGTCACTGTAGTTGAACCTCTTTATTTTGTAACTAAAAAAAGGAGAGATCCAGGAAAGTGAAATAACTTCATCACAGGTCACCTGACTCTAGAACCAGTGCTATTTTAAATTGCCATAATACCTCCCTATGAGGTATAAGTCAGAAGTATGACAGAACGTTCTCTTACTCCATGGCTTCACTTAGAATTGCTGTAATTTGGAGTCTTACACTATGTTTAAAATTTTCTTTTCATTTCCCTAGCTATGTATGATGCTCATGACCAGTGCTTGAGAAGAATAAGAATGGTATCTAGTGAAACATACTCAGCAGAAAGTTTCAGTATATAATGACTACATTGGACAGCAAATAAAGAGAGATAACATTCATAGAACCATAGAGTAGGACTACACCTTGGAGTCCACAATCAACAAATATTAAGGACCAAATATATGCTAGGCATGGTGTTTAAGCCAAGTCCACCTAAGGCAGTCTGTACCCAAAAAGGAATCCTCTTAAAAACTTCCCAGACAAATGGCTCCCCAATGGATTGAGGACGGCTCCCAGGCCTGGATACTTACAGATCCATTTACTTGTCTTTGACAAATAGTAATAATTGAGATTCACTGATTTTGACCTGTACAGATGGTGCCTGGGTAACCAAGGAGCATCCCAGAAATACCACAGCTTCTCTTGGATTAACAGCCTCCCAGGCTTAATTCAGTTCAATTAAAACATTCATCAGGCAGCAACTATGTACCAGGCAGTGTGCTAGGTTCTCAATGGCGAAAAACCACTGACATTTACATATTGCTTTAATGTTTACAAAGCACTTTTACATCATTCGCATCTCTTGACAAGTCTGTGGTTACATACAATACTACAACTATTCATTATCTCCATTTTCTATGTTCCTACTCATTTCAGTAAAAATAAATCTGAGCTGTTTAAGAAGGCAGAGACCTCAGGGATAATGTTTTAAAATACCTTCATCCTGTGTGTGTGTGCGTGCATATATGTTCTTAATTCTTTACTAGGTCTGGCTGGTTAAAAGCCATAAGTGATCTTGTGAAAGTCTATTCCCCTTAAGAAGTTATCCTCTCCTGTTACTTCTTCGCTCTCTACACCCACCCCTCCAGTGCCTGGCATGTTTCCATGGTAACTGTCACGATACATACACCACTGAATTGTTTTGCTAACTTGGAAATTTCACATTCTTAATACTGGTAAAACTGCATTTGATAACTCTTGTGATTGAGTCATGAAAGATAGTTTTTATAGAATAAAAATGCAATAGTCTCATGAAGCCACACTCCATTTAAGTTTTATCAAGGGCTTATTTCTTATAGAATCCAAGAATTTAAGCTCAAGATGGCACTTGGATGCAGTTCATCTCTTAGGCAATATGCATTGTAAAATGGGGACACTCTTTCCAGGCTGATTCTCATCTCTTTCAAAGGCATGGAAATTGTGTGCCGGCGAGTCTGGTAAAAGGCTCAGGAAAACTATCTTCCAGATAACCAACTGACAACATGACAGACCTTGACAGACCAAAAAATGCAGCCCCCTCATTATACAGATAAGGATAATGAGGCCTAGAAAGGTAACATGACTTATCCAAGGGAATTCAGGTTTGTAAGGATATACAGGGAGTAATTCCAGAAGCTGATATTGTTTTCTTTATTTTCCAATCACCCATATGATTGACACGTGGAAATGGGCTTGATTTTACTCACTGCAGGTCAATTCAATGAAATTATCTATCTACCTTTCATCTCTGTATGATTCCTTATATACCCCAACACTGGTGCTTTGAAAAGAAATACAAGAAATAGTGCTTATCCTCAAAAAGCTCAGAGTCTCATTTTAGAAATAAAATGCACAATTAGGACACAGGACAATATGAAAGAGTGAGATTCAGAGGCAGTGTGTATGTGATATAAAACTGTGCCAATAAAATGGAATCCTAAGGCAATGAGTGCTTCCTGAGGACAAGGACCATTTCTTCTAGCTTTTGGCATCCCAAGGGTCTGGCATATAGTAGTCATTTAATAAATGTCTGTTCAATTGAATTCAGTTCCTATAAGGATTCAGAAAAAGGAGAAATTTCTGAAGGCCGTTATTAGAGAAGGATTCACAGAGGAGGGAAGACTTGGCCCAAACTTGATGGTGTTTGTAGTACTTTGGTCATTGTGACTCACGTTTATTCTTTGCAACAAGCTATTAAATAGATAAAGAGTTATTTCCACTTTACCAATGGGGAAACCAGTCCTCAGAAAGATCCTATGTGTCCATTTTTAAAATGAATAGCTTTATACAGTCAAAGTAGAAATAAGAGTTTAGAAATCTTGAAATTGAAATCATACCGGGGCACAGTGAGAAGAGAAGTCCCTGGTTTGGGAAGCAAAAGACTGATATTCCAATCCTGACTCCAACATTCAGTATATACCTTAGACAAATCACTCGGCCATTCCGGGCCTCAGTGGCCTTGTCTGAAAAAGGAGAGGGCTGGACTTCATGGGTCAGACTTCATGGCATCACTGCCAGCTCCAAATACATGATTCTCTGATGCCATGTCACATCTCCATCCCTCAGTTTCTACATGTGAGAAATGAGGGCTTTGGCCTAGTTGATCTCCAAGGTCCTTTCCAACTCAAAATCTGTGATGCTGTAACAAATATCAGTCTGACTTCTTTCATATAAACAATGGAAAACGTCAACGTTAAATACAAACACATTTGTGTAATTACAGTGATGCTGGTATATGATGAGATAGTCTAGATTCACGATTGCAGTTTCTGTATATTCCGTCTAATAAGAATTACCTTAAGAATTCAAACTTTTGGAGCGCTGGGATGTCTATCGACTTTATTTTCAAATCTAACTCCTGTTGAACTACTCCACTTCCTCTCGAGAAAGCTAAGCTGTCTGGTTGTAGGTAAAACTATGCTTGGCTCAGGTCACAGGCCTCAGAAGTGGGGGAGCCCACAGTTGCTTCAGGGCTTTCAATTCCAAGGCCTGCCTCCTCAGTACTGATCAGAGCAATGGCTTTTCTGGGTGTGGAGGTGCAAAGCTGTTGGTACCCAATTAACCTAGTATGTGGGGAGGAGAGCTTTAGGGAAGAGAACAATAAGATAAAAGAAGCTTCCTTGCATCTCTTTTCAGGAGGTGGATTCTGATGATCAGAGAAGACAGTCTCTGAACTGTGTGATGCTCCTTGAACTTGGAAATGAAGCTTTATGAATACAAGTTATTATTATAGCCCAGCTCCGCTGAGACAAAGGAAGATACTTAATAAGAACTCGGTGTAGGAGTTAGCTTTTTAAAAAAAAAAGCCCCAAGGAAGAAGATTTTATGCATTTCTGATGGGTAATGGCAGATATCCAGACAGGAATCTCAAAGCCTCCTTAACCAAAGAATTTCCAGACGTGCTCCCTAGACCATGTCCCAGGAGCCTGTGGTAAAAATGCAAACATAGCACAGGGTCTTAAAAAGACTCCAATAGAAGACTGGGGACCTATGAACATACTCAAGTATCATCATCTACATCTAAGCTAAAGGAAGTGTGTGTGTGTGTGTGTGTGTGTGTGTGTGTGTGTGTGTGTTGCAAGGGGAGATGAATTATTGTTCCCTGGTGTGAGGCCTATTAGCATCCCAGAGAGGATTTAGTTCTCCAGGGGCTGACTAGATGTCAGCCCAGCTTTCCCAAAGCTACCAATTTTCTAGATGAAGATGAAGTCATGGCAGACTGGTCCGTTCATATCCATCTACAGACACTCATTAACTCTAGTTAAAATTATAGGATCACAGGATATTGAAACTGAGAGGAAATTTAGGGATACTCACCTCCAAGCTCTTCTTTTTGTACCCAAGAATATTGTGGTCCAGGGATCTCTAAGGTTCTTTTCATCTCTAAATCCTGTGGCATCAAACCACTTGACTTAATTAGATTTTTAAACTCAGTGTACAATGGCCAAATCACATTTCCTGCTTCTTCCTCATGAAGGACAGGGTTCTATTCATTTGCTAATTCTCCAGTGTATTTGTAATGTCAACAATACTTGTCTTCCAACAAAACCTATTACATGACTGACCTTCCTGAATAACTCTTGTCCATGTACTCAGGTGATTCCTTCCTACAGGGGGTCCATCCAACATGCTATGGACCTTACTCTAGTCTCCTGATACCATGCAGATACCAGTGAAATACTCAAGCTGTCCAGCAGTTATCTTGCAATCTCCCAATAAGACCCAGCCATCTCCCCACAATAATCCATCACTCAATTATCCATGAACATTTTAAAGTATCTGCTATGTAATAGACACTATGCTAAGGCTACAAAAAGTATACAAAAGAGGCAAAATCAGGCCTTGCCCTTAAGGATCTTACAATTTAATGGAGACACATACAAATAAATATATACAAAACAAGTTCTCTCTCCCCCTCCTTCTCCTCTTATGTGTGGAGACAGAGAGAGAGAGAGAGAGAGAGAGAGAGAGAGAGAGAGAGAGAGAGAGAGAGAGAGAAAATTATTGACAAACTGAAGGCACTAGAATTAAAAAGTTCTAGGAATGGCTTCCTAAAGAAGATGGGATTGTGGCTGGGAATTAAAGGAAGGCAGGAAAGGCAAAGTTGAGGAGGAAGAGGCATGGAGAATAGCTATAGAAAATGTCTATAGTCAAGAGATGGAGTCTTGTTCATGGAACTGACCAGTGTCAATTCATCAAAGACTGTGTGATAGTGAATGCAGTATAAGACAAGTAGAAAGGCAGGCAGGGGCTAGATTATGCCAAGTAGAACGGTTTTCATTTGCTCCTGGAAGTGATAGGTTTATTTAGTAGGAGAATGTTAGACTCTTGTCTTTTTCTGATGCCATCTTTATACAACTACTACTCTGACAATGCAGGAAACATTTAATATTTGACAAATACACTATTAAATAAGTATTTGGTGAACTGAATTGTTGAATATCCCAAAGGTAGACAGATAGAGCCAGAGCCAGGATTAAAACTCAAAACTCTTAGCCTCAGTTTCCTCATCTGCAATGTCCAATAGGACTAGATGAAGTTTTAGTTCCCTCTCCTCTCAAGATCTATGCCCTACATTTCTGTAATCCCTTAATTGTTTCTAGGGTCTCCTGAATTCCATGTTGTTTCTTATATGTTTTAACTATATCAAATTTTTGGGGTAGTAAAGATTTAAAAGAGAAAAAAATTACATTATTTGCTAAAGTGATAAAAGGCCTATGCCCAGAGCTGAGCCATGAGATGCCCTCAAGATATGTCACATTCTTTAAACCTAATAAACAGTATTCAACTCAACAGGACTTTATTAATTGGCTACTTCTCCAAGGATATGGAAACAGGAGTAGAATATTGAGTACCAGGAACAAAAACATAGATCTTTTTGTTGGTATGAAGGAAGTGTGTGTAGGGTCTTGATAGCAAGTGAGTCTAGAAAGGGTGCTGTCTGGGGTGCTTCATGCCAAGCTGAATGGCTTGTGAGGTTTTTTCCCTTAGAGGCTTAGGCAGCCACAAGAGAGAATATCAAAGGTTTCTGTGGTTAGAATTTTGTGTTAGCAGATTCATAGAAGTTCAGACCTGGACAGGTCCTCAAAAGTCACCTGGTCCAGACAAATACCTAACCAGGAATCTCCCCATATAATAACAATCTCCCATTACTACATTGACTAATCGATAGATAAGATTTATTAAGGACTTATTGCGTGCCAAGTTCTGTGCTAGGTGCTGTGGTTTGCAATGACAAAAGTAATAGTCTCTGTCCTCACAGGGCTTACATTCACCAGGGGGACAAAAGATAAATGTCTATATAATTTGCATTATGAGCCCAGACTTCTCATTTCATCATGTGATCTTCATGATGAGAAGAAAAATTCTTCCATTTCAAAAATCCATTTCATTTCATTGCAAAAAATACCTCGTCACCCATTCTGCTTCTTAGACTCTCAAAGAACTGTCTGGGTCACCAAGAATTTAAATGATTTGTTAATGGTCACAAAGCCTCTATTTGTCAGAGGAAGTACTGAGACCCACACCTTTTTCATATACACATATAAAATAAATAAAATTTCATCTTTGTCTGATGGAATCACAGAAGGCTTCCCATTCAAGGCCACATTTGAGTTGAACTTTGAAGAGAATTAAGGATTCTAGTGAGTGGAAGAAAAGAGGGTCTTGAAGTCATGGGGGTTAGACAAAGGCATTGAGGAAAGAGAGAATGTTATAGGTGAGGAACAGCTAGAAGGCCAATTTAACAAAACCAGAGGACATGATGGGGAGTCATGTATGATATTTCAGAAAAGATAGATTGTGGCCAGCTTACAAAAGACTGTAAGTACCAAATTGTGAATTTTAGATTTGATCCTAAGAATAAGAGGGAGACTCCAGAGTTCTCCAAAAGTAGTGATCCAGTCTTTGTGCAGGAAGAAGAGAGGATTGAAAGGGCTGTGGGCACGATAACTCTCTTCGAGTAGTTGATGACATTCACATAAGAGGGATCAGTCTTGTTCTTGGCCCCAGAGGGAAGAACTGCAATGTTCTGTCTGTAAAGAGAACAATTTCAACTCCGTGTAAGGAAAAACAACAGCAACAACTTCCTAATGATTTTTCGAGCCGAGCCAAATTAGAATGATCTGCCCTGGGAGATGATGATTTTTCCCTCATTTTGGAGGGTCTTCAGACAAAGGCTGGGTATCTCTTTCTCAGTTATGTTGTTGAGGGTACCCTGGTTAAATGTTTGATTTGACTAGTCTGCCTCAGAGGTCCTTGTCAGTTCCAAGAGTATTTTATTCTGTGAATCCATGATTCTAACCAACATAGAAACACTTCAGTCTATGTTTCTTTAATTGTTTTCTCTCCAGCAAGAAGGGGAATTTCTTGATGGGACAAATCTAAGTCAAGTGGCAACAATCCAAGTGTTTAAAACGTATCATCAGTCTCCCCCAAATCTTCTCTTCTCCAGGCTAAAGATCTTCAGTTCCATTTATGAATCCTCATGTTAGAGATTCAAGGCTCTTCACCATCTTAGACATTTAATAACCCTTTTGGTTTACCAATTTCTTAAACTGTGGCATCCAGAATAGGTAACAATAATTAAGGAACCAAGAATAGAAATAATTAATGAATTTAGCCAACAGTACCCATGGCCAATAAGTTTCCAAGTCTTGTTGCCTCTATCTCTACCATATCTCTTGTACCAGACCTTTCTTTCCTCAAATATAACTAATACCCAACTTCTAAGCAAGGCAATGTCCAATGGGACTGTGGTCTCCATGTTGCCTGTTACTATATCTTTCATTGTACCCACTAAATGTTGGAGTTGCAAGTGGCCTCAGTATCAGTGACCTAAGTGTTACTGTCTCATTTTACAGTTCAGGAAAACTGAGGCCCAAAGAGGATGAGTGTGATCTCTGGTACAAACAATAAATGTTACGGTAAGTCAAGTCAGAAAGGAAGCAAGATGAGGATCCTATGACATTATATATATATATATATATATATATATATATATATATATATATATATATATATGTATATGTATGTATATACACACACATATAGTGCTTACAAACCTTAAAGCCCTATATAAATGAGAGTTACCATTACCATTATTGCTATTGGTTAGCACAGGCACATTCTTCCATTTACAAATGTTTGTGGGATAGCACCAGGTGACTATCTCCCCCTCTGCTGTGGATGGACAGCATAATAAAAGCAAGGCACTGAATGACTGAACTCAGAGCAATGACTTTTGTTCCCAGCTATTCACCGAACTCAGGTAAATCTCTTAACTGCTCTGTGACTCAGTTTACCCAGTTTTGAATGGGCACTCCCATTGGTAATGGTAGGGGCAAGTTAATGAGCTTGAGTGAGAAGAAAGTCAGCTTTTTGAGTTTTCTAGAACAAGGGAGAAGGGCACCGTCTGCCTCCCTAAGGAAATCCTGATTCCCTTCTCTCTTGGCTGCCCATAGGGCTCCAACTTAGAAAGGGAACTTTTTTCCAAATGGTCTCAGCTTGGTAAATGTTAAAGGGTGCTTCTGTTCATGAAATAAACATGACTAAATATTGGAAAAAAAGAAGAAAAAAAGATGAATTCCAAGCCTTAAGGGCAGGCATCATAGCACCGAAATTGTTAATTGGTATGTTTTAGTTTTAATCATCCAGTTCCCAGCACCCAGCACAGATCATTGCATATAGGAGATAGTAAACATTTGTCAATTGAATTGGGGACAATGCCAGCCTAGAGAAGAATGGGCAGTTCTGCTGCTGCTGAAGGAAGTTCAGCTCTTAGTGGAGATGATTCCTGACCCAAGAAGCCTGCAGCTCCTCCTCTGGTCTCCATGTAAGGGGCTAGCCTGAGGCAGAAGGAGTAGCCAAGGGGGGAGGCCGCCTTGGGAGTGCCCTGGGGAGACCAAAGTAATTAGAATTCTCCAAGGAAAACTGAGAGGTAATTAATTCCTTTTCCAGCACAAAGATCCCATCTGGGATATACTTGATCAAGGGTCAGAACATCTCTAGTGACAGGGAACTCACTACCCCACCAGACATCTCTTTTGGTTTCAAACAGCTCCAATTGTTTACAGAATTCTTTCTTAGCCTGAGCTGGAATCTGCAGCTATAACTTTAACCCATTAATCACAACTTTGCTGTAGGGCCAGAGAGCTCCAGGACAGACACACTAGTCGAGATTCATATACACCCATCTTCCAGAACCTTCTATAAAGTTAGCTGCTACTGTTTGGTTTGGTGAGATAGCATTATCTTCACTCTCGGAGCTCTGCTGGGTTCTGTGTTTAAAAGGGACAATGGAGATGTACAGGAAAGAGAGGTCAGTCATGGCAAGTATACTGTGCTTTTGGGGGGGCAATTTCCACAATCTCTCTTCTCCCATGTGCTGGGGACTCTGGATCCTGAGACATTATCTTCCCAAGTCACAAATGTGATGAATAGCCTGGTGTCCATTGACTCTTATCTTCTCAAAATAACTGAGGCCTAGGAAATGCTTGCTAGAATGAGAAGCAGTGATGGAGCTCAGAATGCATTTGAAGGGATTGGGCACTTTTCGCTTATTTATCTCATATACTTCAGCTGTGGCTCTGGATGCTGCTTCTTGAAAGCAGCAGCAGGACAGTAACGGAGGAACAAAGCCGCTGCCCTCTGATCCTGCAGAAAGAGAACACACAAAAGCAATGACCTTGGAGTAGGAGACTTGGGTCTGCCACTGTGTGACCTCAGGTAATCCACTGAACCTCTCTGGGCCTCAGTTTCCTCACTTGTAAAAAGCGTTGGGCTAGTGTAGCATTTTCTGAACTGTCCTGTTTGACCCTGTTGTTTCACATAATATGGATCGGGGATAATTCCACTTAGCTGAAGTAGCAAGGCATCCCAAGGGAGAGGCAGGAGTCAGCACACACTGGGTGAGTCAAATTGCTACCACCACCTCCTCTTAGATTCTGCTGGAGAATCCAGGAGCCCTTGAAAGGGCCAAAGACCTTGGCTTTGTCAAACGATTCGACATCAGAAGCAGATGTGTTATCAGTGGGAATGTCACTGAGGAAGATGCTCGGCCATTCGTTTTGTTGCTGCACCAAAAGGACCATGGTATGCTTTGATCTATTACCTGTGTCCTCTCCCTTCCTCAGGAGCAGGGACTGTCTTGGATTTTCTGTTTTTATCCCCAGTGGTTTGAATAAAGGCTTATTCAGTCATTCACAATTTAGGGGCTCTGATTGGAGATTGTGGTCCAGTAGAAGGAACATAGCCGGGAGGTCAGAGGACCTGGGTTCAAAATCTGTCTCTGTCTCTTACTACCTGTGCAGTCCCAGGAAAGTCACTTAATTGTCAAGAGTCTCAGTTTCACCATCTGTAAGATTAGAAGGTTGGACTCGATGGTCTCTGTGGTTTGGATCAGTGATACTAAGATATTTCTCCTCTAAAATACTCAGCATGAAATGATATGAAATGCTGAAATCTCCAATGAGCTGAGACAGAGGGTTGTCTAAAGGGAAATAATGAATTGATTGGCACATGGAGGGCATGAATAGGTTACAACACTTGAAAAAATGAGCAGAAACCAAACATGCCTTTGTGTCTTAAATTACACTGGTTCTTCATATTTCTTCCAGTCATTCTCTTTGCTGCCTTTCCCCACTAGCCCTTCCCTGCCATGCTGTAGGTACCCTACCATGGAGAACTTAACCATTTTTGTTTAGGAACTCCCAGCCTGGGGCCTGCTATCCTGCCTGGCAAGAGCTTAATGTAGCCTCCTAGGCTACATATGGTGTGCTAGGCACATTTCATCCAGGCTTCACTTTACTCCCTACATAATGGATATCAAGTTTGAGAATAAAAATCAAATTAATATTGCCATTGTTACTGTGTTAGTCTACTCCCTCATCATTCCACTCATGTTCCTTGTAAGTTCCAAATAAAAATGCCATTCCCAATTATAGTGAAATTTATTACAATGTGAGCTCCTTGTGTGTAGGGGTTGCCTTCACCTTTTAAAATTTGTATCCTCAGTGCTTAGCACAGTGGTTGACATATTGTAAGCATTTAATTAATGCTTTGCCATCCATCCATCCATCCATCCATCCATCCATCCATCCATCCATCCATCCATCCATATATACATTTGTTCATCTGTAGCAGCAAGCATCCTAGCATACCCAGGGTGGCCACTAGCATAGGTTCTTTGACCTGCTTTTCTAAAGGAAAACAACTCAAAAGGGTTAACAATCATACTTTAATCAATCAAACATATATCATTTACCCAGTTCAGGGGAAAAAGTCATCACCCTGAACTTCAGAGAATCCAAAGAGAAGTTACAGCAGAAAACAATGCAATTCAGCAGACAGGGCTTCCAGCTGTCAGACCACTCTGGGAGCCAAGCACAAGCCCCCCATGAGTCATGGTTTTAGCCTGAGGGTGGCCAGACCAGCAGCCGGCTGGAGGGAACCCAGAACACCAGCAGCTGTGGTGTTTACAGAATTATCAACACATAGAAACCTAGGACAAAGTGAGGGGTTAGTGCCCTATGGACTTTGGGACTGGTTGGGAGAATGCGTCAGCTTCTTCCCCTGGGGGCGAGAAGCTGCTGAGGAGCAGGTGCAGCTTGTGCCACACTGCTGCGTTGCAGCTTCAGCTCTTGGCCCACGAACTATAGGGGGATCTGGCGAACAGTCTCAGGGGTAAGTGCTCTTGCTTTACCCTTCTTGGATCTGGATTGCAGACTGGGATGGAGGTCTTGGGGCGTGTGTGACCATCTTGCCAGAGTGTGTGGAGGCTTCACACAGGCCACCCAACTAATACCTCTGGAAGTTGAGAAAACCCCAGCATTTGGGACGGAAGTTCCCCTGGCTGGTGGCAGAGTCCTAGTGTGGCAACAAGCCCAAAAGTCAAGTAATTGAATGGCAACATGCCTAGGCAAAGGAAACAAAAAAAACAGAAAAATGCAAAATTAGACTCCTATTCACCTTGCCCTATTGGAAAAGTTGAAGGGGTTATGGGAGAAGACATGGGAGAGAGCAGATTGGATGAGGGGATATCTAGTGGGACTGCTATTCTGGGGTGGTGGGTAGGCAAAAATGGGGAAAATTGTAACTCAAAATCTGACAGAAATGAATGATGTAAACCAGAAATTAATAAAGCATTTGGGAAAAAAAAGAAAATGACATATACACAGATCATTAACTATATGCCTATACACACATGTATGTAATATGTATGTATGCATGTATGTATGTATACACATATATTAAACAAAGTCCTTTCAAGGGGGTGAGGTCACTAACATTTGAAGGAATAGGGAAAGATCTATTCTAGGATACGACATTTGAGCTGACCCTTGCAGAGCTTCCCAGAGGCAGAGGTGTTGACCTTTCATGCTCTGGAGATGGATCAGGAAAAAGCAAGAAGTCAAAAGATGAATGTTTCCCAAGAACACAGAGAATACCAGTTTGGTTGGACCTCAAAGTGTTTGAGGGGCTTGCGTTCTAAGTCACTGAAGGAAATACTCACATAGAAGAAATCACAGACCTATGAGGATTTGAGTGTATACCTTCTGAATTGTATATCAAAATGCTTATTAAATGCAATAAATTGTGGTAGGCCATGTGGTACAGTGGGAAGAATGCTGAAATTTTTAGGGATGAGAACTGAATTCAGATCTCAGCTCTTATACTGATGACCTATTGTAGACATGAGCGGGTTAGTGATATTCTCTGTATATCACTTATGTCCATGTCAGTTAAAGGGAGTTTGAACTAGAAAACAACTGAGATCTTGGTCTATGATCTTATGGATTTCAAACATACTCAATTTCCTCCATTTTGATCCTAATTCTCCAAACCTCTAGTTCTCCATATTCCCAAACTAGGGCCATCTGTATTTATCTCAACCAGAAATGTGTCATATTGCTAAACTGGATTTCAAACTAAGAACATCTAAGTTTCCTCCCAGCTCTGAAATTATGGCTTTCAAAATACTCCTGAATTTGCATGATTGATCATAGACTAGTGGGATGAATTCTACACCACCCTTCTATCCACCACTTTCTCTCCACTCACATAGTCATGGCCTCCAAATTCATTCCCTTGTATCTACAGAGCCTTCCATTAGCAATCCATTATCCACAGAGCTGTGGCTAAATTGAAAATTTCAAAGCCCAGATCTTGCCTTCAAATTTCCCAGTTCAAGAAGTTTCAGTGGCTCCTCATGTCCCCTAGGATAAAATGTAGACACTATAGGTTAGAACTCAAAGCTTTACACAGTCTGGATGCAAATGATCTTTCTAGAACATTTTGCATCATCACCTCTTACACACTGTGTATTCAAAGCAAGCTGTTTTATTTGCTTTTCTCTTTGTATACAGCATTCAATTTCTCACCTCCATGCATTTGTACTGGCTGTCCCCTATCCCTGAAATTCTCTATCTTTTCACATATACTTCCTGGAATCTTTAACCTCCTTCACCGTTCAGCAAATGTGCAACCTCCTACAAAAATCTTTCCTCATCCCTTCAATTGATAATTCTCTAATCATCCCTTGAAATTAATTAAAATTCACTAGGTCTATATTTTTAACTTACTTGTGTAAATGCACTTCCTTTACAATGTAAGTTCCTTGGAGAATAGGGGATGTTTTGTTTTTGTCCTTATATTTCTCAGTGCCCAGAATAGTCTCTCACACACAGTTGTTGGTTAATAAAATACTTTTGAATTGTTGAATTGACCTTTTCTCATTTCCCTAACATCTAGGCTGGTTAGTTCAGTTGGCTAGAGCATGGAGATAATAATGCCAGAAAATGATTCAAACTCCATCTGGTCCAGCCAGCTCTACCAGGAGAAACACTCTGCTGGTGCCCACAGAATACACTTAGATTTCAGGGAAACATATCATCGCCAATTTGGAGAGGACTTCAGTCCTTTCAGGACTTACAATATATGTGTGTGTATTTGTATCTCTCTGTATCTCTGTCTTCCTCTCTTTGTCTCTCTGTCATCTCTGTCTCTGTCTGTGTGTCTCTTTGTCTGTCTCTGTGCCTATCTCTTTGTCTCCGTTCATTTCCCAGTCTTTCTCTCTCTGTTTGTCTCTGTCTCTTTTTCTCCTCCTAACAGGGAATGGACTGCCTCAGGAGATACTGGGTTCTCCTTTCTCAAAGGTCTTCAGACAAATTCTGGATTTTTATTCAGTGCATATAGAAATTAGACCATACTTGTTTAAAATGGCTATAGTATAATGGACTTCTCAACCTGAGTTCATATCTGGCCTTAGAAACTTCCTGGTTGTATGACCCTGATCAAGTCACTTCACCCTGTTTTTCTCAGTTTCCTCATTTGTAAAATGAACTGGAAAAAGAAATGGCAAACCCATCCAGTATCTTTATTAAGAAAGCCCCAAACAGGGTCACAAAGAATCAGACATGACTGAAATGACCGAACAACAAAACATACATATATGCATGTATATATATATATATATTTACATCTCTCATTTATATGTATACATATATTCCTAGATTATATATATATTTTTTTACTAACATACACATGGAAATATAGACACATAGACACATGAGTGTGCACACGCATGTGTACACACACACACACACACACAGACACACACACACAAAAGAGGTAAATGAAGATAGTAGTCCAGGCTACCTGAGAGCAACTTAGATGCTGCCTTTGTGTTGTGCCTTTGCTTTCCTGGCCCTTGGGCTGGCAGGCCCTGCAAGGCCCCTCCCCATCCTGAGTCTAAAGAAAGCAGGGCCTGCCAGGGTCCCATTGGGATCCCAGAAACTCATCAGGAGGCATTGTTGATGGGCTTTCAGGGAGGAGAGGAGAATAGCCACCTTGTATGGCCTTGCATAATGACCGGATCCTTAACTGGGAGGTCACAAGATACCAAAATCTCCCCTTCCCCACCTTTTTTTTTCTTTTGTATGAAGGAACCCATTAAAGGAATAGGACCCAGAACATCATCTGGGTAGGGATATTATTCAAGACACCTGAAAAGGTCTTCCTACAGAGAAAGGGAAATTGTTTGGCTGTTTTCAGGAGTTATTGTCAAAATGTTGGCTGGGGCTAATGCTTTTCTGTCAGCCAGACTGCTTCTGAAGCCATATCATGTTAAGCGTATATCTATAAACAGACAAGCTGTAAACATTCCATGGCATACCTTAGCACAAACAGCAGAGCTGGGAGACAAAAGAACCTTCTGGGTTTGCTCTTGGAGAAGACAGGCAGCATCATGTATCTTGAAGGAAAACAACAAACCCTATATCCCAAATTAGGACCCCAGACGTCCAGCCTTGTTCCCACTGTTATCTGTGTGACTTTGGACAAGTCATTTCTCCTCATTTGGCCCCATTTTCCTTAGCCAGGTAAGAATGGGGCAGGATGAGATAGCCTCTAAATTCTCTTTAAGCCCTGAATGATAGGATTCTAGAAGTTCTTCTTCTCCACCTTATTTATCATTCCTCCTGGCTAGCGGCAGCATCTCATTTAAGGCAGTCTTCTCAACTGATTATCAGAGAACTCGCTTCCATCCCCACCGGGCAATCACAATTTCAGATGTCTTAGACATTTTATGTGAAGCCTGGGATTGGTAGCCAGTGTTGTGAAATTAGGGTTAGCTCTAATCCCTCTGATTTAGGATTAAAAACTCTTTCCTGGGGGCGGCTAGGTGGCACAGTGAATAGAGCACCAGCCCTGGAGTCAGGAGGCCGGGAGTTCAAATCCGGCCCCAGACACTTAACAATTATTAGCCATGTGACCTTGGGCAAGTCACTTAGCCCCAGTTGCCCTGCTTTCTACCCTCCAAAAAAACCCAAAACAACAAAAACAGACCTCTCTCTCTTTTGTGCTCCTTCCTCTCCAAATCCCTATCTCCCCATAGCTTTTTGATGAGGCAGTTTGTTGGTTCAGTAGATAGATCATTGGGTGAGACTTTGTGGCATGAGCACTTTCTCTGTGCCCCAGCAGTGCCAAAACCACACAGAGGAATCTTTAAGTAGCACAGTTTGCAGGAATGGAAGCGATTGCCAGTGGTCTGTATCACACCTGCCCCATCCCAGAACTTTCTGTACTGTTGGCCAAGGGCCCCTCCCCTGGGGGGTTGTTTCTGGTCCCCTTTTGCATGTGTCAGGGTTGGAGGGCTCCAGAGAGCCCTTGTTGTGATGTCTGTTTTTCTTCTGAAAGCATGTATTTCTCTCCTGAGAAGCCAAGAGGACAGGTGCACTTTATGAACAGCGGCACTTTAGGAACAGACATTCCAAATGCTTTTCCCCTCAAGGCCCCTCAGCCCAAGATCCTGCCCTGCCTATCGGGTGCAAATCGTTCCTGTTTGCCAAAAATGGAGAAAGCTGGGCCCTCAGAGGCTCAGCTCAGGATCTGGGACATAGTTGCTGCTGTGACCTGTAGGACCTCAGAAGGGGCCCTTCTTCCTGCAGGTGCATCAGCGAGTTTCCAGAAAGTTCATCTCATGTTTCTTTCCTTGTCCTAGGTGGAGTGAAATCCTTTCCTTTCCAAAAATGCTGCATAGGAAAAACAAATAATGCCTTTTATTGAAAAATGTATTTATCAGTATCACTCATCATTCTGTACTTATGATTTTGCTTTTGTTGTACATTCTGTTATTGTAATTATTGTACAACCTTTTAAGTGTTGTAAAATTGTTTTGCGTTATGTGCCTGCTAGTTATGCAATAAACAGGCTTTATAAATGTCAAAAAAAGTAAGAAAGATCTGAGTTCTAATTCCCCCTACATATACTTTCTAGCTTTATGATGTTGGGCAAGTCACTTAGCTGCTATCTGCCTCAGTTTCCTCAACATTAAGATGTGGACAATAGGACCTAGGTCACAAGGTTGTTGTAAGAATGAAATGAAATTATACTTTCTAGGCACTTAGAGTGCGTGGTACATAGTTCACGCCATATGAATGTCTCTTCCCTTCCCCTCCTCACTCTCCCCACTCCAGTGACTTCATCAGCCCAGGCAGGCAATCCTCCCCATGCCTCCCACCAAGCAGATTAATCAGGATTTTTGAATGACCTGTCAAGGTCACACAGTCATTCTATGTCAGAAATGAGACTTTAAGACAGGGTTTTCCACCTCCAAAGGCTGCTCTTCGCCATGCCAATTGCCTTCTGTATTTTCCTAAATCTGTGATCTCCTCAGTGTGCGTACCATCTCACAATGGAGATTTTGGACCTATCCATAGGCCATGCCACCTTGAGCAGCTTTTGTCTGTGGCTTTCCACAGCAGAGCTCTGAGCCCTTCCTCATTTGCTCCTGACATTGGGAAGCTGTGCTTGGGACCAGTAGTTGTCCTTCCCAGTGGCCTCTTTTACTTTTCCCTCACTCACTTGTTTGAGGACACTCTATTTCACTTGTGTTTCTACCATTGGGTTCAGATGGTCATTTTCAAGTCTTCAGGTACCAGTGTTTAGTGTCTCTCATCTATCCAGTGACACTGATGAAACAGCATTTGCTCCTCTCCCTCCAAACTATAACTGCTGAGAGCAGAGAGAAAGGCCGGAAGGTGGACATGGGGCTTTCTAGTCTTTGAATAATATTGAAAAGCAGTATCCTGAGCCTTTGGGACTATCGCTCCTCACTCCTGCCCCTCTGCCTGCTGGGGACCCCCTGCCCTCACATACCTTGTAAGTTCTGTAGACACTTAGACAAAGTGCAGGCCACTTCCCCAGGGAGAAGGTAAAGGCCTTGGGGGCAGGGGTTATGCAGTTTTTGTTTCTGTCTTCCCACCAAGACCACAACCTGGGGCCAAACACTGGGGGAGCTCACAATGTACTTGGTGAGATAAGATGTAAACAGCTACACACAAACAAGATATAAATAGGATTAATTGGAGGTAATCAATCTAGGAGAGAAGTGCCTGAATGGGGATGGGGTGGCCTTATGCATTTTGTAGTTGCAGGAAGCCAGGAGGTGAGGGGAGAGCATGTCCTAGGAGCACAGCACTTAAATGCTTGCCAGGTGACTGATACACCTACAGAATCTCCATAGTCAGGGGTGTGCTGCTAAATATTTTACAAGTGACTCTCTATAAAAAAAGGTATATGCACACACATTTAAATTTAATCTTATTTAATAAGTTTTTTTCCTACAATTTTCTTAAACCTAAATAATCAACAGAACCATCAAGCCCTGCTTTGCAGCATCTGCTGCTTTCTGAAGTGGAAAGGCTCACGTTGAAAATTTAACGATAGGCTTTTGGCTGGAGGGAACTCTAGCACACCTCTGCATATAACACTTATTTCCCTCCTTTAATGATTAAGGACGCTAGGTATGTTAGAGCAGGAACCATCTTTAAAAATTAATCAATCATAGAGAGCAAGTGTTCAGCCACATTGATCAAACTAATGAGCTGGGAATAACAGCTCTATTGTACCCAAGCTTGCTTTTACTTAACAGGAGAAATGAGGGTAAACCCAGGCTATTTACTGTCGTTTTCAAGGTCCAGCCCCAGACATATGGGCATGATGAACGGCCTGCCCAAAGAGAAGTCACGAAACAGAAAGCTTCTTATATTGATTTGAGGAGCAAGGAGGGGCAGTGTCATGGTGTAAGAGAATGGCTTGTTATTATACCAAATACTATCTGGATTTTGAAGCTCTTCCAATCAGGTCTGCCACTCATTACCCAGGAGACCTTGAACATATCATTGGGCCACTCTGGGACTCAGTTTCCTCATCCATAAAATTAGAGTGTTAGACCAACATTAGAGGTCCACAGGAGAATGGATTTAGTGTGAGGAGGGGCCTTAGAGAACATCTACATTGCATTCAAGTCAGTAAACATTTATTAAATGCCTACTATGTGCCAGGCAGTGTTCTATGCTTTGGATGTACAAGGGCAAAGGCTCTCAAAGAGCTTACATTTTAGGAGATAATCTCTCAGATTTCTACAAACTCCATATTCTACAATCCATACCTCAAAAATAAAAAGTAACGATGGAAGGTCTGGATGTGCTGGCACACTAGCCTCCATTGAGTTCTTAAAGAAAAAATACATCTCCTTGCAGCAACTCCACATCATGTATGACTGCAGTGGCAAGACACTCCAGAGGTCCTTTAGTTTGACTGCTTTGTTTGACAGAAGATGGAAATGAGGAGTTAAATGACTTACCTAGGGTCACGCAGATTTTTAATTCTTTTTGTTGTGGCCAGAGGGTAAAACACTTCTTTCCCTTTAAATTCACCCATGCTTTCCAGAAGCCCCTGTGTCTGCTGTGTCTGTGCTTTCAAGTGATAGAGGGCTCCTTCTGCTAAGAGGGTCATCTCCCTCCACTCTGGTCACCTTTCTCATGCTCCACTTCCCAGGCAGTTGTGGACTCTGCCCCTGAGTGTGTCCTGCAGTCGATGAGTCTGGGCTTGTCTGCAACCAGGTTTCCACATCACTGGCCAGCTGTGGCCCTTCTGAACCATTATCCCCAGCCCACTCTTCTAGTTCCCCTGTTTATATTATCTCCTTGAAGGGAGCTTGCCTATGAATATCCTTAGTGGTTGGTAAAGTGCCAGACAGAGTTAATAAATGTTTGCTTATCTATTTCTCTATCGAATATTTACTTGCTAATTTTTGCATTCATTAGTCATCTATTGCCTCCCTCAGTATGTCTGACTCCCAATAGTATTCCCTTTTGTCTATATTCTGATGTCAAAGGCTTTTCGCAGTGATTTTCTCAAACCGTTACTCCTGCTAATAACCAGCCCTGGCCATGTTTCTGTCTGTTAACTCCCCCCTGATGATCTGAGGAGGGAGACCTTCTAGATAAAAGCAACAAAGACAAAAAGTGCCAAAGCTCAGCACTGACTTGGAATACTTTATTGAAATTCTGACCCACAGCCTAATTTTTCTAAATCCATAGGTCACTGGTAACTCATGTAGCTTCCTTAAATAAAACCTAACATCAATTGAATTGGATTCAAGAAACATTTACTAAGGGCCTACTGTATTATAGGACTGTCATGGACCTAGGGATTCAAAGGATCAAACCAAAGGCAGTCCCTTTCTTAAGGAGCTTACAGGGCCTGAAACAAGGAGAAGGGCTAAGGTGAATCCTACTGTTCTACTGTGGCATCTACCTCCTCACAGTACCTAGTACAGCTTTCTGGCCCCCATGGGAGCCCAGATAATTGAAATATCAATGATATCATCTCCCAGTGCCAACAGTAAGATAATTGGCCAAATAAATCACCTGATCCAAAGAGTACAATGAAGCCATGATGGGAAGGTAGGTTTTCCTTTGAGAGATGAACATGTTTGTCTTGGAAAAATAACATATCTTCTTGTCTCCCTGAGGTGAGCACCTGGAAACTGATGCAGAAACCCTAGGAAGCAGTCAATTGGCTAATAACTGTATTGTCCCTGGTGTGAGTGGAGAAAAACTCCATCTCTGGGAATCCCAGAGCTTCTTGTTTCCTTGGCAACTGCAGGTAAAACAGAGCTATGACGCACTCAACTCCCGAAAGCCCTTTCTTAATCCTCTTCAAGGCTAGATGTCTACTGAATCACCCAGACCTCCGGAATTCTTGGTCCTTTAAGAGACTCAGATGATCTAGGCCTCTGTCAGGTCTCTGGGCAATAACCTTGTCTTTGGAGTTGCTGATGGACTTCTCAAGAGAGAAGGTTTTAAAGATTCACATCAAACAAGGCCTTGAGAATTAGCTCTCCCTGCACTGGTGAAGAGTGTTCTTAAAGCTGTGATCTGACTTCCTGAATTACTTGGGGAATAGCTCTGACTTGGATTCCACTAATGGATCTTAATAACTGAATTGTCTACAACCCTCTAAAGTGATTTTTGAGGATTTTAGTTGGTAAGTAAGGGACATCTGAACTCAGTCTTCACATCTGCTTTTAGGCTTGCTTTTCATATCTGTGAAGGCTATTCTCAATCTCCAACCATACTCTCAGCAGGCTAAGAGCATTGAGTTTTGACATAAGGTCAAAAGTAGCTATAGTTCACCACCCCCACTCCATCCTCTCCCTGACCAAGGTCATGCATTTGGAGATGGTGTGAACACTTGGAGGCTGATTCAATCTTTTCATTTACTGAGGAGGAAACTTAGACCTAAAGATATGAAGTCATTTGCCTAAAGTGGCACAAATAGTAAATATCAGAGGCAGGATTTGAGGCCAGGTCCTCCGACTCCAAAGCCAGTGTTATTTTTCTGTGCCATGCTACCCTTAAATTGAGAAGAAGAGTAACAGGAATTTATTGACTCCTACTCATTAAACTTTGAGGTTTCTGAAAAGTATTATAAATATTAGTTCATTTTATCCTCACAACAATGCTGAGAAGGAAATGCTGTTATTATCCTCAATTTTCAGACAAGGTAACTGAGGCAGAGAGAGACTCAGTGTCTTACCCTGAGTCACACAGCTAGTAAGTATAAATCGTGGGATTTGAACTCAACTCTTCCAGATTCCAGGTTCATCATTCTGTCTTTTGGAGCACCCAGCTACCTCCATTTCATTCACCCAGCCTTCATTAAATGCCCTCTGTAACACAGAGGCAATATTATGTAGTGGATAAAGGGAGAGCCTTGGAGTGAAGAAGCTTTGTGTCTTGCCTCTGAAGCATACTTTGCTGAAGGCCAAATAATTGAACATTCCAGTGCCCCAGACAACCCTCTAAGACTATTTTAACTGTAGAATCTTGAGCAAAGTCTTTTCCTCACCTTTTCTGGACCTCAACTTTCCTATCTGTAAAATCAGAGGTTGGACCAGACAGACTATCAAGTGTTTTCCAGATAGCAATTTATGGCCATCAGGTACAGACAATTCACTAATCTACACTGATACAGGATATTTCTATGTTAGTCATTGCCGGCAACAATCAAGTCATGTATCCAGACCCCCCAAAATAGCAACAAACAAGCAAACAAAGCAAAAACGTTAAGTTAATTAAATATGATACACAGCTTAAGATACATGCCCTGGTGTGGTCATAGTTATAATTGCAATAGAGCTTAGAACTGTATTGTCTGTAAGATCTTGGATTTTAATTGCCCATAACTGCATCATTTTCATCTCTTTCACTTTCTAATGTAGACATCTCAAGCTTTCACCTTTCTTCTTAATTTCTTTTGAATAACTAATACTAAGTTGGTTAATGGGCATGCTAGGCCTTGCACTCTGGATGATCCCACCTTATGGCACAGTGTGTTGCTTTCAGTAGCACCAGGTGTTCATTGCCCCCTCTATCCCAGGGTCCTGAGAGCCATCCATCACACCTCTTGACATGCTCACAGTCCCTGTTTCTTGTGACAGCTAAGTGAACCAAATGATGCAGTGCACTCCTTATTATTGTATTAAAAGATAAAGTGTGTTGATATTATACTATCAATCTATCTATCTATCTATCTATCTATCTATCTATCTATCTATCTGTCTATCTATCATCTCATGCATTTCTGAGTTATCTGCTAGCCTTCATGTGGCTGTCTGTGGCTTTTGCAAAACTCCCCCCCCTCAAATTCCCATTTAGTTTCTTATGCCAACACACAATATATCAGAACCATGATGGGGAAAGCTGTGATGTGGAAGGGATGATTATATTTACTTCCATGGTAAGACACTTTCTATGTGATGCTAGGGAAATCACTTAGCTTCTGTGTGCCTTAGTTTCCTTAACTGTAAAATGGGAATAATAACACTTACCACGCAGGGCTGTGAACATCAAATGAGATAACATTTCTAAAGTGCTTACTCAGCATAGTGTCTGGCACATAGTAGGCCCATAATGCATACTTGTTACCCATTTCTACATGCTCCTACCTGCCAGGGTCTCCCCACCTCAATTGTCTTGTATCTACTTTTGTAACTGTAACTGTATATGTGCTACCCCCTTGACAAATTACTTTCTGTTTATTCTATGTAACTTGTATGGACCTGTTTTGCATATCCCCTCCCCTATTATAACATAAACTTCTTGAGGACAGGGGATGTTTTTGCTTTTGTCTCTTTAGTTCTTAGCACAGTTCCTGTAAGCTAAGAAGTGCCTAGCAGATTGTTATTGCATTGTATTATATATTTATTTTATTTAACCATTTTGTGCCTCAGTTTCCTTCTCTGTGAACTGAGGGAATTTGGTGTAATACCCCCTAAGGTCCCTTCCAGCTCTAAATCCACAGCCCTGTACTATCTTCCAGCTAAACTATAAGCTTCTTGAAGGCAAGAAATATTCCACTTCTGTCATGGTGTCTCATGTATTTAAAATATAGGTCCATCATAAATGATTTATACTTGCCTTTGCCATGCCCACATGTCTCCTAGTAAAATAAAAGGTTACCTCTCTATTTCTCTTTTCTTTTGATGGGGGGGGGGGTGAGACAGTGAGGAAGGCACTTATTATTTCATTAGTGTAGGAACCCTCTCACTCCCACCCCTGAGAAACTACTTTTACTAATCATTCACTCAACACCAATAATTAAGTATTAATTTAGCACCATAAAAAGCCAGGCTGGTGATACAAGTATAAAGAATGAAGTGATCTCTACTCACAAAAAGTTTATATTCTAATGAAGGAGACAAATAAGTATATATAAAAATGGGAAAACCCCATAAATATAAAGTGAACAAACATGAGTATATACAAAGCAACTAGTTTCATAAATGGAAACTTGGGAGGGAGGGCATAGGCAATTAGACAGAGCAGGAGATGGTGTTGTCTCTTAAAGGGAAGGAAAGACTCTCTGAGGCAGAGAGAAGGAGGGAGTGCAGTCCAGGCAGGTAGGACAGATAGGAAGAGGTTAGGGAACTGCCCAGAGTGCTGAAAAGTTAAGTGACTTGCATGAGGTCACAGCCAGTACCCATCAGAGGTAGAACTTGAAATGGGGTCTTCCTGGTACAGCAGCCATCTCTTACTATATCTCCATATAGTAAGACTTCTGGACTCCTCTATATACATTGGCTTATCCAGCCACAGAGCCAAAGGATAACTTCCGTTTTCTGGAAGTCAGCTGCTAGGACAGCTAGCTAAATTGGGTATTCAGCAGGAGACTGACATTATCAGCAGACTGAGCTTGCAGAACTATAGCTTGGACTTGGATTTTGACATCCTTTGGAATGAAAGTGAGGCCACTGTGGATGCAGATTTTATATTTGTGTATGTTCTTGTGACCATGGAAATAATAATAAAAAAAATTGCCTGCACAATTTGGGAATGAACAAAGGAGGCGGAAAACAAATCAACCTAACAAGCTGGTGTTGACATTCAGTCTCATACTACACATAGCCCTACCTTGACTTGTCTTAAAAGGGAAGTGGGAGAAAGACATACAATGAGAGTTTAAAAAACACTCACAAAGAAAGCTAGAGAAATGTAAGAATCATGGATTAGCAGGAAAAAGAGTGCAGCCTGGTCCAAGGCCATGAGAGCTGTGGGCACAGACCACATGATATTTACTCTTAGATTGTGCTCCTAGCTTCCAGCTATCCAATCCACATCTGTGGGCCTCAGTTGGTTCCTATGCTAAGGAAGTAAAGGCTTAATAAGTGTGCTGAGTTGGATGAAGTACATTGCAATAACAATAAATTAATATTTGCTCTGTATACGTACAAATTCTTTTATTAAAGACTAGATAGTGCTGAGTTAGGGGTATTATTTGGAGTGGGGATTGAAAAGGGAACTGGGTCCCCAGTTGCTCTTGGGGGTGTCAGCTGAAGGGGGTGCAGTATCCACTTTATGCCAGCTATGAGAGCAATTGTTAAATTTTCAATAGGACCTCTGGAAACACTACAAATCAGGCCTAGGTTTGTTGATTATCTAGACTTGAGAGTGATGGAGAAAATAGTAACAATATAGATTAAACTTAAAAACTGAAATAATGTAGATTAAGCTAATAGATTGAATTTATCTGAGGTATTTGAGGTACAGAAACATACTTTTGGAGAGTCAGTTGTTAAACATTTACTATTGCAGGAGTAACCCTTTATCTAACATTTGCCAATTTAACTCTTTTCCACTAAATTACAAGCACCTAGAATGTATTTACACCAAAAGATGACTTTTCATTTAAAA
This sequence comes from Gymnobelideus leadbeateri, assembly GCA_011680675.1. Lineage (NCBI taxonomy): Eukaryota > Metazoa > Chordata > Mammalia > Diprotodontia > Petauridae > Gymnobelideus > Gymnobelideus leadbeateri. The sequence continues at coordinate 38,462 of WOXC01000709.1, read as the reverse complement.
ATGAGTATTGGAAGTATTCTTGTATTATTTGCTATGAGTAAATGATAAGTGGTGGCTGGTTGGGAGAAGGAGCTTGACTTATGAACACAATGCTAGAGGTAATCAAATATAAAGGGTCTCAGCTTATCAGACTGCTTACATCCATTATTTCCCCAAAGTAATTGCTCACTTCTTTCCCCAACGAAAGGGAAAAAATCTGTAAAAGGAGATTGCTACTAGAAAATTTAGGGTATTGATTCATCAGTGGTGGCATTGTGAACTGATCTGATCATTTTGGAGAGCAATCTGCAATTTTGCCAAAAGAGTTATAAAACTGCCTATGCCCTTTGACCCAGCAATACTCCTGTTACATCTATTTCCAAAAAGGTTTAGGGAAAAAGGAAGAGAGCTGATACATTCTAGAATGTTTATAGAACTTTTCTTTGTGGTGGCAAAGAATTGGAATTACAGGGATGCCCATCAATGAGGGAATGGCTGAACAAGTTGTGGTATATGATTGTGATGGAATACTACTGTGCTATACAAAATGATGAGTTTGAAGATCTTAGAAAAAACATGGTAAAACAATGAAGAGTAAAATAAGCAGAACCAAGAGGACGTTGCATGCAGTAAGAGCAATACTATTTTTTCTTTTTTGCTTTTTTTGGAGGGCAATTGGGGTTAAGTAACTTGTCCAAGGTCACATGGCTAGGTTTTTGTTTGTGTGTGCGTTAAGTGTCTGAGGTCGGATCTGAACTCAGGTCCTTCTGAACCCAGGGCCGATGCTCTTACTCACTGCACCACCTAGGTGCCCTAGAGCAATACTATTTTAAGAACAACATTGAGCAAATAAATTATTCTGACTATTATAAAAACTGAAATTTAATACAAAGGACCTATGAAGAAAGATGCTATATATATTCAGAGAAATAACTGACAAATAAAAGTATATATAGAATAACTTTACATATACATATGAGTATATATATACATACATACATACATATGTGTATGTGTGTGTGTGTATGTGCAGACATCTATTTGTTTCTAATAGTAGGCATCCCTAGGGTGAAGAGGAGGGAAGAAGAAAAGACAAAAAAAAAGAAAATTACATGATAACTTTATTATATATTGAAAAGGACTAGCAAGTTGTACATAATAGATTTGCAGTTTCATGTACAATCATCTTTTTATTGGACTGTGTTATAGAATTCCTTGTTTTATTCATTAAATTAAAAATTGAATTAATAAAAATTTAAAAAGAGGTTGTTACTTTTAACTACTGCCTCCCTGAGGGCAGGAGACATTGCTGAAAGGCACTATATAAGCTGTTCATTCAGTAAGTTATCTTATTATTAGTTTCTGATATATTTCCATTTAATTAAATCCTTATTATAAATAAATGTCAGAGTGGTTTCATTAGCATATAAGTATCTTTTGCAAAACAACAACAACCACTTAAAATGATGGATGATTGATGCAAGAAAAAATAATTAATCCTGATTCACCTCTCAGCACTAGCATGTCGTGACCTTTTTGGCAAATCACAAATCTTAGATGGATAGTCCTTTGTATAATCCCAGGGTTCTTAACCTTTTTTGTATCCCAGATGCCTTTGGCAGTCTGGTGAAGCCTAGGTACTTATTAGAATATTTTTGAATGCATAAAATAAAATACATATAATTGCAAAAAAGGCAATTATATTGATAGAAAGATGTATGTTTTTTCTTTTTCAAATGTATGTATCCTTGGAAGTCTGGTCCTAGACCCCATGGAGATTTGTGGAGGTTAGAAAGGAAGCACTTGTCTAATTCTTTTCCCTAGTGAATCATCTTACTTCATTCAATAGCTAATAGCAGTAAGTTTAGGGATTGGGCTTGTGTTTTCATTGGTATAGGGAACTCCCAGGTGTAGAAATGCCTGCTACCTGTAAAGGTCGGCCTCTTGTCTGCAACTTTTAGTCTTAGACATTTGAGGAGATATAGGGCTTCTTAAACTTTTTCCACTCATGACTTCTTTCCCAGGCAGCATTCACTGGTGCCCTGTGGCATGATGGCATGCACAGAGCAAAGCACACATGCTTTGTGTTCAGAACCAAGGCTGTAGTGAGGTTGCGCTATGCAACATGGCCAAGAGCTTCCAGAAACACCTTGGATTCATTACACATTTGATTTTTAATTAATTTTTGGTCATTGTGCATTCTGAAACCTTTTATTGTTGTCAATTTTTTGTGACCCTATATGGGGTCATAGCTCACAGTTTAAGAAGCACTGTCCACTAGAATGTGGAGAGGATAAGTGACTTGGGCAGGCCCATATAGCCCAAAACTCAACAGTGGAATTGGAACTCATATCTACTTGGTGTGATGATTGATTTATTTCCTAGGTCCAACTGGTGTAAACGAGTACATGTTTGACCACTGATTGACTCACCTCTTTACCTAGGAAGTTCTTATGTACCCAATAACTGACTATGGTTACATTTAGGGTTATGAATGCAAGGTTAGCAGACTATAGGTTTAGCAAACATCATTAATCTATGTATGCAAGTTAAGCAAGCTTTCATAGTCACAGTGCCCTTGTTGTTGATAAGGGGAAGTATGGCCCAGATCACTCACTGACTTCTCTAACGTCCTCTTCCCATTAAGTACTCATGAATCTGCTAAGCAACGACAATCAGATATAATGGCAGAGGCCCAAGATATCTGGGCTCTCTCAGGGCACACAACCCACTGTATGTTTGAGTGATGGTTGTCAGCCATGCCTATGTAGGACAAGAGCCACTCACTTCACTGGCTGTGACTAATAACTTGTCTGACTCACGATCATTTGGGTGCTTCTATTCCTTCTCAGGACTTCTTCACCCCAAATCCCCTCACATCTAGCTTCAAAGCTGGCTTGCTTCCCACCATGCTCTTCTGTTCTCATACATTAGTAACAAGTATATATTGAGCTATTATTATGTTCTGGGTAGTAAGTAGTTGGGATATGATTTTATGGTCTATATCAGGCAATTATTTATTCAGGCAGCAACAATAAGAACAAAAATCTATAAAGCACCCATTGTGTGCAAAAGTCTATGCTAGATTTTGGAGGAGATGCAAAATATAGAGACCTCACTGTGTTTATAACTAATAGGGGCAATAGGCTATCAACAAAGATATTCTAAACATATATTACATGGCAAGTTCATTTAAGAGTAATGAAATATAAACAGAGATTGTTTCATTTTTGCCTTTGGAAACTCACACCCAGTTTGATGGCTAGAACATAGTAGGTGCTTAATAACTGCTGAACTGATTAAATCATAGAGGGATACAAAATGAAGCATTATAGGAAGTCAGAGTGGGAAGGGCTGTACCAGATGTAAGGGGCCCTGAAGCTTTCCTGGAGGAAGTGACCTTTGGATAGTTAATATTTCAAAAGTCAAAGAAAGGGAAGGCATTTCAGCATGGGTACCATTGTGAGCCACAGTGGTACATGTTTGGGAGAGCAGAGAAGTTGGCTAGAGTAAAGAGATGAGATCAACAATGTCCTGAGGGTCAAATAGGGCCCACCATCTGATTTTGTACAGCCCATGAGCTAAGAATGTTTTTTTTTTTTTTACATTTTAAGATGGAATATAAATTTTATTTTAAAATAATAAAATAAATATTCTTAGCTCCCAGCTATAAAAAAGTCATGAGTTGGATTTTATCTACAGGCTGTAGTTTATCAACCCCCTGACATAGACTTTTTGAGAGGAATAATATGAAATGAAACTGGAAAGGTAGATGGTGTATATGGTGCCAGATGGCAGGATGCCTTTGAATACCAAGCAAAAGTACTTAAAATATACTCTGTGTGTAACAGGGAGATATTGATTTTTTAAAATAGAACAATGACATGACCAGATCTATGCATTTACGAGTGTGTGTGTGTGTGTGTGTGTGTGTGTATGTGTGTATCAAAATGGTGTGGATTTAAGTTTTACTAATCTTAAAACTACATTGAAACATTTGGGAAACATACTATATGTGCATGTATTTGTATATACATATATGTGTCTGTATGTGTGCCTATATTTATGTATAAGATGGATGAATTTGAGAGGAAAGAAATTCTAGGTGAGAAACATTGGAAGAATGCTGTTGTAATAGAACTTCAATGATTGGATCTGATGAAAACTCCTAGGAAAATTGGAATGCATTTTGTCATATATAGATTTTGACAAATACCTCACATTGTGCACCAAGATAAAATCCAAAGACATGTTACTTAGATATTAAAGGTGATGTCAAAATTAGGTGAATGAGAAGTTAGACTATATATGTATGTATACATATATATATATATGTATATACACATATAAATACATACGTATATATGTTATGAGCAAATGAGGGATAGAAGGGATCACAAAAAATAAAATGGACAATTGACAAAATTAGAGATTGTTTTACAAATTGATGTTTTTAAAATTACAAAGCAAATAGGTAATGAGGGAAAATTTTTGTAACACATTTCTCTGATAAAGGTCTCATTTACAAGATATATAAGAAATGGAATCAAATTTATAAGATTAAGAGCTATTCCTCAAAAAATAAATGGGCAAATAATATGAACATGTAGTTTTCAAAGGAAGAAATCTATGTTTTTAGTAATCATGTGAAAAACCATTTCATATCACTGAAAAATAGAGAAATAAAAACTAAAGCTGCTCTGAGGCTGCATTTATTCTATCCAATGGACTCACAAGTTGACAAAAAAGAAAAGATAACAAATTTTGGAAACATTGTGGAGAAATAAGAAATTAATACACTGTTTGGTAGAACTATGAATTGCTCCACACTTTCTGGGGGTGAGGGGTTAGGCTGTTTCTCAGAACATGTTTCATAATAGGATATATGGGAAGTCATATTTCGGGTTACTTGAATCTCAGACACTAATGGGAAAGTACAGACATATATGTGTAAACAAAATGGAGGGATTTTCAAAATGGAATAGCTCTGGATACAGTCTGGAGTCAGGAAAACCTGAGTTCATAATCTTACATGAGAGGAATAATTAGGTAGGTGGCCTTGAACAAGTCATTTGTACTTTTTCAGTCTCATTTTTTTCATACACAAAATGTAGATACTAATAGTGCCCCCTCATAAGATTATTGTAAAAGTAAAATTATACACTATATGTAAAGTGTTTTATAAATCTTAAAACACTATAACATGTTGTTGTTGTTCCATATTCTGACCACATTCTGGGTATCATATTTAGTCCTGGGCAACATATTTTAATTTAGAAAGCAATAGAAAATTCTCAGAATAGGGCAACCACAGAGGTCCAGAATCTCAATTTCACATCATATAGAGATCACTCAAAGGAACTGGGGGTGATATTCCAGTCAAAACATAGAATGGGGAACATGGCAGTTATCATTATTATTTTAAATTCTGTAACCTGAATGAAATATGAGATAGATGCATTCTCCTTGGTCCCCAAATGAGAAGCAATGAACTTGCAAAAAGGTAATTTGATTGAACATAAGGGAATACCTTGTAACATTTAATGTGAACCAAGAGACAAATGAGCCTCCTTGGGAAGTAACAGATTCTGCCCCATTGGGGGTCTCCAAAGCCTGGGTCATGACTTTCCTGCTTCATTGCTTAGGGGATCTTGGTTTGAAATGGAGAAATGTCCTTTTCAATCCCTTCCTATTCTGAGGTTCATTGTGTCATGCATAGAGGAATAATTTGCTGCCTTTGTAAGTGATCACCTACTTGAGGGGCTCTGAATGTATAAAATCACTAGCATTTTCTTAAAAGTGCAGGAAAGAAATAAAATGTTGGGATATACATGATGCTTAGTAGGGGATTTCCTGACATTTAAATCACTCATCAGAAACTTGACATCAGTAAGGGGAAAGAAAGCAAGGAGAGGAATAGGGGTGTTGGAAAAAGAGGAAGAAGAATGAGCTTAAAATCTTAGAAAATCACCAACTGACTCCAGTGTTCTAAAAAGGAACAGAGTGAAAAATACTCATTGTCTAAGGTAACTCTTGGTTTTTGCCTCCATGTAAGGTGTAGCAGTGATAATAATGGAGAAAAAATATAATTTCCAAACTCCAAGTATAGGTTCGGAGCCCAAATAAGGGGTATCAGCTGAGTTTGCTCTTTAAGGACAGTTCAGAGAGGAATTGAGTTCAAGCTTATTCAAGACCTTGTGGCTAAGCAAAATATTCGGTTCATTTGTGGCTTGAGTTAAACTGGTTCTGAGATTTTCCTTCCTGATAAGTTAGTAAAATGTTATCAACATAACAGGATGGAAAACAGGTGTTACTGAACTATAAAGAAACCTAGAAGTTTTGCTTTTCTAAATGCTTTAATTTGTATTTTGAGCAGATCACTACCTTAGATAGACAGGGAAAGGATATTTTTCAAATATCCCTATTAGAGATAGGATGATAGAATATAAGAGCTGGAAGGAAATTTATAGAGTTCCACTTTTTCATTTTATAAGTGAGGAAACTAAGGGCCAGAGCAGTTATGGGATTTGTCCAATTTTCCCCATGCTTTCTGACTGCTAATCCAAACATGCTTCATATTTTATTTTACCGCTATTTTGTGCAGAAAAATCCTTTCAGAGATAATTGTTGATTATGTGATGTTAGATGTGAAAGAAAAAGCCGAAAATGACAGGAATTACATCTTAGTCTCAAAATGATGTACCTAAAAAGGGATTTTTGCAGTTAGATGATTTAGACTGATTCATCCTCTGTTCTAATACCACAAAGCATTGTGAGTAAGCATGGTGTACGGACTGAAATGGAAGTAATCACTTCCCAACACTGCTTCCCTTCTGATCTTTCCTGGAGAAATGTTTCAAGTTGTGGGCACCCTATTTAAGAAGTACTAGCAGAAGTTGGACAGCTCACAGGAGAGTGATGAAGACAATCAAAGAAAATAAGAGAAAAGGTTAAAGGAAGAATGAGATAGAAAAAAAAAAGAGAAGACATCCAGGTAAATAAATAGAAGTCCAGAAATCTTAAGAATTTGTTACAAGGAGGCTTGTTATCACAGGGAGACAGAGAGAGAGACAGACAGAGAGAGACATAGAGAGACAGAGAGAGACAGAGAGAGAGCGACAGAGAGCGAGACAGAGAGACAGAGAGAGAAGCAGAGAAAGAGAGACAGAGAAAGAGAGAGAAAAAGAGAGGTAGAGAGAGAGAAAGAAAGGGAGAGAGAGAGAGAGAGAGAGAGAGAGAGAGAGAGAGAGAGAGAGAGAGAGAGAGAGAGAGAGGCAGAGAATGGTTCTAGAACCATCCTGCTCATGGTTAGAGAAGCACAAATATTCACTGAAGAAAATGCTCTTTAAAAATTAGAATTGGAAACATCAGGAAACAATAAAAGAGAGACAAAAGAATGAAAAATAAAAGAAAATGTGAAATATTTTATCAGAAAAACAACTGAAGCAATAAATTGAGAAGAGATATTTCAAGAATTATTTGAGTACCTGAAAGCCATGATAAAAAGAGGCTAGACATCATATTTGGATATTATAAAGGAAAACTATACAGATATCATAGAATCAGAGGGCAAAATGGAAATTGAAATAACCCACCAATCTCATCCTGAAAGAGATCCCAAAATGAAATGTTCTTAGGAACATCATAGTCAAATTCCACCAACTCAAAGAGAAAATATTGCAAATATCCAGAGAAAAAAACAAGAATTTAAATAACAAAGAGCCATAGTCCAGACCAAATAAGATTTAGCAGTTGCCAGTCTGAAGAGGTGAAGGGCTTAGAACATGATATTCCAGAAGACAAATGAGCTAAAATTACAACCACCAACAATTAACAATTACTCAGAAAAACTGAATATAATCCTACAGGGAAAAGAATGACAAACCACCCCAGTATCTTTGCCAAGAGAACCCCAAATCAGGTCAATATGGTAATACCACCATATCATCTGCAGAAGGTGGTAATTTTATTTTATCATTGCTTATTCTTATTCCTGCAATTAGTTTTACTGGTCTTATTGCTACAGATAGAATTTTAAATATAATGGTGAATAATAATGGTGATAATGCACATTCTTGTTTTACCTCCAGTTGTGGAAGGGCTTTAACTTTATTGCCATAATTATAATAAGACTGAACTACTAAAGAATTATTTTTTAGAGCTAGAAAAATATTAAAATTAATTTTTAAGAATAAAAGGGCCAAAGTACACAGGGAATCACTTAAAAATGAAGAATGGAAATCTAACAGGTCCAGATTTCAAACTAATCTGTAAAGTGGTAACCAAAACAATCTGGCATTTAATAAGAAGTAGAGTGGTTGATAAGTGGAATAGACTAGGTAGACAAAATATACAAATGAAGGACCATACTAACCTTCTGTTTAATAAACTCAAAGAATCAAGAACTCACTATTTGAGTCTTTTTAAAAAAAATTCTAAGAAAACTAGAAAGCAATCTTGGAGAAATTAAGTATAGACTAAAATCTCACACCATAAATCTAAATAAGGTCAAAATAGATACATTATTTAGATATAAAGTGATATTATGAACAAATGAGAGGAACATGGAAAAAAAAGTACCCAGTGGGCCTAAGGATATGGAAGGAATTCATCACCAAAAAGAGATAGAGAGAATCATGGGAGATAAAACAGACAATTTTTATTTACATGAAATTAAAAAGTGTTGGCATAAACAAAACCAATGCAGTCAAAACTAGAAGGAAAGAAAGAAACTGCAAATATATACATACACAGAGACATATATATGTCTCTGTGTATATATTTATTTGCATATATACATATGCTTGTATATATACACTAAATATGTGTATGTGTGTATATATACATATATACATATTTTGTATTTCTTTTCACAATATGCCTAATATGGAAATATGTTTACATGACTGTCCATCTATAAACATATATATATGTATATATATATATATGTGTGTGTATACACATATATGTGTATGATACTTTTTCTGATAAAGGTTTAATTTCTCAACTATATAGACTTATATAGAGTTAAATTTATAAAAATTAGAGCCATTCCCCAATTGATAAATTATCAAAGGATATCAACAGGCAGTGTTCCAAAGTAGAATATAAAGCTATCACTAGTCATTGAAAACATGTTCTAAATCACTAATAGAGAAATTATCATTTAAGCAAATCCAAGGTACCACCAGATTGGTGCCAATCAGATTGGCTAAGATTTTCAATGTGGCTATTGTCGAAATATTTCACATGATTTCATATGTATTATGGGTATTGGTGGCTTGCCTTATCAATGGGTCATAGAGGGAAGGAGAGAATTCAAAACTGAAAATTAACATGAAAAAATTAAAAAAGAGCAGAGGGGTTTTCTAGAAATACATAAAGTCTTAAACTGATGTACAGAGTTAAACCTATGTTGGAATGTTAGGAATTTTCTTAACTGTGAGCTCTAAACTATTGTAATTATACTGATAAGTTTTCATTTGATATAAGTGCCATGAAACTTCAGAAAAAGAGATCATATATTTCCTAAGCCAGTGGTTCTCAAAGTCTTCCACTTCAAGATCCTTTACACTACTACAAATTAATGAATACCCCAAAAATGTTAACTTAGGTGGGCTACATCTATCACTATTTTTTAAACTGTTGCTGTTCAGTCACTTCAGTCATGTGACCCCATTGGGGTTTTCATGGCTAAGATACTGGAGGGATTTGCTATTTAATCCCCACTTCATTTTATAGATGAACAACTGGGGCACTACCTGTTTCTCAACTTAATCTGTTGAGATACACTAAGCACAAGAAGAAAGTCCAGCCTCACACAGATATGTGGTTGGAAAAGAGAATAGTGTTTGAATAAGTAAATAATTATTTAGTATTATCACAAAAATAATTTTGGGTCATACCCAGTGTAAGGGTCTCTGCTCTCCCATTGACCACACTTTTGACAGGACAACCCTTGGAGAACCTTGCTTCAGGCTACAATTGGACTAATATTTAAGATAAGGCATGGCTCATGAAATCATCAGCCTTCCATGGGGAAAAAAAATGGGGAGAGGCTGGATACAGGCAGAACCTGAGCAAAACATGTGAAGGCTAGCTGAGATGCATGACTTTCCCAGAGGTAACAGGTAAGTGTGAGTATGCTCCATAGCATCACCCTCTGGCATTTCATAGGAATCTTCTTCAGAAGTAGCCAAACCCAAAGAAGCAGAGCATTGCCAGCATCTCTGCAGGCCTGGCTTCTGGTTACTAAAGAGGCAGCCTAACTTCTTTTTACCCTCAGAGTCAGCAATAGCCAATGAGACTCTCCTGTTCTTAAAATAGTCCTGTTTTTGTTCTTTCTTTGTATCTTCAGCATTTACCATCATGGTAAATGATGGTATGGCACATAATAATCCCTTAATAAATACCTGTTGGTTGATTGATTATATAGCATCTTCTAGTTTGCAAAGTCTTTTATAAGCATTACCTTATTACAGCCATGCAATAGCACTGTGAAGGGACATATTGCAAATATCATCACCCTCATTTTATAGATAGGAAAACTGAGGCTCAGAAAGGGAGAGCAATTTGCCTGAGCTCATGTAGCTGGTCAGTTTTAGAGGTGAAATTTGAACGCATGTCAGGACTCCAAGGCCAGAACTCTTTCTTCTATGTCACAATGTCTGTTTTAATCCCTGGGGCATTTCAGCTGCAGCAATGGGAACCTCTGGCAGGTGCTAATTAGTAGGCAGTCTGTTTATATCTTGGTGAGCCTTCTCCAGGGTATCTGCACTGAGGCTTCCTCAATTACTAGCTGTGCCAACCCTGAATTGCTACTTTAGGCCTTAGTCCCATTGCCTTAATTCTTTGACTTCCATTAAAATGTATATAAGCCCGGGAGGGGTAAGACTTTAAACTCACTTACTGTGACTGACTTAATGGGAATCAAAGCTCAGATAATTGGCTTTGATATGGAGGCAAGAAGAAAAACTTCAGGATGCTGGACTCTGAAGAACAGAGAAAAAGGGATGTATGTCCTCTTCCTCTCCTTCATATCAACCATCCTCAAAGGCAAAGTCTTGCCACCCAAAAACATTCATTTGTTTTTTAGTGGCACGAACACCCTCCCAACAAATGATGTTCCCAAGCCTGAGCTAGGACAGCAGTAAAAACAGTGGATCCTGAGGCAGAGAACCATGGTTCAAACCTGCCTCTAGTGCTTCCTACTTTTGTGACCAGGGGGAAATCTCTTAGGCTCCCAGGGCCTCAGTTTCCCTCTCTGTAAGATGAGAAAACTGGACTTCCAGGCCTCTGAGCTCCCTTCCACCTCTAGAAGGGAACATGACACCTAATGAGCTTATGGTCTTATGAATCATCACATTTTTTACTCTTCCCTGCTCCTTACCACTGATGTCCGCTCTGTGGCCAATCTTGATGACCTTCTATTCTCAGTATGTCTTGTGTTCTGATTCTCTCCACTCTTATTGTCTCCACCCAGTCTAGGCCCTCATCATCTCCCTCCTGGCCTACTGTAATTGCCAATCAGTCAATTGTGCCAGTCATTGTGATTGATTAATCCCAATGAAAGATGCTATTTACCTGCAGAGGGAGAACTGATAACCTGAATGAAGATTGAAACATATTTTAAATTCTTTTTTCTTGTCTTTTTGCAACATGACTAATATGGGAATATGCTTTGCATAACTTTATATGTATAGTGGGCATCATATTTCTTGCCTTCTTTAATGGATGGGGGAGGGAGCAGAGAGAATTTGTAACTGAAAATAACTTTTTAAAATTCAATAAACATTTATTAAGACACTGTACTAAGAAGTGGGGTGCAAAGGTGCAATGGTGAGTGAACAAATACATGCAAACAAGCTATATATGGACAAATGGGAAATGATTAAGAGAGGGAAGATGCTAGAATTCAGGTTGGGAAAGGCTTCCCATAAATGAAATATAAGAAGAATATAGCAATGCTGCAAAGGCAGGAGGGGGCAGGTGATGAAGGTCTTTAAATACCAAGCAGAAGATTTTGTATTTGCTATCAGAGGCAACTGGGAGCCACTGAAACTTGTTGAGTATATTGGTGACATAGTTGGAAAGGCATTTTAGTAGCAGAACAGAGGATGGACTAGAGTGGGGCAAGCTTGTGGCAGGCAGCCTCACCAGCCATAGTCCAGGTGGGAGGTGAGAAAGGTCTCCACCAGGTGTTCTTCACCTGCTGGGCATCCTTCAGCTGACACAGGAGGCAGTTCAGAGTCTAATACAGATACGTGGTCTCTATGACATTTTCCTAAATTATAACTGTATCCAGAAAGAAAATGAGGCTAATGTGGAATGATCTGCATATATTTATATGTTCATATGTTGAGGGAAGGGTAATAGGTTCTACCAGGGACCCTGATCACTATCAGTGACCAGAAACCCTGCAATTCAGGCTGGAAAGAATTCACCAAGCTCAAGCAAACTTTGAAGCTGAGATTGTAAAAGTTTATTGTTACGCTGCACAGCACAGCAGGCAAGAGTTCTTAGGGAACTTGCAAACTTAAAGAAAACATAGGCATAGTTTTTAAGGAGTCACAGTAGTAAATCAGGTATCAAATTATGCTATGTGAGTATATATATATATATGTATATATATATGTATATATATGTATATATATGTATATATATGTATATATATATATATGTATATATATATATATATATCCCAAGCACCCCATCACATAGATATACACAAATATTATATATGCTATGAGATCTTATGCTATATTGTCTCTATAGTTTATTATTTAATATATCTATGTCTATATATGTATATGTGACTTAAACACAATAAACATAAGGCAGTTTGTGGGAAGAAGTACTTAACAGCTGGTGTGAATAATAACAATCTCATGCAGATAGTGGCATCTCTGCTAAGCTCTTAAGAAACTAAGAATTTCCAAATTTCTGCAGTTGGATAAGATGGAGAACATTCTGGTGTGTGTGTGTGTGTGTGTGTGTGTGTGTGTGTGTGTGTGTGTGTGTGTGTGTGTGTGTGTGTTGGGGTGTAGTGGGGGTGGGGGGACTGTATAAGGCATTAAGGTTGCAACTGGGTTGTGGTGTAAATAGCAAGGACAGTATACACAGAGTAAAGAGTGAGTGAAGAGGAGATGGATGTAAGCCTGGAAAGTCAGTTTAGAAGTAGGTTCAGAGGTTTCTAAATGCCAAACAGCTAATTCATAGCCTCAGGAGTTTACTGAGCAGGAGGATGGCATAGTGAGACTTTAGGAACAACAATTTGTTTCTATGGATGATGGATTTGAAAAGCTTGAGGGAGACCAATTAAGAAACTACTGAAACAGTGCATACAAGAGGTACTTTTGAACATCTCCAACAATTAAAAATTTATTGCACTTTCTGTTTCCCAGGCATTTTCTTTAATAAAATAAGTTTTTTATTTATTTCTATTTTTTACATTACCATAATTCTTTCCAGTGCCCTCCTCCTCCCTCCCCTCCTTTCCCAAAGAACCTAGCCATAAAACAAATATAATTTTAAAGCCACCCCCTCAAAAAAAGGCTAAAATCAACATAACTTATTGTAATGTTAATGGAAATAAGATCTTCCCCACCCTTTAGTGGGCCTCAGGTGGGGCCCATTAAGGGAAGCTTGCTTAGGGGAGGCTTGCTTGTAGGAAGACTTTCACACCTTTTGTTAATTTCTAATTAGTTACTGAGTCATGAAGGTTTTGATGCCCTCTGGCTCTAAAAACAAATAAAAACAGTATACATACTTGGAGATTAGCATTTTGCTTTTGGGGCTCACTCACATAAAGAGTGTTCCTGTGATTTGGCCAGAGGAGATTCTTGATAGCCTTTAAGAAGTCCCCTGGTTTTGAAAACCTAGATGTTGGTGCTTCTCTGGTAACTAAGTATTATTGCCTTGGTCAAACTGTTGATCTGTTGCTAATTTGTTGATCTGTGCTAATTTCTCAGACAGTTAGAAGTCCTGTCTTTTGGTCTTTATTTCTCTGCTTGTATTTTCTCTGAAGTTCAGGGTGCCAATTTTTCCCCTAAAGCAACGAATCTATTTAAAACAGATTGTTGAACCCTTAAACAGCCATCTTTCCTAGTAAAGCAGATCTAAGAACTTGTGCTAGCAGCCATCCTGAGTATGCCAGTGTGGTTGCTGTTATCAATAGATCAAAAAAGTCTTAAAATACATTTCATGTACACTTCTGGCAAGGAGTAGGGTGGGAATATCTTCTCAAATCTCTTACTCTGAGTCATGATTGTTGTTGATAATTATGCAACGTTTTATTTGATTTCATTTTTTGTCGTTGTTCTTTTCCTTTATGTTGCTGTAGTCATTGTGTTTGTTGTTTGTTAGGCTCTGTTTATTTGGTTCTGCCTCAGTTGTAGATCTTTCCATGCTTCTCTATATTCATCAAAATCATTATTTCTTACAGCACAATAATATAATACCTATGTTCAGTAATTTGTTTAGCCTTCCTCAATTCATGTTTCCATTTTTTTAATATCACAAAATGTACTGCCACACCTATTTTGCTGAATGTGTGATTTCTTTCTTATTAATGGCTTCCTTGGGGTATAAACCCAGTAATGGAGACTCCAATTCAAAGGGAATTGCTATTTTAGTTATCCTACTTGCATAATCTCAAATTTTTTTTGCAAAATGGTTACACTGATTTACAGCTCCACAAACAAAGAACCAGTAGACCTGTTTTCCCATTACCTCTCCAACTTTGAGTATTCCAATCATTTGACACCTTTGCCAATTTATTGACTGAGGTAAAAGCTTGGAGTGGTTTTCATTTGCATTTCTCTTTTCATGATTTGGAACATTTTTTCATATGATTAGCAATACATTTCAATTCTTTTGAGAATTGTTTATATCATTTGACTGCTTACCTATTGAGGCAGGACTTTTGGTTGTATACACATGTATTTCTCACTAAACATAAGTTTTATAGATATGTATATTATATAAATACTATCTAAATATTATCCAAATGTGCACATGTTTATGGCTTATATATTTTGGATTTCAAACCCTTATCAGAGAAATTTGATACAAACTTTTTTTTCATTCAATTTCTTCCCCTCTTATTTTAGGGGAATTATTATTATTATTATTGTTGTTATTATTATTATTATTATTATGTATAGGGGCTTTTGAGTTTTATCTAATAAAATGATCTATTTCATTTTTTTGTAATAGTCACTATCCCTTGTTTTGTTAAGAACAAAATTCCTAAGTATATCTCTAAGAGATAAATAATATCTTTCTCTTCTGATTTTTTCTATAGTTGTTACTAATGTTAAGGACCCTTATTCATTTACAAGGTGGTTCATTGGATACTATGCTGGACAAAGAGTCAAGAAGACTTGAGTTCCAATCCTGCTTTAGACACTTACAGGTTATATGACTCTAAGTTAGTCATCTAACTTATTTCTATCTCAGTTTTCTCATCTGTAAAGTGAAGGTGATAAAAGCACCTGAATCACACAGGGTTGTAGTGAGAACAAAATAAAAATACTTATAAAGCACTTTGCAAACCTTAAAGTTCTATTTAAATCCTTGCTATTAATAAAATATGGTATAAAATGTTCATAGAATCCTAATTCTTGACAACTACATTCTATGTTATTTCTGAAGTACTTTAGGTTTTGTTGTTTATCAAAATCTTGTTACTGAGTTCTGTTATTTCTCCCTTGTCAACTCTATTCCATTGATCTATATATCTTATTTATTTTTTTTTATTTTTATCAACATCAGATGGCTTTGATGTTGGTCTATTTATATTATAGTTTGAGGTCTGAATAAGCTAGTCAACCTTCAGAGCCACCTCTTTTTAATTATTTCCCTTAATATTATACATCTTTGATTTTTTAAGTTGAACTTAGTAATTATTTTGAATTTTGCAAAATATCTCTTTGATAGTTTAATTGGATAGCATTAAAATCACATTAACTTTGGCAGTAGTATTCTCATTTATGTTATATTGACAAGGCTCAGTTTTGAGTGCTAAATATTCCTCCAAGTATTATAGTTATTTTTATTGTTTTTAAAGAAGACTTTGTTATTAAATTTATATGAGTATTTTTGTCCCTTGTTAAATTGATTCCAAGATAGTTTGTGTGTTTTGTAATTATTTAAAATGACATTTCTTTTTCTATCATTGACTCTTGGAGTTTATTATTATTAGATATAAATGCTTTTGGTTGGAGGGGGTATTTCATAGCCCACAACATCAATGGCATTATTAATTGTTGCAATTAGTATTTTTGTTTCTTTCCTAGGGTTTTCTAAGTAAACTATCGTATCAGCAAATAAGGATACCTATATATCCTTTAAAAATTATGCCTTTAATTTCTTTTTTGTCTTTTATTGCTATTGATATTTTGAGAAGTATATCTAATAATAAGGGAAAGAGAAGACTCTTTTTTTCCTGTATTTATTGGTAAAACTTCTACTGCATCCATATTGCATACGATAATTGCTTTGGTTTTAGATAGGTTTTATTATGATATGAAAGTTCCCTCTATGCATATTGTATAGGTTTATTTTTTAGTATGAATCAGTAACTCCTAAAATAAATATGGATTTTGGGTGTTTTTCTATTTGAATAATTTTGTTTATTTTAAGATTTTGAACAAAACTTTTGTTCTTGATATAAACCAAATTTGCTCTTGATGAATGATTTTTTGGATAACATGCTAGAATCTGATGGAATTTTATTTAACATTTTTAATCAATTTTCATTAATGATATTGTTTTCTAGTCCTTCTATGATTTTTCCATCTTTGGTTTAGGTATTAGGATGATATTTGTCTCATAGAAAAGAATTTGACAGAGCGCTTTCATTGTTAATTTTTGAGATTTTTTTTTTGTAGGTCTTTAACTCATTTTTCTTTAAAAGTTTTACATTTCTCCTGTGAATCTGTCAGAGGATTTTTTTTGTAGGTTTTATTTTTAACAGGTACTTTTTTTTTACATTTTCAGTGACTAGATTTTAAACAGTTATATTTGGTTTTCTGTTAATTTGTATGTTATATGCTTTTAAATATCATTGAATTTATTTTGTGTTCTCATTTTTGGTAGCATATAACTGTACATAGCAGGTGCTGATATATTTTTTTTTTTTTGCTTTTTGGAGGGGAGAAGGCAGGCCACTTGGGGTTAAGTGACTTGCCCATGGTCACATGGCTAGTAAGTGTTAAGTATTAGAGGCTGAATTTGAACTCAGGTCCTCAACTCCAGGGTTGATACTCTATTTACTTTGTCACCTAGCTGCCCTGATAATTCTTTTTAAATTTTCTTCTGGTTTTGTTCTGATTTCATCTGGTTCTTTTGATTTTTTTTTAATTTGGTTTTATGCCCTTTCTTTTTAGTTAAATTGACTAAGGTTTGTCAATTTTACTTGTAATGTTAAAGAACCAACATTCAGTTTTACCATTTCTATGGCTTCTTGTTTCAAGGTTGTCAATTTCTCTTTTCATTTTAATTTCTCTTTTTTTTTTGGTTCATTTCGTGTTTCATTTGTTGGCTTTCTAATTTTTTAAATTCAAATTCAGTTCATTTGTCCTCCTTTTTCTATTTTTAACATGTGTATGTGCATACGTATGTATGTATGTAGGTAGGTATTCTCCTGAAGACTGCATTAATTGCATCCCAGGAATTTTGGTATTTTGTTTCATTACTAAAGCTTTCTTTCACATAATTTTTTCTAAGATTTGTTTTATGACATATATTATTTAGGATTTCATTATTAAGACTCCTTTCAGGTTTATCTTTTGTTTTTAATACCTAGTTGGTTACTATTTTTATTCCATTATTATCTGTGAAGCATATGTTTGCTCGTTTTACTTTTTTCTATTTGTTTGCAATATCTGTGTTATGACATACAGTTAATTTCTGGAAAATGCTCATGTGGTGCAGAGATATATTTGTAGTTTAGTCCAACTTAGAAGAAGCCATAAGTCTTTGGTGCAAGCTTCTCCAGCAATTTGTTCAGTTTATACTGTCCCTTTCGTATATCTTTCTTTTAAGTTTAACCAGAACTGAGAGAGGAACACTGGAATCTCCTACAAATATAGTATTACAACTCTTTTTTTTTTAGGTAATTTTTTCTTTATGAATTTAGATAACAAGGCATTTCAAGTGTATAAATTTAATATTGGTATTGATTTGTTATCTATGGTTCCTTTCAGCATATGGCAGTTTACTTGTTTATCTTTTTATGTTGTGAATATCTGTTTTTGCTTTGATAACATGATTACAACTATTTCCTGGATTACCTGATGAATTCCCCATAATTTACAATGATGATAATGTAGCTGTGTCCTACAGAGATAAGGTAATTAATTGATAAATTAACAAGAATTTATTATAAAGCTAATTTCCCTTCCAATCCTTCAAGAATTGAAAAGAATCATTATTCCCTACAACCAAGTGTTCTCTTTTTAATTGAGGTTAACCATCCTCAGTTTCTTCTACCATTACTGACTAAATTCAGTCCAGGCGCATCCACCAATCTTGGTTCCAATGAGAGTAGTTCATATTGCATGATAAGAAGAATATCAAGGGTAAGAATTATTTATTCACAATATACATTATCCAAGAAGATAAGCAGTCACAAAATAGTGCCCATTTTCATGATAATAATATGGATCTTACAGACTCAGATGTCAATACACAAAGAAACTATCAACTGTGATTTATAAAGTGTTAAACAGATATCATAATTTAAGCAGAAAAGAATGTAGCAACTGTGCTTTTCCAATGCATATGTCCTCTCCCATCCCATCCCATGCCTTCAACTCTGGCTGAGAATGGTAATCATACCAAATGCTATAATTCCTAGAAAAAGATTTCAATAAATTGCCCTACAACTATATTTCATATTCCTGTAGTTTCCTAGACCAACAAACCCCTCCTATGACACTATTCCCCTAGATGTATTAGCTTCTTCTATTAGAATGTAAGCTCCTTGAGGTCTGGGACTCTCTTGATGTTTTTAGATATATCCCCAGTATATAAGAAAAAAAATCTGCCTAATTATAAGCATGTAATTCATACTTTTTTTTCATACATTTATTCATTCATGCTGAGGATTATGCGTTATGAACTGTTAAGGGATGATGGTTTAAAAAAGTATGCCTCATTAGAGAAGAACATAGGGGAAAAATAAAAGAAGCTATAATAGTATTATAGAGGAAGAGAAGTTCATGAGTACCTATTACATTCCAGTCAATGTGCTAAGTGCCTTATAAATATTATTTCATTTGATCCTTATGATGCCCCTGGGAGGCAGGTGCTATTATCATTCCTATTTTAGAGTTGAGGAACTGAGGCTGACAGAGGTAAAATTAGTTTGTTTTTTTTCAGGGTCACACATTTACTAAATATTTGAGGCTCAATTTGAATTCAGCTTTTTCTGATTCCAAACTCAGTGCCCTATAAACTGAAGAACGTAGTTGTCTTATCAATATATACATCAATATATACTTTTTGGGAGAAAAATCCATGAATCTGGACATGAGGATCAGAATGACACTGTGAATAGCTTTTGCATAAATATTTATGAAAGAAATACATGATAAAACATTGAAGAAATGTAATTTTAAAAGACAGAAGAGAACCCTAACCTATGTAGGGTCCTAATAGCATTTATATTTTTATTTAAAGTTTGCAAAACCCTTTAAACTCATATATATTGCATATATGTATCTATATATCATATATGTGTATGTTTGTATACACATGTTTATCTCTCTGAGTATATATCTATATATAAATATGTGTATATAGATGTACACATACATACAAACATACATACAATGTAGCCTGTGAGGTAAGGGTGGTTATTATTCCCATACACAGATAAGGAAACTGAAGTTTCCAAAAATAAATGATTTTAACTGTCTGGGCAGGATTCAAATTGAAATCTTCTTCTCCCTATGTCTAACATTTTACCCACTACACTATACTATTTAGCTTTACTTTAAAAAAATATTTTCAGGTCATAGAACGAAACAAGCATTTTTATAACACAGTACAAAAAAAGATGATTGCATGTAAAACTGTAAATCTAGTATGTACAACTTGCTGTTTCCTCCAAATATAAAACAAAGTTATCATTGAAGTTTCTTTCCTTCTTTTTTCCTCCTCTTCACTGTCTCACCCTAGAGATGGCTACCATTAGACACACATAGTTATCTATCTATCTATCTGTAAAATTATTTCTGTACATACTTATCAATTCATTCTCTGCATACAGGTATCTTTCTTCATTTGTCCTTTATTTTTAATTTGTGTATTTATAGTAGTTGAAATGACTCAGTCCCTCAAAGTCTTTCTTAAAACAATATTGCTGTTACTATATACAATGTTCTCTTGGTTCTGTTAACTTCACTCATCATCATTTGTGAAAGTCCATCACAATCATACACCACAACTAGTTCAGCCAAGCATACACCACAACTAGTTCAGCCATTCCCCAATTGATGGGGATCCCTGCCATTTACAGTTCTTTGCCACCACAAAGAGAGATGCTATAAACATTACATTCATATTCAAAGTTATAATCACTACTTGTGAATCTCCCTCCATCTTTTTTTACTCACTAATTCATTTCCCAAACCCTCTTTTTACCCTGTCCTTGTTAACTTATCTTCTCCCCCCCACCCTCTCACCCCCACTTCACCCACCCCTCCAAGAGTCCCTCCAAAAGAATCCCCCAGTCTCTCCCTCACCCTCCTAAATCCCAATCCATACACCCCTCTAAAGTTCTAAAACTTATAAGAAACCAAGGAACAATAAAATTAGAAAAAACAAAACAAAACAAAATGGAAGGGATTCTGAAACAATTTCATTAGAAAAACAACTGATATGGAGGAGAGACAATATAAAAATTGTCAGACTGCCAGAAAGCTATGATCCAAAAAAAGAATGTGGACATAATATTACTAAAAATTATCAAGGAAAATTGTTCTGAAGTTCTAGAAGAAAAAAGGGTAATGTAGAAATAGAAAAAAATCTACCTTTAACCACTTGAAAGAGATCCTGCAAGGGAAACTTACAAGAATGTCATAGCCAAATTTCAAAACTCCCAGGTTAAGGAGAAAATATCACAAGCAGCAAGGAAAAAAAAAACAATTTCAATACTGGGGAAAATACAGTTAGAATTTCATGAGACCTAGCAGCTAAAAGACTATGGGTCTTAGAACATTGTATTTCAAAGAGCTAAATAGCTGGGTTGAGTCTAAGAGATAACTTACCAAGAAAAAGTTTAATATAATCCTGAATGAAAAGAAAATGAATATTTGATGAACTAAAAGACTTTGTAACAAAGAGCAGAACTCAATGGAAAGAAAATAGATATAAAGGATCCAGAAGAGATATAAGGAAATCATTAAAGACTAATTATAAGGCACTCATTAAAGTCAAAGTATTATTATGTATATGGAAATATTATCAATAATCTTAAAACTGTCATAGTTACTAAGGTAGTTTGAAAGAAAAGTTGGGGTGTGATGAAGTGATTCTAAAAAAAGGAACAATTACAATTGTTAAAATTATAGTATAAAAATTTAGCATGAGAACTAATACAGAGGAAGAAGGTGGGAGTGGAGGACTGGTAATGTTGAAATCTTACTCTAATCTGGATTGAAGAGGAAACAACAACAACATGTATATCTTGCAGGATCTAAAAAGTCTTCTGAACATGTATGGAAGTGAGAGAACTGGGGCAGAGGTTGAGGGAGGTGCTTATACTATGCTTAGGTATGATAAGGTTACAGTCCTCAACTATTTGAAAGGCAGAACCTGAAGTCAGAAAAACACAGAAAAGTGCAGCTCTGCCCTCAGACACTTAACTGGTTGTGTGATCCTGGGCAAGTCACTTAACCCTCTTTGCCTCAGTTTTCTCATGTATAAAATAGTCTGGAGAAGGAAATGGCAAATTACTCCAGTATTTTTGCCAAGAAAACCTTAAATGGAGTCAGGAAAAGTTGGACATGACTGAATAAATGACTGAATATTAGAAAAGAGGCATTCAACTGTTCCCTTTGACCTGGGAACAAGCAATGAACATTGTTGTTTCGTACATTTTAGATCATTTAAAAGAACAACTCCCTAATAAGACAAACGGAGAAAGTCTACAATATGGAATTATAAATATAAAACAAAGCCCTATATAAGGTAGAATTTCAGTTGAGTCTATAAAATAGGCAGAAGCTGAGAGAGAGAGAGAGAGAGGGAGAGAGAGAGAGAGAGAGAGAAGAGAAGGGGTGGGGAGAAGAGAGAGAGCTCGCGCACATTCTAGGCATTGGTAAGAGCTTGGTCAATGACAAAGAGGCAAGAGAACAAAGCACAGTCATGACATGGGGAACTTGTGCTGGAACATAAGAGTGCCTGGGAAGGAGTTTCCAAGTCCAGACTCATCCTTTCCTACTATTCTTTCTATCCCCCACCCAAACCACTGTCACCGTCTATCTTGGTTCCCTAAAAAGGTTTTTCTTTTTTCTTTCTTTTTTTTTTTTTTTTTGCTTTCCTTTCCCCAACCCACTTCTTTACTTCCCCCTTCCTGAAAAATCTCCCTTGTATATATCCTTTTGGGAGTATTTTATATACCTCCAAGAAACACTGCACATCACTTTATTATTATTATTATTATTATTATTATTATTATTATTATTATTTGCTTTTTAGAAGGCACTTGGGGTTAAGTAACTTGCCCAAGGTCACACGGCTAGGTTTTTGTTTGTGTGTGCGTTAAGTGTCTGAGGCCGGATCCGAACTCAGGTCCTTCTGACTCCAGGGCCAGCGCTCTACTCACGGCGCCACCTAGCCGGCCTGTACATCACTTTAACATAAAGAACTTATAAAAATCCATTTTTTTAAAGTTGTGCTTTTTTCCTGATGAGAAAATATTCATCTTTATAGATTTGTTGGAGGCGCAGAAGCTTATAGATGCTACACCTTTTGAAGGAAGGTATCTGTGGGACAAATGAAGACATTCTGCCATCTTAATATAACCAGGCAAAGCTCTCACAGGCCCAGTGCAATAATCATTTGGTAATTCTGGATTGTGTTGGAGATGCCACAAAGGCTTGAAAAATGCCTGGGGGAGCAGACAGTTAAAAAAAAAAACAGAGGCAGAGCAAATATTCTGTTTCCTCTTTCTAAATCCAAGGAGAGGCCTGATCTTTTAGTGAATGAAATAATTAGTCTGCATGTATGGAGATCTCTGTTTTTCACCTCTATGATCACATTTAATTCTTTAACATTTCTAAATTTCTGTGCCTACCTCCTTCAAAAATTACCTTGTATACATTTTGTTTATGTCTATATTTTAGCACACCTCAAGGGAAAGGACAATTTCACCTGTGCCTTTGTATCCTCAGTATCCATCAGAGTATGTCATGCAAAAAGAATTTAATAAACCATTATTGTTTGGTTGCTTGACTCGATGACAAAAAGGACAAGAAATCACAACCTTTCTCTTCCAAGATTCTTAATTTTTATTTCCCTTTCTGAAGTGAGGTAGGCAGAGTACAGACCAGAGATTATATATTTGAACAGGAAGTTACAGTGTAGAAACTTCCTCTACTAACCATAAATTAACATCTAAAGTAATCTGGAACAGTAAGAGATAAAGTAAATGGTGAACATAGATGAGTGGATTAATAAATATTTAATATCCACCTACCTGTGTGTATGTGTGTCTATGGTACACATAATAGACTTTTAAGTTTATTCTTCATTCTTCATATTTTCTTATATCTAGGCCATCAACAAAGTAATAAGTCAAGCTCTGTTTTGTAGTATTTCCTGATTCCCAATATATGAATGCTTATACTGAAAATTGAACAATCCTCTCTCTCAGGCTGACTTGAGCTGGTTCCAGCACACCTCTGGACTCACAGAGATAGCATAGAAAGGATGCAGAATGAAGGGAGAGAGAAAATGGGGGTAAATTATGTGCCATAAAGAAGTGTGAAAGACCTATTACATTGGATGGGGAAGATGGGAGGGAGGGTAATGGGCATCACTTGAACCTTACTCTCATCAGTTTTGACTCAAAGAGGTAATAATATACACAATCGATTGGATATAGAAATCTATCTTATGTGACGGGGAGTAGGAGGGGAGGAGATTATATGAAAGGAGAGGAGACTAACATAAGGGAGGTCACATAGGGAGAAGTGGTGGAAGAAAGCAAAACAGAGATGAGGTGGGAAACGGTGAAAGGAGGGAGAGGACAAATAGGAGCAAGAATAGGATGGAGGGAAATACACAGATAACATTCATAACTGTGAATGTAAATGGGATGAACTCTTCCATAAAATGTAAGTGAGTAACAGATTAGATAAAAAACTAGAATCCTTCAATATGTTGCTTACAAGAAATACACTTGGAGCAGAGACACACACACACACAGAGTAAAGATAAGGGGCTGTAGCAGAATCTATTATGCTTCAACTGAAGTAAAATAAAAAAAAAAAACAACAACAGGAGTAGTAATTCATATCTTAGAGAAAGTAAAAGCAGAAATATACCTAGTTAAAAGGTACCATAGACAATAAACCAATAAAAGTAGAAGAGCAAGGGATAGTCTACCTGTCAGATCTATTGAGAGGGGAAGAATTCATTACTGAACAAGTGTCTCTGATTAGACCTTCTTTCTCAAATATATAGAGAAGTGAGTCAAATGTATGAGGGTATAAGCCATTCCTCAACTGATAAATGATCAAAGGCTACAAACAGGCAGTTTTAGATAAATAAATCAAAGATATCTATAAGCATATGAAGAAGTGCTCCAAATCACTTTTGATTAGAGAAATGAAAATTAAAACACCTCTGAAATACCACTTCATACCAATCAGATTGGCTAATATGATGAAATAGAAAAAATAAAGATGAATATTGGAGAGGATGTGAGAAAATTGAGATGCTAATGCACTGTTGGTTGAGCTGTAAATTGATCCAACCACTCTGGAGAACAATTTGAAAGTATGCCCAAATGTCAACCAAACTCTGCCTACCTACCTTTTGATTGTCCAATATAGCTACTAGGTCTGTATCCCAAATAGATCATAAAAATGGGAAAATGACCTGCAAAAATATTTATAGCAATCTTTTTCATGGTGGCAAAATATTGGAAACAAAGGGGGTTTCCATCAATTGGGGAAAGGCTGTATAAGCTGTGGAATATGGATGTAATGGAATACTATTGTGTAATAAGAAATGATGAACAGGTACATTTCAGAAAAACCCTGGAAAGGCTTGTACAAACTGATTCGAAGTGAAATGAGCAGAACCAGGAAAACATTGTCCACAGTATTAGTCACATCTTGTGATGATCAACTATGAATGACTCAGCTCTTCTCAGCAACACAATGATCTAAAACAAGTTTAAAGAACACATGAAGGAAAATGCTATCCATATTCAGATAAAGAACTGGTGAATGAATAAGATAAAGATAAAGAACTCAGAATGCAGATTGAAGCATATTTTTTTCCCCACATACTCTATTCTTTCTCATGGTTTTATTTCCTTTTGAGTTGTTTCTTCTTCCACAACTGTGACAAATATGGAAATATGTTTTGCATGATAGCATGTCTAAAAAGTATATCAAACCTACCATTTTCAGAAGAGGGGAGTGGGGTAAGGAAGGGAGAAAAATTTGAAGCTCAAAACCTTGTAAAAATGAATGCTAAAATGTTCTTAATATGTAGTTGGCAAAAAACAAAATTCTGTTTAAATTTTTTTAAAATATAAACTCTTTGTGGACAAGGAAAATATGGTAGTTATAATAACAGCTGTCAACATAAGCTTACTAGTGTAGACATCTGATCATACTTACAAGGAAAGGTTCAATGACTTCCTACTGTCTCCAGGACAAAACACAAACTCAATAATTGACTTTTAAAATACTCTACAAGATAGCTCCAGTCAAATTTTTCAGATTTATCTCACCTTATTAAATTTTCCATATTCTGGATTTTAGCTCAGTATCACTTCTTGTGCTGTTCTCTTAACTCAGTATGTCATCTCCAGACTCTGTGCTTTTACCCATGATGTTCTGCTTATCACCCAGAAAACGCTACATCATCCTTGCCTGGAAATTTTGGTTCTTACAAGACCCATCATAGGTGCTACCTCCTTCAGAAAG
This sequence comes from Gymnobelideus leadbeateri, assembly GCA_011680675.1. Lineage (NCBI taxonomy): Eukaryota > Metazoa > Chordata > Mammalia > Diprotodontia > Petauridae > Gymnobelideus > Gymnobelideus leadbeateri. The sequence continues at coordinate 12,306 of WOXC01000709.1, read as the reverse complement.
TCTTCCATGATGCTTTAGTTGTTGATGATCAACTATCCTGCATTTAATCACCTGTGCAAACATAGTTCCTGACAAGTAGAATACAAGTTACTTGAGGGCTGGAATGGGTTTTTCATTTTCCTTTTGTGTCTTCAGTAGCAGTACCTTTCATATAACCTAATTAATTCATGCTGAATTGAAAGTTCAGATAAGCTCATTTCTGGGGGTGTTGTTGATGGGATCCTACTTAAGGCATTTGTTAAGTTAGCTTCTGAGTGACATAGCATGGGTTGTGTGGATCTGTGTTTGGAGTGGGAGAAGGTGTGTGTATATGTTCCTCACCCAGTAAAGGTTACTTGGGCAATAGCTAGTGCTATACTTATTCTACAGCAATAACTGCATGACTGCATTTAATTGGTTACTCTCCTTGCTCTCCTTTGAGACCCTTGCTGCCTAGCTATATGATGAAGGTAATGACACTGGCTGCCTAGCATTCATTAGTATAATAACTTTAATGATTTGATTGGCTCCTATAAAAACGCTGTATAAATGCAAATTATCATTCAGAATGATAATTGACCAGCTTTAGTTACAAAATCCTCGCTCCTAATGTCCATATGTCAGAAAATTAGGTATGATAGTAATCCTTGAGGAAAGCCCCTCCCCCAGCATGGAAAACTGCCTGAACTAGAACTACCCTCTCTAGCAATGGAGTCCATAACTTTTTTTTTCCTTTTTAACTTTTTGCTGACTAAAAGAGAAATAGCTTCCATCCATTTTTTCAAATGTCTAAAATGCAAGTGTGGCAATATGCTACATTTAGGTGGAAGAATCTAAGGTAGGGGAAATGTGAAGTCCCAGAACCCCTGAGTGATTGTCTTGACAATTACCACTTTGCTGTATAGTTTGAAATCTGCTACTGCTGAGCCGTCTTCTTTCAATTTTTTTTTCATTGATACCCATGACATTCTTCATCTTTTGTTCTTCCAGATGAAATTTTGCTATTTTTTTCTCAACCTATAAAATACATTTTTGGCAGTTGACTGGTATGGCACTGACTAAATAAATTAACTTGGGTACAATTGCTGTTTTTATTATATTGGCTCAGCCTACCATTGGGGAAACAATATTTTGCAATTGTTTAGATATCACTTTGGTTGTAAAAATATTTTTGTAACTATTCTCATATAGTTCCTCGGTTTACCTTGACAGGTGTAATCCCAACTATTTTATCTCCAGTTATTTTAAATTAAATTTCTCTTTGTATCTCTTCTTGACATTTCGTTCATTCATATGTATGTATATACTCCCATATATATGCATATATGTGTGCATACACACATATTCACATATCTATATACATGCATATGTATATGTATACATATATATATGTAAACACTGATAATTTATGTGGATTTATTTTATATTCTGCAACTTTGCTAATATTGTTAATTCTTTTAAATACTTTTTTTTTTTTGCTTTTTGGAGGGCAATTGGGTTTAAGTAACTTGCCCAAGGTCACATGGCTAGGTTTTTGTTTGTGTGTGCGTTAAGTGTCTGAGGCCATATCTGAACTCAGGTCCTTCTGACTCCAGGGCCGGCACTCTACTCACTGCGCCACCTAGCCACCCCTTAAATACTTTTTTAGTTTATTCTCTAGGGTTATCTAAATATACAATCATATCATATCTGCAAAGAGTGATAGTTTTGCTTCCTCATTGTCTATTTCTATTTTCTTCAATTTTTTTCTCAAATAATTGCTATAGCTAAAATTTTTAATATATTACATAATACTGATGATAATGTACATCCTCACTTCTTTTTCTGCATCTATTGATGTGATCATATGATTGTTTGATTTTTGATTTTTTGCCTTTTTTTGGAGGGCAATTGGGGTTAAGTGACTTGCACAAAGTCACATGGCTACTAAGTGTGTCAAATGCCTGAGGCTGAATTTGAACTCGGGTCCTCCTGACTCCAGGGCTGGTGCTCTATTCACTGCACCACCTAGCTGCCCAAATATGATTGTTTTATTGATGTGGTTAGTAATGCTTATGTTGTGTGTTTTTTCCTAATATTGAGTCAGCTCTGCAATTCTTGCATAAATATCACTTGGTCATAGTGTATGATCTTCATGATATATTGTAATAGTCTCCTTGCTAGCAACATTCATTACAGAAATTGGCCAATGATTTTCTTTCTCAGTTTTTGCTCTTCTTTAATTTAGGTACCAAAACCAGGTTTGTAATATAGAAAGGCTTTGTTAGGACTCCTTCTTTACATTTTTTACAAATAGGTTATATAGTATTGGGATCAATTGTTCTTTAAATGTTTCTTAGAACTGTAAATCCATCTGGTCCTGAGGGTTTTCTCAAGGGACTCATTTATGGTTGATTCATTTTTTTTAATTCTAAGCTATGGTTATTTAAATATTTTCTTTTTTCTTCTCTTAATTGAGGTGATTTATATTTTGATAAATATCTATCTATTTTATTAATATTACATTTTGTTGACATAAAATTGGGCAAAATAAATCCTAATAATTTCTTCAATTTCATCTGGAGCATTGGAGGAACATTAGTGTTGTTCCATTTTTGATACTGATAATTTGTTTTCTTCTCTGTATTTTATGTCAAATTAACCATTGACTTATCTAAAAAGAATTAAAATCAGTTCCTTGTTTAATTTATTAGTTCAGTTTGTTTTTATTTTCAATTTTATTAATCTCTCCTATGATTTTCAGGATTTCTATTTTGGTATTTAATTAGAGATTTTTTTCTAGTGGTTTTTACTTGCATGCCCAATTCATTGATTTGCTCTTTTGCCTTTTGTCAATATACACATTTAGAGACATAAAATATCCCCTTAGTACTGCTTTGACTGCATCTCATACTTTTTAATATGTTGTCTCATTGTTATCATTATATTTAATTGAATCATTAACTATGTCCATGATTTCTTCTTTGACCCACATATCCTTTAGGGTTAAATTTAGTTTTTAACTAATTTTTATTCTGTGATTCCAAAGTCCTTTAATGGGTGTAATTTTTATTTTATTACAGTCTGAAAAGAGTGCATTTAATACTTCTTTTTCTCCATTTGTTTGTGAAGTTTTTATGTACTAATACACAATCAATTTTTGTGAAAGTACCATGTACAAATGAGTGATATATACTCCTTTCTATTCCCATTCAATTTTCTCCCAAGGTTTATAATATCTAAGTTTTCTAAAATTCAATTGATCTCATTAATTTTGTTTTTATAAATTTTATGTTTTGATTTATCTGAGGGAGGAAGGTTGCAGTTCCCCACTAGCAGTGTTTTAGTATTTCCTTCTGTAACTCACTTAACCTTTCCTTAAAAATGTGAATGTTCTGCCATTTGTAGCATATAAGCTTAGTATAATTGCTTTATTGTCTGTGGTACCTTTTAGCAAAGTTTCCTTGATTATCTCTTTTAGTTATATTTATTTTTGCTTTCACTTTATCTGAGATTATTCTTACCCCTGCCTTTTTTTCAGCCCCAGCTGAAGCATAATACAATGTGCTCTAGCCTCTTATTTTGTCCCATTTAACATATTTATGTTCAAACATATTTCTTGTAAACAACATGTTGTTGGGTTCTGGTTCTAATCCATTTTGCTCTTGGCTTCTGTTTTATGTAGAAGTTCATTCTATTAACATTCTCAGTGATGACTACTGGTTGCATATTTCCTAAATCTTCCTTTTTTGTGTTCATACTTTTCTCTCTTTCCTTACCCCTTTTCAGAATTCTGTTTTGCTTCTGACCATTGTCTAATTTAATTCACTTTCCCCTTTATCAGTCTTTTTTCCACTTATCCTCTTACTCTCCTACTTTGCTGCTGAGTATGATAGCTTTCTATACCCAACTGAGTGTGTATACATAGTCTTCTATCTTTCAATCAGTTTAGATAAGAGTGAAATTCAAGTGTTGCCCACTACCACCTCACTTTCCCCCTCCTGGCTAAAAACTCTTCCTTCTGTATTTCTTTTACACGAGATAATTTTCCCTGTTCTTCCTTTCTTTTTCCCTTCTCCTAGTGCATCCTTCTTTCTCATCCCTTAATTTTTTTTAGATCATACCAGTATATTCAACACATCTGTCTATGTAGATTCATTCTAATTGCCCTAATACTGATTAAATTCTGGGAGTTACATGAATCATTTTTCCAATATAGACATTTAAAAAGTTTAATAGTATTAAAACCATTTTGATTTCTCTCTCATGTTTACCTTAAAGTTTGTGTTTCAATGTCCAATTCCTATTTACCTCTGGTCTTTTATCAGGAATTCCTCAAAGTCCTCTGTTTTGGGGGAGCTAGATGGTCCAGTAAGTAGAGCACTGGTCCTGAAGTCAGGAGGATCTGAGTTCAAATGTGGTCTCAGACACTTAACACTCACTGGCCGTGTGACCTTGGGCAAGTTACTTGACTCCAATTGTCCTCCAAAAAAATCCAACAACAACAACAACAACAACAACAACAACAACAACAACAACAACAACAACAACAACAACGCCTTCTTTTTGGGGGGTCCATTTATTCCCCCTGAAAGATTGTACTCAGTCTTATGGGTTGGGTTATTCTTGGTTGTAATCCTGGCTCCATTGCATTCCAGAATATCACATTCCAAGCCTTATGTTTTTTTCTTCAAATGCTTTAACTTCTGGTTTACGTCATTCATTTCCACCAGATTTTGAGTTACAATTTTTTCCCCATTTTCCCCTACCCACCACCCCAGAATAGCAGTCCCACAGGACATCCCTTTATCCAATCTGCTCTCTCCCATATCTTCTCCAATTCTCCCTTCCATTTTTTCAGTAGAGCAAGGTGAATCTCTGTGCCCCAATGCCTGTATATCTTATTTCCCAATTATATGTAAAATAGTATTAATAATACATATGTGAATATGTGTATATATGTTTACAGGTATACAAAGATAGAGAGCACAGGTCGAATTGAATAGGAAGGGATAATACTTAAAAAGTGAAATTAGGAGGTGAGAGAGGAATATAATGAGAGGAGATGGGGAGAGACAGAATGGGGTAAACTATCTCATATAGAAGAGGCAAGGGAAAATGGTTACAAGGGAGGGGAAGAACAGGAAGGCAAAAAGGCAAAACCTTATTCTCATTGAATTTGGATCAGGGAGAGAATGACATACATACTAAATAGGATATCTCACCCTACAGGAAAGCAGGGGGAAGGGGATGAGGAGGAGGGATGATGGAAGGGAGGGTGGGAGGGAAGGGGGGAGGGAAGTTGGAAGCACCCACTTTTGAAAAGGGACAGGATTAAAGTAGGGAATAGACCAAGTGGGAGGTGGGATAGGAGGGAGGGAAATATAGTTAGTCTTTTACAATATATCTACTATGGTAATGTTTTGCATAGCTACACATGTACAACATATACTGAATTGCTTATCTTCCCAGTAAGGGTGGGTGACAAGGGAGGGAGGGAATGAATTTGGAATTCAAAGTTTTAAAATCAAATGTTTAAAAATTTATGTTTTTTTTTAATGTTGAAACTGCTAAATCTTTTGTGATCCTGATTATGACTCCACTGTATTTGAATTTTTTTTTTCTGACTGCTTGCCATATTTTCACCTTGAAATGAGAGCTCTAGAATGTTTCTGGGATTTTTCATTTTGCTCTTCTCTCAGGAGATCATCACTGAATTCTTTCAATTTCTATTTTACCTTCTGGTTCTAAGATATCAGGGTAATTAAAATGTTTTGAAATATGATGCCTAGATTTTTTTATTTGATCATTATTTTCAGGTATGTAATTTTATACCTGATAATAATATAATATTTCAGGTAATATTTCTTAAATGATTTCTCCTCTACCTATTTTCCAAGTCATTTTTATGTGGTATTTCACATTTTCTTTTTTTTATCCTTTTGAATTTGTTTTATTGTTTCTTTGTGTTTCATGAAGTCATTAGCTTCCACTTGCCCAATTCTGATTTTTAAGGAATTATAGTCTTCAGTGAACTTTTCTAACTCTTTTGTGCATCTAGCCAATACTACTTTTTAAAGCATTCTTTTCTTCAGTGTATTTTGGTTTCTTTTATCATTTGGCCAATTTTATTTTTTAAGATGTTATTTGCTGCCCAAAGCCGCCGCCAACGCCCTGAAGGACGTGCCGGGCTTCCTGCAACAGAGCCAGAGCGCTGGGCCTGGACCGTGTGGCACCGCCTCGAGGAGCTCTACACCAAGAAGTTATGGCACCAGCTCACGCTCCAGATCCTGGACTTCGTGCAGCATCCCTGCTTTGCTCAGGGCTATGGGCTCACCAAGCTTAATCAGTTAGTTTGAGCACAGGGTGAATCCTCTCTCTTTAGTGGAAATCATTCTCCATGTCGTTAGACAGATGACAGATCCGAATGTTGCTTTTACGTTTCTGGAAAAGACTCGGGAAAAGGTAAAAAGCAGTGACGAAGCAGTAATCCTGTGTAAGACTGCCATAGGGTGCTCTAAAACTGAACATCGGAGACCTCCAGGTGACCAAGGAAACGATCGAAGATGTTGAAGAAATGCTTAACAACCTTCCGGGTGTAACGTCCGTACACAGTTGATTCTATGACCTTTCCAGCAAGTATTATCAGACTATTGGAAATCACGCATCCTACTAGAAGGATGCCCTGTGATTCCTGGGCTGTATCGATGTCAAAGACCTGCCAGTGTCTGAGTAACAGGAGAGAGCTTTTACCTTGGGTCTGGCAGGACTTCTTGGGGAAGGCATCTACAACTTTGGAGAATTGCTCATGCACCCTGTGCTGGACTTCCTAAGGAACACAGACAGGCAGTGGCTGATTGACACGCTTTATGCCTTCTACAGCGGGAATGTTGAGAGGTTCCAGACCTTGAAGTCTGCCTGGGGCCAACAGTCTGATCTGGCCACCAATGAGGCCCTGCTCCTGCAGAAGATCCAGCTGCTTTGCCTCATGGAGATGACTTTCACTCGCCCAGCCAACCACTGGCAGCTAACCTTTGAGGAGATCGCCCAGAGCCCCAGGGTGAAGGTGAATGAGGTGCAGCTGCTGGTGATGAAGGCCCTTTCAGTGGGTCTGGTGAAGAGCAGCATCGATGAGGTGGACAAGCGGGTACACATGACCTGGGTCCAGCCCCGAGTGCTGGATCTGCAGCAGATCAAGGGCATGAAGGACTGCCTGGAGTTCTGGTGCACAGATGTGAAGAGCTTGGAGATGCTGGTGGAGCACCAGGCCCACGACATCCTGACCTAGGACCTAGGTGCTCTGCGCAGGCGCTTCTGGGGCCTCCCTGGAACCCCCATCGGTGTGAAAGGGAACGGAAGTCATTGCTGGGGCAGTGCCCACCCCAGGATCTGTGGGGGAATGTCCTCCTAGATGAGATGTGGGGGTCCTGTTACATCCCTTCCCCCCATCCCAAAGGCAGGCTCTCGGGGCCCTCCAGGCAGAGCATGTTGTTTTTTCTCTCCCCTTGGATCTGACCTCCTCCTGTACAGATCTGTTTTAGGGTGTGGTACAAGAATATTGCTAAAATAAACATCTCTACCTTGCAAAAAAAAGATGTTATTTTCTTCAGTATTTTTGTATCTCTTTTTCGAAACTGTGAATTATATTTTTATAATTTTCTGCATCACTTTAATTTATTTTTCTAATTTTCCTCTTCCACTCTCATCTACTCTTTAATTCTTCTAGGAATTTTTGTTGGGCTTGTATCTAATTTACATTTTAAAGGCTTTTGTGAATATTTTTGCATTTTTGTCTTTTGAGTTGTGTCTTGTGCTTTCCTGTTCTCATAGTACTTTTTTTTTTTGCAGTAATTTTCTTTTTTCTGCTCTTTCCTCATTTTCAAGTCTATTTCTTGAGATTGAACATTATGTTAAAATTGTCTTCTGCTCACCTGGGGGTGAATAAACACTGTCCCACATTTCAATTTTCTTGTGCTGCTCTTTTCAGAGCTAATTATGGGGGTCTTGGGTCTGTAAATTTTCAGTGTTTCCAAGGTGGAGTGATGGTGGGAGAGGTATGGTCACTGTTTTCTTAGTCTTTACTCAGAAAGGGTCCTGGTCCCCTGTAGCCATCAGTGCTAGCAGTCCTCTCTGTCTCTGTACTGCAATCAGGGTCCCTGCTCCCTTGTGATCATTCCCAAGTGCTCCTCTCTGTCCTAGAACTGTGACCCAGAATTACATAGGGCAATCAAATACCAAGTATTAGTTTAGGAGTCCCTATAATCTCATTCTGACCAGCTGTCCAATACTCTTACTGTCTTTGGTTTGAGAGCTCCTGAAACTGCTTCTGCAACTGTTCCAGCTGCCTCTAAGGCCCACCACTGCTGTTACTGCAGCATGGGCTGGTCTCTATCCCAGTGTCACAGACTTCTTCCAACTTCCTAAATTGCCTTGGGCTAGAAAAAATGTCTCACTTTAACCTTTTGCTGGCTATACCTTTTCAGAATTCAATTTGATGCATTATTTAAAAATTCTTTGGAGGGGGATATTGAAGAGTTCAGGTGAGTTGCTGACTCTACTCTGCCATCTTCAATTTCTAGACTTTTGAAAGAATGTGACTTTCTCAGCACCCTTTTAATTTTGGTCCTGGAAAAGGAAAAACAAACAAACAAACCCCTTCATTGCTTTGTTCTGGTTATAGCTCTGTATTGAACAGAGCATTAATTATAAATAAGGAATATTTCCTGCCAGCTTAGGCCTACTGCTTTCATTGGCTGTCTAGGGAGTGCTATCCAGCAACTCTTTTACATTCCTCAATGCTTTGTTACACTGTTCACAAAGCAAGCTGATCTCAAATACCCATTTTCTGGAGCTCACTCACAATTGTTAATATTGAAGATCTTTCATCCAAAGTTCAGGTTTTTACACTTTTTAACAGATAATTTGCTCTCCACTGTGTTTTAGGCATTCAGGTGCAGTACATATAATGCTAAAAGAACTTCAGATCAAGGAAAAGGAGACAAAATAACATTCAGTATTTGTTTGTTTGTCTATTTATTCATTCATTTGTTTGTTTTGCAAGTAGTGATACATCTCTTTGCCATTTAGCTGAAAAGAATTCAGAAAAAGAAAAAAAAGTCTAGGGAAATTCATTTTTTAATATAAGGTTGAGAGAAATAATGGTTTCTGTTTTGAATCAGTCAGGTGGTATAATAAATAAAATAAGAAAGTTGAAATCAGGAAGGTGAGTTCAAATGCTGCTTTAGACACTGGGAAAATTCCCTTAACTTCCCTCAGTTTCTACTTCCACACATAGAAAAAGAAAATAATAAAAACACCTACGTCTAAGAGATATTGTGGTGTATAATGGTATTACTTAAGACAAGGTCATGGTAAAGCATAAGACAAAGATCTACCTGGGGTCCTTCTTTTATACATTCATTCTTTCAATTCAGTTCAATCTCAACTGATGAAATATTGGTAAAGGGCTTTGCAAAGCGTGAAGTGCTATAATACTTTTTAAAGTGAATCATTATTTATCTGCATAAAAGGAATGTTAGTATAGTAAATGTGGGGAAATTATATGACAGCAAACTAATGGAGATTTTTCTAGAAGCTAAGTTACTTAATTAGAAACATTTATAGAAAAAAATTCAGAAAAAAAATCTCTAATCCAAATGATCTAGAACAGTTTTCTGGACCTCTCCTTCACCCTCATCTCAATTTACCTTTTATGATACATTTCTGTTTCATCCTCTGCTCTTCCAAATCGACTGAAAGATACTTCAGAGTAGAAACTATATTTTTCCATCTTTGTATTCTCATTTTTGAGCACAATGTTTTGTGCAGAATAGACATGTAATAAAGATTGTTCAATTGGATGAGAGCTGTCCATAAAGAGTAGGGTCGTTTGCCAAGATCTTCCCCCTTTTCCTTCTTCATTTCCTATCATTCAGACCTCTTTACCTACCATTTCCTCCTTCACTCAGGTATCAGGGAAAGAAGTAGCTATTCTTTGCAAGACCAACCGTTTCTACACATTATCCATCCCTTCCTATCTTAAGGTTGACCCCACAGTAATTGTAATTGTCTCTGTCTCTCTCTCTGTCTCTCTACCCGTCTGTCTCTTGCATCTCCCTATCTACTAACTCCTTCCTTCCCTGATGCCTATGAATATTATGATATCTCCCTATTCTTTACAAACAAAGCAAGGAAATAAAAAGCCTTGAATTGATTCTCTGATCCCCCATTTCTTCTACCTATCAACCTATATCTGTCCTCCTGTTTATTGAAGTCGTCTTGGTTTCTCCATTTCCTGTCTCCTCCACTACTTTTCTTAACACTGAAGTCTGCCTTTTGACTCCGTCATTCAACAGAAACTACTTTCTCTAAGATTACCGATGATCTTACTTATCCAATCTAATGGTTTTTCTTGACTTTTGTGAAGCCCTCAATACCACTGATGACCTTTTCCTTGATCCTCGATCTTCTCTAGGGTTTGGTGATCCCATATTCTCCAGGTTCTCCACCTGGTTATGACTGCTCATTCTCAGTCTCCTTTATTCATTCTGCAGCTGCATTGTGCTGACTAATGGTGGATACTTTCTAAAGCTTTGTACTGGACCTTTTTTCTTTTCTTTTCAATCTTTATTATTTCATTTTGTGATCCCATATACTCCTATGGTTTTAATCATAATTTCCATGTAAAAGACTTTCTATAATATGACTAGCATGTGATCATTTGTCTTTTTTTGAAAACCTCATGCAAGAGCTGATTATCTCCTCTCAATTCAGATCATTTCCATTTTGAGACATCTCTAATGATTATGATGGTCATTCTTTTTACATGGAACTTTCCATAGTTTCCATAGTTGACAGTTTTTTTGTTTTTTAAATGCTCAGAAGTGCAGAGATGTGGTGACAATGACTGGATGAATTGTCAGTCCAGAAGGTATTCAACAACTTTCAGGTATAAAAACAGAATGATTCTGTGCCTCTTCCGGTGGCACAGAACTTATGTTGCTATTTCTAGGTAAGAACTTAACTTAAATGGTTGGAAACAATATTGCTATGTGTCATTGGTTTTAATGAAATCTGGGGTTGTCACACTCATGAATATACAATACATGAATATACAATATATATATATACACACACACACATAGATATACCCACACAATGCACATATGCACATGCAGATTGTAACATTGATATGAATAATATATGCACATTTATACATACACATATATGTGTATATAAACACCCATATTTATAATGGTGATAGGTTGGCTGCACAGAAGCAGTGCGCATATGCGCACACACGCATGGATAAGCTGAAAAATGGTGACATACTTGGAGTGGCCAATATGCTCTGCTTCAATCATACTTAGGTGAAAAATTGTCCATTCTTATAGTCATAGTTATATATATGGACAGAGGTGATACAGAGATAGAAACATTGACATAAATATCGCTATTCTAGCGCTGGCTATAGATATGACTATCGTGGCCTATGTCTGTTACCGTTGTTGTTATAGGCAATTCCATGTTCTTTCATGTCATGCGGCAGGTAGGTATTATACTTTCATTTTTTTTTTCTTTTTGGAGGGGGGAAGGTAAGGTGATTAGGGTTAAGTGACTTGCCCAAGGTCACACGGCTAGTTTTTGGGTTAAGTGTTTGAGGTCGGCTTTGAACTCAGGTCTTCCTGACTCGAGGGCCTGTGCTCTATTCACTGTACCACCTAGCTGCCTTGGTATTACAATTTCAGATCACTGGGTGTCAAGTCAGGAAAACAAGTTCAAATTAAGCCTCAGAATTTTACCAGCCATGTGACTCTGGGCCAGACATTTCATGTTTGTTTGCCTCAGGATCTTCAACTATAAAATTGAGATAATGAAATCCTATAACTCCAATGGTTATTTTGAGGATCAAATACGATTTTACTTATAAAATGGTTAACTCAGAGACTGGCCATACTTGGCCCAATATAATTGTTGGCTGTTATTATTATTATTATTATTATTATTATAGTATAAATAAGGTATGATAAAGGAGCACAGATGGAAACACAAGACAATGCACTATCAAAACAATTCCAGGAGAACCAAAGCATCAAATGAGTGGAGACTGGGGAGAAACAACAAGAAATTGTCTATTCTAAAAATATGGGTGGGGGGCAGTTACATGGCGCAGTGAATAGAGCACTGGCCCTGGACCTGGAGTTCAAATCCGGCCTCAGACACTTAACACAAAAACTAATTGTGTGACCTTGGGCAAGTCACTTAACCCCAATTGACCTTTAAAAAGAAAAAAAAATACTATATTGGGGGCAGTTAAGGGGCACATTGGATAGAGCAATGACCCTGGAG